>CM075819.1:6546857-6721022 GCA_037975025.1 Excoecaria agallocha
AAAGGCAACAGCAGGAAGTTCTGTTTTGTTCACCAAGGAATATGCTAATTCACTTCCCCTTATTGACATGGAAAGACAGTGGACAAACTTCATAGATAGATCTATATCATGCCTTCTGGAATACAACCATTCTATACTGATTTCAATTCTCATTTTATAGAAGCTACTCCACTAGTTAAAGCACACAACTCTTTCACATGCATGTGCATGATGCTCCTTGAAGGGGGTACCTACTAGACAAGTCTACAACAGCAACTTAGCCTCAATCTAATACTAGATAGGGTCGGATATATGGATTCTTTGTCTCCAGTTTCCTCTGTCCAAGTCTATGTCAATTAAATCTAAATAATTAGTGCTAGAATAGGGTGATTGTGATTGGAGCATTACAAAATAGTCAAAAACCTTATGACTAATTTTGAATAAACTACAACTTATGATTTATCAACTCGCCACCCTATCTTTACTGAAAACAACCCCTGGTCCTTGACCAAAAAGAAATCCTAACCCAACAAATGACTTCTCGAGCTAAGCAAACTAAAAAGAAAAAATACAAAACCAAATACATATTGAATAGTATTGGCCTCTTGCATCATTCTCCTCAATCAGAAATTAACTCTGACAAGTGTGCCTAAACTACACCTTATCAATTGTTAGATCAAGGCATCTAAAATCTTCTTCAGCAGTGAAAGTGCTTCAATTGCTGGTTTATTTCAATAATCACCTACATTGGTTGCCTAGACTAGATTGGAATTCCTTGCATCACAGCTTCTTCAATAACATTAACTTCCAACTGGCAGCTATTGGATTTCACTGGAATATTGAGATGATTGCTTTGCCTTTGGTAACAAGTGCTACATATTGTAGAAAGAGTAAATAGTCGATTTTATTTTCTGATCCATATCATGGTTACATAACCATGTTCTTCCAACAGATAAAGCTTAATCTTCTCTGTTAACTCTCGTAGCAAAATTCACCAAGGATTGAGATATTAGTGGTAGTTTGTGCCCTTCCTTAACGACCCCACTATGCAAGGATACGGATGTTTTTATATGAAGTTTACATTATTGTTCACTTTCAATACAAGCTTCTCTAAGCCACCTCGATCATCTTCACCAATAACTGATGTCAGAAAAATACTAAACTCCAGTCTTCCTCTTTAAAGTTCATAGTATGGCCATCACACTCTGCATCGGTAAGGATTCTCCTTGTATCAGATGAACATCAACTTCCTCTACCTTCCCATCATAATCTCCAGAAGCAGGTTCTAACTCTTGCTCAAAGTATTTAAGTTCATGTTCTTTCCAAGACAAACAAACAAACTAGTGGAGGCATTCCTTCTCTCCACAATTAAAACATCAAAATCGAGGATTCCTGTCTCTTTTGTTGCAAATAAATTATAATTATTTTACACCCCATAGACACTGGATTCTTCTCTTTTCCCTTCGTTTCAACATTCATTATGACCCATTAGGCATTGTAGAAATACAGCAAGAAACTTATTTTTGTGTGCTAAAGCAAATTGAGAAGCATTCCCATTGTTGTATGAAGAAAATCAAGAAAAACAACCCAAATTGATAGGGAACTTCACATTGCCTTCCTCAAAGAAATGTTTAGCTTCAAGAAAGGAACTTTCATACAATTCCATTGTATGATCAAGTAGCAGAAATTGTAGTCATATATTGGTTCTCTCTGGCTATGCACTCCTAAGGGCTGCTTTTATGCTTGCATTTGTGTCGAAGTTACCCTTCAACACTCTTACAAAGTTGAAGGGAGCATTCTTCAATTTAAGATTTAGATATAGCACCTTTGCCATTTATTCAAATAGGCTTCTTAATGCAATTAATCCTATTGCATGCAACTCTTCCATGAAAATTAGCTGCTTTACTCCACCATTCAAATCATAAACATGTAAATAACCACTCTTTCAATACACCTCATGCCACTTAATTTGCTAGTCCAGCCTCATGAAAAGAATTCATGTCCTCTTTTCCTCTTCAACTTCAAGATCTTAGGAAATTTTGAGTTGTTTGTGATGATGCAAGTCTAACACAATCATTTTCTGGTCTCAATCAACTCCATCTGCTGGGTGATACCTGCTTCAGCCAACCATCCTCTCTAGACAGGAAAAAGAACTGCAGGATTGTTCTTTCCAAGCTCTCATACCACTTGACGCAGACTTGAAGATTTTATGACAATTAAATATCTGAACAATTAAGCTACACAATGGTGATTGTAATGGGAACAATATAAAACGATCAGGTTTTAACAGCCCCCCAAATTAAAATTGTGAATAAAATACAGCTATTATTTTGTATACTTCCTATCCTATAAGGAAATATACAACCTAAGAAATCAGAAACACTAACTGAAAAGAAATTCTATTTTGAATAGGATTAAGCTTCTGCATCAGATGGTAACCACCTGACCTCACAATAACACGTAGTGCATATTTCTAGTGAATGGAGACTAGCAGTTCTCCCCAAAGCTACAATCCTGTCTTCAGCAGAACAAATTGTTATCATAAATGGAAGTGTCGTAAACCAGGGTAAAGAGAACGGACTTGGGATATTTTATTGGCATGACAACAGCTTCTTTAAGTAAACGTTTGGCACTCTCCAATCCTTTGATGCTTTCCCACTTGACATCAGGGCTCCCACGAACAATGTCCCTATATAAGAGAATATCAATGATCTGAAATTGTCCCCTTTTTTTATTTAAAAGTGTAGGATATAGCGTACTAATTTTACTGTGTGTAATGCACATTCACCAATTACCTGCATAAACCCTCTGCTAAAGTGCGAGTTTCAGCAGAATCGAAAGCAGGGAGCAAAGACTTCTGCCTGGAAAAAAGAACACAAAGGCAGGATACGTTCAACATAAAAGAAATTATTTCATTATTCCAAATGCAATGGAAAAGGGAGTACATCAATTCACAGTGAGCATGCAGTACAATGATAAGAAACACCTTGCCCTATCCATTTATCTAATTGACAATTTGTAACTATTGAAACAACCACAATGTCAAGCACTGGATATTCATGTAACTCTCTCTCTCTCTCTCTCTCTCTCTACCCCTTGATTACAGAAAACTTGCAAGAAAAAAAAAAAATATCAGTTGAGGATCAGTACAGATAGGTACCAGTTCGTGCTTATTTTGCAGGTTAACTACAGTTACTCGGTATGCATACTTTTATTTTCACAAAATTCACCCAAAGTAATAAATCACAGAAACATACGGTCTTTCATTAACGCCGTTAGACAAAACTCCGTTGGAGTTGTTTGAGCTCCTATCCTGAAACCAAAAGAAAAAAAAAATTAAAATGAGGTCGTAAATCTCTAGAAAAAATATCCTGCCACTTCAAAAACAAAAAGAATAGGTGAAATGGAGCACTTGATTTCTATACTGCTCGTAAATCGCCATATCAGATGTGTTATTGACATGACCATTTCCATTCGACGTAGCGCCGGAAGAACTCCCGTTTGACACCGGTTTATCAGCAGATATGTGGCCGTTTTGTGTATGCGGTACCTTCTTTCTCCCAAACTTCGCGTCATAAATTAATTTAAAATCCTAAAAACACACGTTAGTAGCTTAAAGACATGCATTACACAATTCAAAAATATTATTTTCTCGGATCAAGTGCCGATACACATCCAGTACAGAAAAGATGCACATTCACCAATCCATCAATGTAGACACCGCAAGTTCCGATCCGATTAATTAAAGTATAATAGTCTTTAAATGTTGCAAAGACAATAGAAGAATTAGATAACTTAATTTCAACTTAGCACCGAAAATTTTCTCGAGAACCAAACGGAAATTAACCGAAAAGCAGAAAAATAGTACCTGAAAAGACCAGCGAGTGAGAGAAGGCTCGTCAGCCATTTGTGATGATCGAGAGAGAAAAAAATAGAGAGGTCAAATTCTAGTAAAAAACTTCTCTCCCAAATTTCCCTCTCTCTCTCTCTCTCTCGCGCGCGCGCCGGTTAGATTTGGATGGTTTTTTAACTTTTGGCTGCAATGGAGGCTAGAAGAGAGCAGGAGGACTGTACAGCAGAGAAGCACGTGCTTAAACTAAGAAAATAACTTTCACTTCTTCTTGTTCCTCCTTATATATATATATATATATATATATATATATATATATATATATATAAGGTTTTTTTTAATAATATTAAAAAAATAATTATTTAAGGGAATGAGGTGTGTCAGAAACTATTTAGAAGGGATGAGATTGTTTTCAAAAAACACAAAAAAAACCTGCGTGATTGCCTGGGAAACGCGTGGGACCCGCATTTAAAAACGTAGCACGTGATCAGACGACGTTGTCGTCGCCCGCCATGTATCGACTCGTGAGTGAAAATGCAGCCGTTGAGTGCGTTTTCACCCACGAGTCAACATGTGACATTCTTTTTAATTTTTTAAAATTTATTTTTATTTTTCATGAGCTAATTCATTAACTTTGGCCCATTTTTTTCTTGATAAACTCTATTATGGACGTTAACTGATAAGCTAATTCACTAATTTTTAATAAAATATTGTAAATTTATTTAAATTTTAGACAATTAACTGTTTTTATTGATTTGAATAAAAATAACAAAATAAATTGAGAGGAAAAGATAACACATCTTTTGAATTTAACCATATGCAAAGTTTAATTAAAAAATAATATGAAAAAGGTTAATATTGATGCGTTTGATTATTGTCCATTTTTCTTAAAAAATAAAAAATCAAAAAACTGACAAACTAAAGGAAAATATATTAGATCGCTTATATTATAATTTAATTAAAATTAGTTTAAAGGAATTTAATATATAAAATTTTAAGAGCTCAAATTTTTGTTCTTAAAAAAATCTATTTTGGAGGGGTCATGATGTATGCAAGTCCATTTATGTCTTAATCATTTGAATTTATAATCAATATTTTATTTAAAATTAATATAAGCCGAAATTAATAAATTATAATAGATTTTTTTAGTATATGTAAGTGTGTATGCATGCATATATATAATATTAATTAATTGCAATATATTACATGAAAGATAAATAAATGTAGTTTACATGTTCAACAAATTAACCTTGAATAAATAGATATATAATTATTTTGCATTAAATTTCAGGAAATAGACTTACATGATATAATAAAATAAACGAATAGTCTAAAATTGTGTATTACACACGATGGCGATGGTTGGGATGAGGTTAATACGTTAAGCAGTGTGGAGCTCAACAATGGGGAAACATGCTTATGGAGTTAATTGACTATATTGTATAATGAATACTACGATCTAATATATTTTATATTTTAGTTCAAATCAATAAGAACAGTTAGTAGTCTAAAATTTAAATAAATTTACAATATTTTATTAAAAATTAGTGAATTAGCTCATCAATTAACGTCCGCAGTAGAGTTTATCAAGAAAAAAATGGGCCCAAGTTAGTGAATTAGCTCATAAAAAATAAAAATAAATTTTAAAAAATTAAAAAGAATGTCACGTGTCGACCCGTGGATGAAAACGCAGCCATTGACTGCATTTTCATCCACGAGTCGATACGTGACGGGCGAGGACAGCGTCCTCTGATCACGCAGCCACGTGCTACGTTTTCAAATGCGGGTCCCACGCGTTTTCCCAGGCAATCACGCAGATCTGCTGTGTGTTTTTCGAAAATAACCCTATTCATTCTAAATATTTTCTGACACATCACATTCCCCTTAATAATTATTTTTTTAGCATTATTAATAAAAAAAACATCCTATATATAAGAGAATGGAAATTTTCGGTCATTTAAATTATGAAATGATTTTTTCATTTTTCACCAAAATTATAAAAAATGTGATAATTCAGTTCTCACATGCCAAGTGCAGACCTTATATGGACTGTTGCATAAGGTTAATTTTTTATATGACAGCTTAGATGCAGCACACCACATTATAATCTAATAAAAAAGAAAATCTTAACAGAAAAAGAAGGAAAAAAATCGTACGCAAATAAAATAAATAAATAATAATATCATAAAAAGTAATATTCGATGGTGGCTGGTGGCGAGTCAGCTTCAGAACTGGTGTCGTTGGCAAACAAAGCCGAAAACTTTGGGGCTGAGTGAAAAGGGTTAAGATTCATTCTTTCTATTTTCGGGGTGAATATTTTCTTTTCCCCTATTTCAATTTTTTATTTTTAATTTCGAGTTAATTTCAACACATTGATACGTTTTATATTATATTTTATGTACCGTTCGATTTCCACTTAATTTGATTTAAACCGTTTAATATTAAATATAAATTTATTATTCAATGGCTTAAATTACTTATATTAATTGGCTTGTTTATTTTGCGGGTTTGTCTCCACCTTTCTTTAAAACTGGTTGGCATCATTTTGAATCTTTTTTTTTTCTTTAGTTTCAATTTTTCGTTCTTTGTTCTTAAAGTGCAAATGATTTTTTTTTCCTCCATTCCTAAATGATATTTATGCTTAATTTTTTTAAAGCAAAAGAAAAATTATATGTCGCAATAATATTTATTTGATTTTAATTAATTTATTTGATTTTACAATTTTGTCTTTTTATTATATTATATTATTTTCCATGTCCAGTTTTCTATTAACATTAGCTGAATATTAATGTAATTAGCGGTATCCCATGTCCACTAATTTATTTATTAGCATTTTATGTGGACAGAATTAATTAATAACGTAATTTACGGATATTGTATTACATTAATGTATTTTATTTTTCAATTTTCTATTTTTCATATATCTATTATTAGAAATTACGTTAGATTAGGACTTCCCCATTACTTGAACTTTTTTATTTTTTATTTTTTGAGAAGATACCCCGCATTCATTAGAAATATCTCTATTTAAAAAATTTTATGAATTAAATATTTATTTTTTATATTATTTTATTAATGTTTTTTGTATATATATTATATTGCGCATTACGTGGCCTTATAACTCGTTATAGAGTATAAATATTATTTTTTTATTAATTAATAATTGATTTTATAAATAAATTCGGATAACAGGTGCCTGGAAGCATAAACCTAAACTCCATTTTATTAGGGTAAAATTGAATCATGTACGCAAAAATACTCAATATGCTATTATCCCTACTTAATTTCCACGCCGTATAGGCATTAGCTGCAGCAGTGGACAAGTTAAATATATAAAAATAATCACATGCTTGCATGTTACTCTATTGTTATATATTATATACAATCGATCCAATTCAAACAAGCTCTACGTCTCTGATGTTCAAATCACTACCCCTAAACCAAATTAATAGGTCACATGCTACTACTTCCAAAGAAATATTTAATCTTGTTTTACCAACCCAAATTGCCTCCAGGACTATATCTATAATGTAAAATTCTATTTGTTTAACATTGCTTGATGAGACGTTTCTCTGTCCAAAATAAAAAAGAGCACTGTGTAAAAGGTGTATAACTCAAATGTAATATTTTATAGGATGAAAAGACTACAAACAAAAAGATAACCTAAATGGGGGATGATGATGATGATAAACTACAAGAGTGAAGAAGAATAAGAAAATTAAGTCGGTTATATCCATTTAAATTCTTTTGTATTTCATTTTATCCTTGTAATAAACAACTATATAAATCGTCAGTCTTAGGTGGCTTCAATTTAATTGGCATCTTAAAAGTTTATAATATATAATTTTTATTTCAAATACGGTTAGAATTAAAATTAGAATTTTAGTTCTATAATAAAAAGGCCAATCATATTCCAAAAAATATTGAAATTTGCTATTCTTAACATAATTGGGATATGAGACCTATAAATATAGAAGACATTAGGGGTTTTGATATAGAGAATTCATACAAATATCTTATTGTAAAAATTCTCTCTTATCATAGTGAAATTATTCTCTTTATCTTGCCTATGGATGTAGGTATATTTAGCCGAACCACGTTAAATTCTTGTGTCATTTTTTATTATCTCTTATCTTTGCTTATAATTGCGCTAGTTAACTGTGTTTAATCTCAATAAATGGTATCAGAGTAAGGTTAAGGCTTCTTATACACAGTCTCGGATTAAAAGGTCATCTTCATCTTCAACAAAATATGATGTAAAGAAATTCGATGGGGAATCTAGTTTTAGTCTGTGGGAGATTAGAATGAGATCGTCCTTGATTTTACAAGGATTTTGGAAGGCAATTCAAGAAGATTTTTCAGAATGAATGCAGGAGTTGGAAAAGGCAGATTCGAAGGAAAGGGCTTTGAGAGTGGTTTTCATGGGCATTATAGATAGTGTCCTTTTATGAGATTGTTGTTGAAAATTCTGCAATAAAGGCATGGAAAAAAAATGAAAGAGCTGTACATTGACAAGTCACCTCTACTTAAAAAAAGGGGTTATATACGCTCCAAATGAATGAAAATACAGCTATTAAAACTGATTTTGATGAGTTATTTAATTATAATGAACTTGAAAAACATAGATAGTAAAATTGATAGTGAGGATTAGGCCTTGGTTGTGTTATATTTTTTTATCACCATCTTATAATAGTTTTGTTGATATGTTGCTACATGGAAAAGATAGTATTTTCTTGATGATGTTAGCAATGCACTAAAATCTAAATCATTGAAAAAGAGTTTTCTAGAAAACAAAACAGAAGGTAAGAGTTTAGTAAGTAGGGGAAGAAAACAATAGAAATACTAATCTAAAACGAAGTCTAAGGGTAAGTCAAATTTTATAATGAAAAAGCTAAATTATTTTGAATAAAGGGAGTAAGGTCACTTTAGGAGAGATTGTCCTAAGTCGAAGGATAAAAAGGGAACCAAAATGATAAGAATTTATGATGGTGATGATGTAGGGGAAGTCTTTACCATGAGTTCAAATCATAGGCAGAATTCCTAGGCTTTTGTTTTTAGTGCAACTTTTCACGTGTCCCCATAAGTATAGTTTGCTACCTATAAATAAATGAGTGGAACTGTCTGCGTGAGTGATGATAATCCATTACTAGTAAAAGGAATTGGTCACAATTGTTTAGAATGTTTGACAACATTATTGGAAACATTGAGTGTTAACATGTCCCTTGTATGAACAAGAACCTAATTTATGTTTTGACTTTGGATGATTAAGGGTATAAGTACTATTTAGATAATGGTATTCTTAAAGTGTGTAAAGGCTCCAAGGTATTAAAGAAGGGTAAAATGCAATCTAGAATGCATTATCTTCACGGCAGTGTAGTTGAAGGGGAAGCTATTGTAGCTTATGAAAGCAGTTATCATAATTAATCTCAATTGTGGCACTTATATCCTGGTCACATAAGCAAAAAAGAACTTTCTTTGTTGGGCAAGCAGAATTTGCTGGATAGACACCAAAATAAAGTTTTGAATTTTTGTGAGCATTGTGTGTTTGGTAATCAGACCAATTGTGAAATTTAGCAAGAAGAGAGTGCACAAGACCAAGGACAAGCTAGATTATATACATTCAGATCTGTAGGGTTCAAATAGAGTTCCTTCGAAGAGTGGCATTATTTATTTTATGACTCTGATTGATGATTACTTGAGAAAGGTGATTACTTAAGAAAAGGTAAGGTATGAATGCATTTCTTCAAACGAAAAGTGAGGCATTTGCAACATCATTTAAATGGAAAAAGATGGTTGAAAGGCAGATGAAAACGAAAGTGAAGCATCCTCGAACTGATAGTTGGAATTCTACAATTTTGAGTCTAATGACTTCTATAACAAAAAGGGCATAGTGAGACACCACACTTGTGCAATAACACCATAATAGAATAGTGTTGCAGAATGCATGAAAAGAACAATTTCTGATAGAGCACAATGTATGCTTTCACATTCATGAGTGAGCTAGGATTTTTGGGCTAAAACAATCAATACAGCATGTTATTTGGTCAACATATCTCCATCTTTAGCTATTAAGTGCAAAACTCTCTTTGAGGTACGATCCGGGTCACCTGCTAATTACTTAAAATTTTGAGAATATTTTATTATCCTGCTTGTGCTCATGTGAGGGAAGATAAACTTGAGCCAAGGCAAAAAAAAAAAAGTGCATAATTTTAGAATATACATCTGGAGTAAAAGGTTATAGGTTGCAGTTCATATATCAGAAGTCTCTAAAAATGATTATCAATGGAAATATTATATTCCATGATTCTACCTCATTGGATAATCAGAAGGAGAAGACAATAACATATACAAATCATGGTGTCAATGATCAAATGGAGTTTGAAATTGATTCTCCACGAGCTCATGCTTAGGAATTCAAAAGTAGATGGAGTGGAGGAGTTGTAAGATCTTGATATGCACTTGTGCAATAGCAAACATATAGCATTGCAATAAGTAGAGAGATGAGACGAATTATACCTCTATAAAGATATGCAAATGTAGTTCATGGAAATCCAATTAGATATGTAATAAATCTTATGGCTTTTGCTCTATTAGTTGCAAAAACTGTTAATGTGTAATAGCCATACAATTATAAAGAAGTCACCTTTAGCACAAATGCAAATCAATGGATTGGTGCTATGGGTGAAAAAATTGAGTCTCTTCACAAGAATCAAACTCAAAAGCTTATTCTACCACTAAAAAGATAGAAAGTAGTAGGTTGTATATGGGTTTTCAAGGGGAATGAGGGTAATCGGGTGGTTGAAACACCTAGTTACAAGGCAAACTTAGTAGTTAAAGGTTTTATTCAGACGAAGAGAATAAATTACAATGAAGTGTTCTCTCCAATAGTGAAGCTCTATAAGGGTCCAATTAGCTTTGGTGGTTTTTCATGACTTCGAGCTTAACCAGTTAGATGTGAAAACTACATTCTTGCATGGTGAGTTGGAGGAGCTTATTTATATTAGTCAATGTGAGATATCCATCACCCTAGGTATAGAAAATAATGTTTGTCTGCTTAAGAAATCATTTTATGGTTTGAACTAGTCCCCTAGGTAGTGTTATAAAAGGTTTGATAAATTCATGATTTAAAATGCCTTTACTCAAAACGCATATGATAGTTGTGTGTATTAAGAACCTTACAGATGGTTCGTTTATGTATTCACCGCTATATATGAATGACATGGTTATTATTGCTAAAAGTATGTCGCACGCTATATATGAATGACATGGTTATTGTTGCTAAAAGTATGTCGCATATCGACTTGTTAAAGAAGCAATAAAGTGAGGAGTTTGATATGAAGAACTTAGATGCTGCAAAGAATATTTTGGGGATGGATATTGTAATGCCCTTACAACATAAGGGCCCAATAAATCTATCAATCACATCAATCACAAGCATTTAACATATATAAGTATATATCTATCATTATTTCATTATACATAACTTAACTCTACTTGTTATTACATGATTACATTATTTACAGATTTACATATACCACTCTATCCAGCATATATCTCTTATTAAAAACATTAATTTGCCATACATTACAAGTTGGGTACTATCATAGTTACAATTATAAATTTCTTTACAAATGAACATTTACAAATCATGTAAATAATATAAATTATACTCAAGACATTTTAGTCCTAGCCTTTGTGTTGACCATCCACCAGCAGACTGTCCCTGAGCAATCATAACAGAGTACCTATACAAATAAACACCCGTACTAAGTTATAAAGCTTAGTAGGGCAAGAGCATACTACGAGTAACTACTTACAACAATTAATATTAAACAAAACATGCGAGTAAGATAAGTATATAGAAGGAAGAATTCTTTCAACATATGTCATACCAAAGGTTAATAGAAACAAGTCTCTCAATTGAACATTAAAGTCATGCCTTCAATATCAAAAACTCATACATATATATAAATGCATGTAAACAAATATTGATATTCATTACACTTTCACATTGTCAATATGGTCTATCATGTAACTTTTTCCTTTTGATTCACATGTTCATCATAGATGCCTGTCTAAGTTCTACAGGCATAAATAACGAGTGTTGTGAATACCCGGAGGTATCTATCTTGTAGGATATCCTAAGGTATCAAAACTATAGGACCCAAATGGGGTTAAAACTATATGTCTTAACTCGAGACTAACTGTAGGACCCAAACGGAACCGATACTGTAACAGTTGCAATATCACCCTATAGGTATGCTTATATATCCATAATCAAGTACTATACGCAGGCATCACTTTCTTTCCATATCCGTTCTATAATGGCCTCAACACTAGGTCAGCCGTGAACAGTACTCACCGGTGGTGAATAGTACTTTTCAAGTTCGAAAGGACACTCGAAAATCAAAAATATTTTATTGGATCATCAGAAAATGTTGGTTATAGTGAGTCCGGGGTTAAAATTTAAAGTGAAATTGAGGTCAAATGGGCCTCCAAAAGTCAAAAATACGACAAAGGTAGCGAGTCAATTTTCCTAGTAGGAAATGAGACTTGATTTTGCATAAATTATTAAAAATAGTAAACGAACTTTGAAAATTATCAGATTTTGCATGCCTACATGAATTTTTATCTAGAATATTTTAGTGATGATAATGAAATTTTTCGATGATACCGGCAGTTATCGAATTGGACCGATAAGTTTGAATCGGACCGATAACGAACTCCTATTGAGCCAAAAATTTGTGTACTATCTATTTTTCATGTGATAAGAGTGATGAAATTATTTTTGAAGTGATTTGAAGTAAGGAAGAGAGATAAATTGGATTGGGCCTTAAATGGGCCTTAATGTTTAAGTGGGCAAAGCCCACTCATCAAGCCCAATTTTGGGCCCATAAGAGTGGTATAAGAAGGGTGAAAATCTGGAGATAACTCCAAAAAAAATCTCCAGCCATCCTCCTTCTTCTCCAAGGACGAACCTCTCCTCCTCTCTCTCTCTTGATTTCTCTTCAATCCTACTTCAAATCTCCCAGAAATACCAACATACAAGATAAAGTTCTATCTCTCTAGGTCATCCTAGTGGCCTTAATCAAGTAAATTGAGCAAAGGAAGGTAAGAAATCAAGTAAAGAATAAAAAAGAGGTAAGATAAAGTTTAAGAAATTAATTGATTTTAATTAATTCTTTAGTGATTTCTCATAGTTTTTAAGGTGTAAAAGCTAATTATGAGCTTAAATTTTGCATTTGAGGACAAAAAATAGGATTTAAGGAGGTTATTTGGCCGACCATGGTAGGATCAAGTGAAGAGGAAGGAGTTTTCATGGATTAAAGCAAGGAAAAGGGAGGCTTAGGCATCCATGAACAAGAGAAAAATTTAAGTGACTACAAAATTCTTTGATTTTTCTTTTATTGTGAATTAATTCCATTTATGTAACTAGATCAAAAATTGTTAAAGTTGTTAATTGATGAAATTTATTTAGGGTAAATGAAATTGGACATTAGAAAAGATGAAATGAAAGCTTAAATGGAAGAAAGGACATTTTTAGGAGAGCTTTTTATAGGTGGCCGAAATGCTCTCTAAAGAAAAATGAAGGAATTTTGCATGAAAATAATTTATATTAGCCTAATTTAATTATAGATATAATGTGTAGTGTCCATAAATTTTTAAAGAATATTTGAAATTTATTTTGAAATTTTTAAGATTATATAATATGTATGTATGTAGTAAGAATTGTGAAATATAGTGAAATAATTGATTATTTTAGTGAAAATAATAGTAAATAATAAATAATGCATAAATAAATTTTATTTGAATTTATTGAAATTATTAGAATATTATTGAAATTTTAATGTTAATGTGTTTATTGAAAATAATTAAATTATTAATGTATAATTGCACAAAAATGTTGAATAAAGTGAATTTATATGAATTTAAATTATAGTCAATGAAAAATGAATAAAAAGTCAATCGATGAATTTTTTGAAATAATTATTGAGCTATAAAAGCAATAAGAATAATGAATTACAGGGAAATAATTCATAAAATAAGTGAAAATGATGAAAAATTGAAAAATAATGTGCATAAGAATAAATAAAGAATTAATATAAATTATTAGAGGAATTTCGGAATTTTACTATGAAATATGTTTAATTAAAGCTATTAATTTATTAAAAATAACTCAATTAGCAAGTAAAAGAAAGTAGATTAAATTGAATTAATTTATATTCCGAATAAAAGAATTGAAAAAGTTATGAGATAAGTCTTCGAATAATAAAATAGTGAATTATGTTAATATAATTCATAATTGTTCAAAAAGTTTAAGATAAATGTTTGGCTAATTTATCAAAATAAATTAGTCAATAAAAGTATTAAAATAGTAAATTATTATAAAAATAATTCACCAATTGAGTAAAAGTTTGCATATCCGAATGACTATAAGTTTGAATAGAAGGAGAAAAAGAAAGATCGTTAAAAAGTCGATTATTGAATTATTAGAAAATAATTCACAAAATTGATTTAAAAAGATAAAGTGAAAGAAAGGAAAAGAAAGGAAAAAGCTACTGAATATTCAAAAGCACTAAAAAATAGTGCGATTAATAAAAATGTATTGTAGCGAGAAATAAAAGAAAGAAACTAAAAATTTTTAAATGTTTAAAAATTATTTTAAATATAATTGATTGTTTTGCCCTTAGCAATAGTCATGTAATAATATTCTTGTTTAGGATATAATTGGCTAGCCATAAGGACACCCTACATCGCTGTGCAAGTCATGACGACTTGTTTTGCTATAAGTAGGATCTCTGATCTCCATAGATTCAGTATTTTAAGTGAAAGTGAAAGTGAAATATTTTTCGAAAAATGATCCCTTGGGGATCATTTCTCTCTCAGTGGGACATTTGGATCCATGTCCTGCATATCCTTTTTGAGAGTCCTGTCATATTGCACTAAGGGCGTATGTAATGAATGAATCAGTATGATTTAATTGAATTGAATGAAAAACAATTTGTTTGAAAGAAAATAATAAGTTGGAATAATACTGTAATATTTCCCAAAAATTATGATTAATAAGTAAAAATGAAAAAGAAATATTTTATAAGGATAAAATGATAAATGAGTATTAAATTATACTTTTGTAAAGAAAACGGATTTAAAATGTATTTTTACATGAACAAGATAAATAGTACTAATTTTCTATTTAAAGTCAAAAAATAATAATAACATTGTTCTTAAGTGAAAACTTATGCTTAAGTAATGTATTTCTGAAAGAAAAGTTAAATAAAAAGTAAAACAATAAAAAGACACCTAATTGTTCAAATTGAAAAAAGAAAGAGATACTAAGTACTAAATAAGTACTTGAACATGTTCAAATATAAAAAGAATGAAATAAAGATCTGTATGCAAAGTATTCCAATATAAATTGTTAAATGAAAAGATAATGAATTCGATGTAACCAAAATTACAAAGCCAAAGTTAAGTAAAAGTAAAAATTAAGGTAAAGAAGGATCGTAAAAGTAAAAGTTAATTTGAAATCGATTCACATAAGAAAATAGTGTAAAGAAAAAATTGGAAGATTGAAAATCAACACATAATGCTTACCAAAAATGAAGGTAAATAATGAAATTAATGTTAACAGAGAAAAAAAGCAAAGGTTAAAGGAAATAAGAATAATAATGGCATAATCTATGAAATTATGCTTTAATTGGGAAATTCTCGAATTAGTAGTCACCACTGAGCATGTCTAGTGCTCAGCACATAGTGTTTACTGCGTGCAGGTACTGAAATATTATGGGAGCTCGGTACATGAAGAAGCAGAATTCGAAGATGAAGAAAAGTTAGCTGTATTTTATTACTTGAACTTGTGGCATGTATATACTTAGATAGTGAAGTAAAGAACTGAACTATATTCAAGTTATTTTTTGTTAAATGATAAATATTGTTATGTTTGTCGATGGATAAGTGTCAGTAAGTGATGTGAAACGATTATCATTGATATGTGATTGACTATGTAAAATGTATATTGCTATCTGATATAATTTGTTGTGCCTCTGAGAGGCTATATGAATTGTTTGAATTTTTCAGGAGGCTAGTAAGTTCTAGCTGGTGTGCTGTCGAAATTTTGTAAATTGAATAGTAATATTAAATTGTATCAAAGTTGTTTGGCAGTGATTGAAGAAAAAAAAAATTTTGCCGTTTATCGGTTATTTGGGTCACAAAGGAACTGTTCTGTTAAGGGTGTTACACGTTCCCTCTTTAAATTCACATAAAATCAAGATTAGTGAGCACATATATATTACATCAAGAAAAATATAGTTATACTTTCACATAATCAACCATGTATCACTACCCTTTATCATGTTTCTTTATTCATGAAATTTATACACTACAAACATCAGTAAATAGGTATGAACATGCATATGTATTTAATGATAAACATACTTGTATCCCTGCATACTTACACTTGTATAATCTTCAATGCATTCTTATAAACATGTATGGCATAAAGGGATATATTTTCCTATTCTGTATTGAAACAAATTTATAACTGTACAAGAGTCTAATAAAAGTAAGAATCCTAGAGAATAAATTATAGCTATAAAAGCCAATTGTACAAAGAACTATTCTAGAAAAGTAAAATAATCAAATTACACTAGGTCAGCCTATAAATCTTGCAACACTCCCCTTTAAGCTGGCTTGAAAATGTCTTCCATAGCTAGTTTGTTAACTAGATGTTCAAATTGTCCATTATGTAGCCCTTTGGTGAGTATATCTGTTGTTTGATCTGTACTTGGTACATAGGAAAGACAAATTAACCCACTCTCGATCTTCTCTTTGATGAAATGTTTGTCAACTTCAATGTATTTTATTCTATCATGTAAAATTAGGTTATGAGCAATTGAGATGGCAGCCTTGTTGTCACGATACACTTTCATAGGATGAGATACTGAGATCTTAAAGTCTTCAAACAATCTTTTCAACCAAATTGCCTCACTAATTCCATAAGCAAGAGACCTAAACTCATCCTTGGCATTATTTCTAGCCACTACGTTATATTTTTTACTCCTCCATGTAACAAGATTTCCTCCAACAAAGGTATAGTAACTTAAAGTCGAATGTTTGTTAGTAATACCACTGGCCCAATCTACGTCAGTATAGACTTCTATTTGTAAGTTGTTATTTTTTTGAAACATAAGACCCCTACCAGGAATTTTTTTTAAATATCTTAGAATTATATATGTTGTATCAAAATGTTCATGTCCAAGTGAGTGCATAAATTGGCTAACCATACTTATAGCAAAAGCTATATCTGGACGGATGTGTGACAAATAAATTAACTTCCCTATAAGCCTTTGGAATCGTCCTTTATCAATCACATCTTCATCTTTAGATGGATTAAGCTTTAAATTAGCATAAAATGAAGTATCTGCAGCTTTACAACCCAACAAGTTCATTTCTTTGAAAAGATCAAGGATATATTTCATTTAAATGATAAAGATACCTTTTTTTTATCTAGCATACTCCATACTAAGGAAACATTTTAATAATCCCAAATCTTTGATCTCAAAATATTGTGCCAACTTTTTTTTAAGTTTGATATTTCTTCAACATCATCACCAGTCAAGATTATATCATCTATATAAACAATTAAAATTGTGATTTTTCCTTTCTCTGATCTCTTATAAAACATTGTGTGATCTGCCCGGCTTTGATCATAACCATGGTTTTTTATTACTTTTCCAAAACATTCAAACCAAGCTCTTGGTGACTGTTTAAGACCATATAAGAATTTTTTAAGTTTGCAAACTTTATATTGCCCCATGATCATCTCAAATCCTGGAGGTAGGCTCATAGAAACCTTTTCTTCCAAATCCCCATTTAGGAATGCATTTGTTAACATCCAACCGGTATAATGACCAGTCATAATTAGCAGCTAGAGACAATAATACCCAGATAAAATTGATTTTTGCAATAGGAGCAAAGGTTTCCTAATAATCAATCCTGTATGATTAAGTAAAACCTTTAGCGACTAATCCCGCTTTGTAGCTCTCAACATTTCCATCTGCCTTATACTTTACTATAAACACCTATTTACATCCAACAATCTTTTGGCATTTGGGTAAATCAATAACTTCCTATTTTCCATTCTTCCTTAGAGCATTAATCTCTTCCATCACTACTGATTTCCAATCAGTGTCATCAAATGCTTCTTGTATGTTTCTTAGGATAAACAAGTTAGATAAATTAGATATGAAGGCATTATGTTTCTTTGAGAGTTTAGCATAGGAAAGATAACATAATGTAGGATGAGGGCACGTTTAGCTTTGTTAATAGCAATATGAATATTTAGATCACTAGACTCAATATTAGGTATTGAATAAGGAATAGAATCAACATTTGGATCATCAAAGGTATGAAAAGAAGGAAAAATGTTTGTAGTAGTGTTAGGTTCTGTTCTTGGAGCAGTTGATTGAACAGGTGCTAACTGAATCGAGATGTTTTTATCTTTTTTATGACCTTTCTTCCTTGTATATATTAGAAGCTCTTTATTATGTTTTGTGGGAACTTTGGGTAGTATTTCACTCCCCGTTAATGATTCAGGATTGTTTGACAAAACAGACTCGGGATCACTTGGTTCTTCACTATTTCAAAAATCAATAATAGAATCAATAGTTTTAGGTAAAGTATTAGTATAACTATCCCAAAATTTTTCTTCTTTTCCTATCTCCCCCTAAAGGGAATTTTTTGGAAAGAACGGTTGATTTTCAAGAAAAGTAATATCCATGGAAACAAAAATCTTTTTAGTTTTTGTATGGAAAACTTTGTAGCCTTTTTTATTTAGAGCATATCCAATAAAAATGCATTTTTTTTGCCCTTGGATCTAGTTTAGATCTCGATTCACTATTGATATAAACAAAAGCCGTACATCCAAAAACTTTAAGAGGAAGATTTAAAGGTATTTTGGATTCAGGAAAATAATTTTTTAAGCACTCAATTGGAGTAATTGTAACACCTTCATACCGTTGTATAGTATACGCAGTAATCAGATGTTAAAATCTATACATGAATCAGTACAAATTTTTTTTTTCAATACATGTAACCATACTTATAATATAATTACCTACATAAACAATTATGTCTCAATAATTTATGAGCATACATCATAAACTATACTTCTGTACTTATACAATTACTATACTTCTGTACCTACATATACATGCCAAATCTAAGTCCTTTCTTGATCTTTATCTTGCTCTTGACTATTCTCACAATAGTGGCCACTGAAATATCAGCATCTTCATAATCTATGTGCAGTCAACAAACTATGCACTGAGCATCGAAACGCTCAATAGTGGATACGTATCCCAAACTTTTCAGAATACATCATATACACACATGTATGCAACTACTCATATATACATTCATTCACACATGCATACATACTCACCTACATACATTTACTCACACATGCATACATGCTCACATACATATATTTACTTACGCATGCATATATATATATATATATATATATATATATATATATATATATATATATATATATATATACATATACATATATACATACATCCTATGCATACCTATACTTATAGATACATTACACGCATGCATATACATACGCATACATTACATGCATACGCATACGTACACATACATTACATGTATACATGTACATACACGTACATTACATGCATACATATACATTAGTATACATTACATGCATACATATACGTGCATTAAATGTATACATATATCTATATATACCTTACGTGCATACATATGCATACACGTGTATTACACGCATACATATACACATGCATACATAAATATATGCATACATTACATGTGTACATATACATACACGTGCATTAAATGCATACATATATCTGTACATACCTTACAAGCATACATATACATACACGTGCATTACATGCATACATATACATACACGTGCATTACATGTATACATATATCTATACATACCTTACATGCATACATATACATATATTCCTTTACATGCATACATACTCATATACATACATTTACATACACATGCATACATGTTCACATGTATTCCCATATACTCACATACATACATTCACATATACATATGTATATATTCATGTGCATACATTTATAATCATATACATACATATTTATGTACATATACATTCACACCTATTCACATTTACATACATGCATATATAGTTACATTTACATATATATATTTCTTTGCTTCTTTGAAATGCCCCCAGTGATAGTCTAATAGAAATTTCGGACTAGATACATGAAACAGGGACCCTAAAGTCCCACATGTGGGGTGACCCCGAAGGATCACAAACATGAATATGAACATGGTACTTGTAACTTGTGAACATATAGCATGGGGTAAACCATTATTAGCCTAACGAACTGAGTCGCCAAGACCCGAACTACAGTATAAGTATCCCTATGGCTAGCCAACTATATCCTCAACTAGATTTACTACCAGACTACTAAGGGCAATATTCCATGTTCTATATTTATTTTATTCTTTACGTATAATTTAAAGTCATCAAATAACAATTTAATTTATTATAGTAACCATAGTCATTCTCTTCACATGCTTGCTCATTCATACATGATATAAGCATTATTCTTACAAGTCATACATACATTTATACATATATCATACATATATATATTTAAATACAATTTACATGTTAATCCCTAAAATAACTAAATTACCATTTAATCCTTCAAATTTTCATCAAAGTACAATTATGCCCTTTTACTTTTAATTTATCTACCAAAATACTATTACTTATTTAATTAATACCATTAATTCAATACTTGTCCCTAATATTACTATTTAGTCCCTAGACTTGCTAAATTACTGTTTAGTCCTTTAAATTTTTATAAATTATGAAAATACCCTTCAATTCATTTTATTCACAAAATTGCTGTCAATTGTACATTTTACACTATTAATTCCATATTCATTAGTAAAATTTCAATTTGGTTTATCTCATTTAATACTTATTTCATTATTCTTTTTTTTGCTAAATTAACCTTTACTTCACTTAAACAATATTTTTCCTTAATATTTGGCAATATTACAAATTTTATCCCTAAATTTTTTATTCCTTTCATTTAAGCCCTTTTTTCATTCTAACTATGTCATTTTTCATTCTTTTTATTTTTCTTTTTGATCCCAATTAACTAATTAATTAAGATTATTTTTATATATGCAATAAATTCAATTTATTCCATTAAAATCTAATACTTTCACTATAATATAATGTAAAATTTAACTTAAAAATATTTTACTAAATTCCAAAATTTTCAATTAAATTAGTATAGCATCAAAATTAGACTTACATTTAATTTATGACATTTCCTTCACAATTTAACCAAAATAAACCATCACACACCCACATGCCTATTTTAGCCAAACAACCACTTAAACATTCCAATCTAATTCTTCCAATTAAAACATTTCACTCATCAATTTAAGCTTTCAGTTTCATATTTATAACATTATTTCTAATTTATCACACATAATCACACAAATCACACATATACATAAGTAATTTCTCATACAAAAATTATGAAAATTAAGGGATAATGTATCCACTAACCTAAATTCATCTCCTCCACACTTTAATCTTCCTTTCATTACTTTAGCTCCTTGAAACACCACCATCTCCTTTGTGTTCCTTAAGTGGGCGAATATCCCAAAGCAAAAATCTATCATTTTCATGCTTCCTTAATTTCACTACAAGAAAAATGCAATTTAGCAATGAAAAATAGCAATTTTTCATTGCTAAAAAAATAGCAGCGAAAATTAGCAACATAAAATTTCATTGCTAATCCAGCAATTGCTATTTTTAGCAACGAAAATTTAGCAACGGAATTAAAATTCCGTTGCTAAATTCAACCAACTCATTTTCGGTTAATTGGTAAATTTTAGCAACTGAATTAATTTTTCGTTGCTAAAATTAGCAACAAAAAATGCAATTCCGTTACTAAATTTAGCAACAGAATTACATTTTCCGTTGCTAATTTTAGGAAAGGAAATATTATATTTTTCGTAGCTAATTTTAGCAATCAAAATTCATACATAAATTCCCATTGATAATTGTCGTTACTAAATGTAGCCATTGAAATCATCAAAATTTTGAGGATCTGAATAAAATTTTAATTTCAATCTAAATTGATTAGTCATTAAAAAATATAATGCAATTAACTTAATTATAGCATAGTATAATCCATAGTATGAATAAGAAATCCATAAAAAAATAACATAAACTCAGTATTGGTACCTAAATAATATAGTAGAATCTATAAAAACCAGTATATAGAAATACAACTCAAAATCAGTACCAATACGTAAATATTACAAATATAAACTATGTAGTTGGTGAAGGCGGACGATCTGGCTGTTGAGAGGTGTCCTTGTTTTTCAACTCTTTAACCTTATTCTTCAGTTGGATTACAGTATCGAGCAACATACTGACAGTATTTTCAAGCTGAATGACTCTCTCAGAAGGTTCAGAACACCTACTACAAGCAGCTGTGGTTGATGTAGAGCAATGCGAATGGGATGTATTTGCAATTGATCCTAAGCCAAAAATCCTTCCTCGGTTATTCTTACCACCAACTACATCAAGAAATATCTGACTCTCATCCACATTTTCAGAGACTTGTCGCTTTTGAGTTAGAGTATCTTGTAATTGCTCCTATAATTACAACAGTTACAATGAATTAACTATATTTCAGTAAATTATTAATATACAAATATAAATTTAACGTACATTGAATTGCATGCAACAGGCATTATTAAAAGTCTGACTATCACGTTTTTTTGTATGCGTGTACATAAAAACTTCAGGATATGTTGGCCTCTTACCCAAGGACTTTTCCTACATAACCAAATAAACTAACGTTTATAAAAAAAAATTAGCAAATTTCCTTTAAATTTAAGACATTTACCTCATGTGAAATGAAAAACTTATCTAAAAAATGCATCATTATCAAATATTATCATTATCCAACAGTCATCAAACATTATCATTATCATTATCAAACATCATCACTATCCAACATTATCATTGTCAAACATTATGAAACATTATCATTGTCCAACATTATCATTACCTCATGTGACATAGAAATTTACATATATTAAATCATCATTATCCAACAGTATCAAACATTATTCTAAATTAATACATTGAAACATTATTCTAAATTTCCTAAAATTCAAATACTTACCAATTTATCTGCATGCTCATAGTGGCTCAAAGTTCCTCCAGTGTGCACCGCTAAACTCTCTCCATTTGAACATCCTCGTCTATTTGAACATTTTCTCTCTGAAATGGCAATTGCTTCAGGTGATGCCCAGTATTCCTGCCAACGACCCTATATTTCTTCAGAAATAAAAGAAAGTCATTCACCACTTTTGTGTAATTTAGCCACAAATTCTTTATATCGTTGACGAGCACGCTTTTCCCAAACTTGATAAATGACACCATTAAATTTTGCATCCCAAAAAAATTCTTTCTGAAAAAGAACATAATTTAATTAATGCAAAATACAATAGATATGCCATTAATCTATGAAATCAGCTATTTCATCACAAATAATATAATTTACTTTTTTACCTCAAACTCTTGATAGTAAAAATCTCTTATCTGCAGAGAGAGATTCTTTCATACATAACCCTTAATTTCTATCCTCTCTTTGAATTTGGATCTAATTTTTTTTAGCAAATACCTGATGGTATAAACCTGTTAATATGAACAAAATTAGATATCCATAGCAACATATATAAACTAATGGTATCTTCTAATACAAAATTAGATCAATACTCACATATCATTGATAATCTTAATGTAAATTATTCCATCAACTCCTTTCGCACCAAGTTGAAAGCCTTCTTCTTCAGCCTCGGCATCTACCGTCGGTTCATTTGTCAGTATAGATCCAAAGTTTGATGCAGGAGTAGCGTGTGCTGATATATTTGGATTGTTGGACGCTGAATCACTTGCTAAATTAGGAGAGTCATCGGGGTTTGTAGTAGGTGAAGGTGATGCATGATATAGCTGTTGAGAATCTGAATACAGACCTAAACCTGTAGACCCTATAGGTTGAGATGGGTACACTTGTGCACCGTCATCTTTATTCGATGTTAATCTGAGCCTGGGTGGCAACAGATTATTCTTTTTTTTTGGGTGGCATGTGTCATACCTGAAACTCAAATAAATATATCATTCTTCTTGTAATAGAACAATATAATTACATCATATATAATAATAATAATAATAATAATAATAATTAATTGATGCAATAATAACATTTTTGGTTTATGATATAATTATAAAATAAAACATACTCAAATTAATCGCTTTCATCGCTTAATTGCACATTAAAATCATCCTCTGTTTCAGAATATTTAAAATTAAAGTCTGGCTCATCTTCAAAATTTGGTCCATCTATGGATTCTTCATCATCTCCAGATAAAATTTCCACAAATTCATTATTTGGATCATTTAAAGGTTCATTCTCAAAACATGCATTTATTTCATAGGTACCCGGTTCTTGATAATGGTGATTTATATGGTGTTTTTAGTATGTTTTTAGGTATTTAATTGAGTTAATTTTGTGTTGATTTGGTTTAATTTGAGTTTAATTTGTTAGTTTTATATTTTTGGAGTTAATTGTAAATTTTTGTATTTTTCAGGGTTAATTTGCTAGAAAAATGACTTAATTGTAAAAAGGCAAGAAGATTTGGGCCAAAACTGGAAAATTGGAAAATTTATGTTAATTAGTGATCGTGAGGTCCAGAAGTTCGATGCGTGGCCATGGAAAGTTATAAGAGAATTAACCCATGGCCACGTGTGAGAAAGAAGTAAGAGACACGTGACCACGTGAAGGAAAACCAAAGGAAACCCATGGCCACGTAATTTTCTTCAAGAAACAACACATGGCCACGTGTTGAGTCTCCCATAAAGCGAAGGATTCCTGATTCTCTCCAATTCAAGAAGGATTATTTTTCTACTCCAATTTGGAAAGTTTGGAAGGCTTCTACAATATCTTTTGCCTATAAATAGACAACTCTAACACCAAAGAAGAGATCAATGAGGGATTAGAAGGGATTAATTGCTTTAGTTTTAGTTTTACTTGTTTTTTCTAGTTTTTCTGTTTATATTTTTCTTTTCAACTTTGTTTTAGTTTTTCAACTTTGTTTTAGTTTTTAAATATGTTTAGGAAGTAGTTTTTCTTCTTTTGCTAATGGATTCTTGAAATCTTATATTTTCATTGTTATGACTTTATTTTGAGCTTAATTTCAATATCGGTTGATTATTTCTTGGTTTTAAGCATATTCTTATATTTGATTGTATTGAGATTGATTGTTGGTTTATTGAATAAATAACTAAAAATTGGTTTTGACATAGTTAATGATTTGCATGTTTTTGGGTTAACTCTTTAATATTTATGAATGATTATTATCTGAAATATGAGATAATTATGTATGAATTTTATTGGTTAATACTAAAAGAGGAATAACTAAGAATAGGTAAAAGTTAAATCTCTTGAAAAATGCTTTAATAGACATTTAGAAGGATTAATTCAGACTTTTATGCTAAGTGTTGAATTGTTCTGAATAAGAGAATGTTAATACTTGGAATGATAATCTTAAGTAAAGTTATCTGATTTTATTTATCTGAATTCTTCATAATCACTGGTGTTCCTTTGAATTTAAGTCATTACAATGAAAGTTAAGGTGGATAGTTTCTTTAGCAAGAGAATTCCAGTTATTGTTTTGATTTTAATTCATGTTAGTTTAACTTTAGTTTTTGTTTTGTTTATTTGTTTATTTTATTTAATTTTTTCTTTTAAATCAAAAATATTTGGGAAACAATCTCGGATTAATTTAATTATACATAGATATTATTTTTAGCAATCCATGTTCCCTTGGGTACGATATTTTGGGGTTTTAATCTATATTTTTTTGTATTACTAGCCGATCTAGTACACTTGATAGACACTGGTCAGTTCTTCTTCCTGAAATGCTTCACTTTCATTTGTCTTGCTTTCTCTTTTTAACTGTCCTTCAAAAATACCACTTGGTTTTACTTTGCAGACTGCCAACCAATCTGACTTATCCCATCTTAAACTAGGATAAGGGACATAATACACCTGCGTCGCTTGCATTGCCAACACGAATGGTTAAAATTATTTAAATCTTCTCCGTTGGTTAATTTTAATAAGATTATATCGGTTATGTACTTTTGTTCCAACATTAGGAGTAGGATCAAACCATTCACACATAAAAAGTACACAGCATTTTATCGGCAATGCAGGGTATTCAATTTCAAGAATATCAATAATTTTGCCAAAATAATCCATCAGTTCCCCTTGTATGCAAACACCGCTATTTGCTGTTGCCATGCTATGCCCATAATTTTCTGTATGAAATTTATATCCATTAACGAAATAGACTGGATATGATTTAGCAGTTCGTAAAGGTCCTTTCGTAATATCACATATAAGCCTGTTTTCTATTCTATTTTCAGAAGCCTACATAATTCAAAATAATTTGGAACAAATCCTTTTTTTTTAACAAATGTAAATGCACTTCATCAATAGGGAGGAAACGAATATGTTTGCACTTTTTACATGGACATCTGATTTTTGGACCATCCATATATGCAGGGTGCGAAGTTGCATATTTAATGAATGATTGAACGCCCTCGGCAAACTCAATATTAATGCAACCATCTGGCATTAATTGCCTATACATCCAAGATCTATCAACATTACTCATACTTGCGTAACTGTTATTCAAATAAGATAATTTGATAATTAGATTTATAGTTTAATTAAATAGAGAGATTAATCAATGTATTCAATTATAACTTAAAAAACCCACATCAAAATTTTCAGCAAACAACCCAAATATGCAATTATATAGGCTGATCCTACTCCTAAAATTGGAACAAAACAATTCATGGCATAAAAATAAGTTGCATCAAGGTACATGGCACTCAACCATGATAATCGAGTTATCCTTTGAAAACCAGTAGCCCACAAGTCGAATCATTTCAGCCTATATACCTTGATACAACAGTGATACAAAATAAGTATTTTATCTTATTTAATGAAATACATTTTTAGAAGTTATAAATCTATGTTTGACAAAAGAAGTAAATGGATTTGTATACATACATAACAATCGAATATAAAAGAGTCATATGCATATGTATAAGAAAACAGAACTAAAAGGCTGAGTCCCAAAAAATGAGAGCATAATTAAGCATAGCACCAAAACTAGAAAAATAAACAAAGTATAAAACTGTCAAAGTAAAATAACAACCCAAAACCTGACAGCAGAGAGAGCCCCCCAAATAACAATAACCCATAAAGAGCACCAGTAAATATTAGAAACCAAGACAAATATTAGCCTTTGCCAAAATAGCTAGCTGGAGAAGGAAAAAACAGACAGAATTTAAGTGAAAAGCTAAAATGACTAATTGTAAAGAGCAATGGAAAATAAAAAGCTATAGTCTGCAGGCTATAACCACCTGTATAGTAACAAATCATTGCATAAAAAGCTATTAGTCATGCAATCAACTTTTGGCTAGATGCCTCTAAACCAATGGATTGTATTGATAGCAAACACATACTATAATGTGGTCATTCAAAGTTCTTTTAACACCAATAAATTATACCAATATACTGTAATTTATATTGACCTTCTCAAATGCAATAAAAGAACCAGATTGGCGTCTGCAGTCCTCTTTTGTTAGAGTTGAGCAATACTCCTTCAACTGAAAACCACCTTTAGTTTTGAACTGAAACAAATCATTAAAAAATGTCATTTAGTGATCTAGTTAATAGCAGTTTAAGGAGGGGAAGAAATGCTAGTAACGTGCTGATTTAGCCATAGATCTCTTATTTGCATTTCTATATTCAAAAAAAAAGGAAAAAAATAAAAAGCAAACACATGCTGCATATACTACAGGGAAACAAAACATAGTTCAAATCTTAAATTTCTAATTTTCAAGCTATTAATTTTGATGGTAGCTTATGTTTCTCATTATATATTATTCTCATATACAAACTTACAACAGCAAATAATTGATGAATATCTTCTTAAATTAAATAATTACAACGAAAAATAACAGTTAATTAGTTTAATATCATTTGATTTTATTATTATTATTTTATATCATATATGGCATGATCATGGGTGCGCCACGTTTCATCCAAATTGGTATCTCTATCATTATCCCTTGGGCATTATTTGTGAAGTAGATGGTTAGCTAGTGGCTTAATTAGTGCTTTTGCATCTCCAAATATACAACTCAAATGCCAAGCCTAACTGCACTAATGAAAAGTGCCTACCACAGGGATTGGTGATGCCATGTCAAATGTCTACTTTTTAGTAAGTATTTTCTTATGTCTAAGTAGCTAAGTATGTAATATTATGTGTATTTTATGTGTTTATGTTTAGTTTATGTGTTTATTTGTGTTTTTAGGTTAAAGTTGGTGTAAATGTGAAGTGAAGTGATGAAATGGTGAAGATTCAAATATGAAGTTCACGAGTCGTGAAATGGCTCACGACTCGGATAGAAGTTCACGAGATGTGAAGATGATCACGAGTGAGGCAGAGACGACTTGCTCACAAGTCGGTTGGGAGTTTATGAGTCGGAAGGAATGTCACGAGTCGAAGGGAAGATTACGCGTAAAGAAGACTTGATGGAGTTCACAACTCGTGAAGATGTTCACGAGTCGAACATTACGCCTGTTCCCAAACGATGACATCTTTCTGCACATAATTTTTCAGTGCTAACAGCAAATACCATCACAGCATCAAAGATAGTTAATCCAAGTGCTATTAAATCAATTTAACCCCATAAAAGTGGTGTGGGGTAATTATTCACAAAATAAAAAACCTCAAGAGCACTGGATTTCGTACATAGAATCTTATGAAGAGATGATGCCAATAGCACTGGATTTCGTACATAGAATCTTATGAAGAGGTGATGCCAATATCACCAATGCTAACAGCAAAAGAATACATTTTAAAAAAAAGGAAATCTAAGATTCAATAAAAGCAAAGGGAAAACAAATATAAAAAGCATATGTTACACTCAGAACATTAAAAATAAAGGAAACAAAATCCATCATTTATATAAAGACTAACCAAAACAACAAAGGTTTTAGAGAGGCATAACATTGAAGGGGCCAACTTCATAGCTGAATCGAGAAAATAAAGCAAACCCATATCACATTTCGAGCAAAAACCAAGAACATGGGAGATATCTAATAGTTAGGAAGGAAAATATAGACAGGAGAGGAGAACAGAAAGAGAAGGACAAGGAAATTGGACCACTGACCTGCAAAAGGATCGGATCTGCAAGGAAGACGACAGCAGAAAACCAAGCAGTCTTTGATTTTCCTTCCAAAAATTGTTTTTCTTCAAAAATAGGTGAAGATCGGAGGATGAGCCAAGGAAATGGTTGGGATAAAATCAAGTAGAGAGCATGAGATAGAGAGGGGGATGGTTGAGGCGCAAAAAGAAAAGAAAAACGCAGAAAGTGGGCGAATTTATACTAGGGTTAGGTGAAATAGCAACGGAAATAATATTTCGTTGCTAATTTAGCAACGGAATTTAATTTCTGTTGCTAATTTAGCAACGAAAATTCATTTCCGTTGCTATATTTTATCCCAAATTTTCCCTCCCTCAAGTACCGCCATATTTAGCAACGAAAATGAGTTTTCGTTGCTAAATAATGGCGCTAAAATCTCCCTCCCTTTTTAGCAACGGAGTAAAACCATTTGTATTCCGTTGCTAAATCAATAAAACCTCAACCAATTTTAGCAACGGAAATATTTTTCCGTTGCTAAATAGCAACGAAATTTGATTTCCGTTGCTAAATTAGCAAAGAAACCATTTCGTTGCTATTTTTTCGTTGCTATTTTGCTGTTTTCTTGTAGTGTTCAATACAACCACATAAGCACCATCTATATAACTTAATTTGCCTATTAAAACCTTTGAACTAAATTAAAAATCTCAATTTTACATACATTGATTTTGAGACATAAGCTTTTCTTCTTGATTTTCAACACTTTCAACACCTTAATTGATCTTTTGAAACCTTCACCACTAAAAATAGAAGTTGAAATTCACTTGGAAAAGTTTGTTTTGGTGAGAGAGAGAAAGAGAAAATTGAAGAAACTTCCATAAAAATGGAAGAAAAGCCATTCGGCCAAAGAAGAGAGGAGAAATAATGAGAGCCATGATGAAAATTCTAGAGAATTACAGATTTTTGAGGTTTTTATAAGGCTGATTTGGGCTAGGCTTGGTCCAACCAAAAATTTAGCCCAATTCCCATTTTAAGTCCATTATGTCTTCAAAAATTATTTCTCTCACTTCCAAAGCTCAATTTCACTCAAAATAAATCCCATAATTCTCAAAATAGTATATTAAGCCTCCATGAAAAATTTTGGCTCAATTTGAGTCCGATTTTGATCCAGTTCGCTCAAACCAGTCCGATTAGCAAATTTTTCAATGTTATCAAAAAATTACTTTTCACTACCAGATAATTTTAAATAATTATTAGAGATTAACTAGAAATTTGTGAAACTTTTAGAGATCCTTTACTATTTTTAAAATCTCGATCAAACGGCTACTGTTTAAACCGAAGTCATTAATTTTTTTCTTACTTTCTGAGTTCAAACCTTCTTAAAAATACTTACTTAACCCTCAAAATACATTCATTAGATTCCATGAATATTTTGAGTCAGTCAGATACTATTTTTCGGTCTGATTCACTTTCACCAATCCGATAACTTAATTTTCAAAATCATCAAAAAATTAATTTTTCATTACTATGTGATTCTACATCTCATTTAATGTAGGCCTAAAAATTTTAGAAATTTATAGAGGTTATTTGCTATTTTTAAAGTTCAAGTCAAACATCAGTCAACCGAAGCACTGTTTTAAAATGAAATTGTAAGATTTTCTTATTTTTGACTTTTGAGGACCTATTTGACCTCATTTTCATTTCAAACTTTACCCATGTGCTCCTGCTGACTTGCTTTTTTTAATGATAAAAAAATATTTTTCGACTCCGGGAAGTACTATTCACCTCGATGTCACTATTCACTATCAAAAAATACTATTTTCAACTAGCCTGGTACTTAGGCCATTATAGTAATATATTTCAGGATACGAGTAGGCGTTCTATTAATAAGATAAGACATAGTCAAGATAGCTTCTCCCTATAAATATTTAAGAACATTCATTGAAAACATAATAGCTTGAGAAACTTCCAGAAAATATATATTTTTCAGCAATACCATTTTGTTGAGAAGTATCAACACAAGTAGTTTGATGCTGAATTCCATTTTTAGTGAAAAATTTGCCAAGACTTCTTTTTTAAATATTCGATTCCATTATCTGTGTGAAGAATCCCAATTTTCATCTCAAACAAATTTTCAATCGATCATTGAATAAAATATTTTAAATAATTTTTCAACCTTAGATTTTTTTTGACATCAAATGAACCCAACATAGACGGGTATGATCATCAATAAAAGTCACAAACCATTTTTTGTTTGAGGTAAATGTCACCATGAATTAAATAAAAAGGTTTTGAAGATTGATACGGTTTGGAACAATAAACAGTCTTGTGACTTTTAGATATAATGCAGTTTTCACAATATAATTTAGAACAATCCAAATTTTTAAATAAACTAGGAAAAAGTTTTTTAAGATAGGGAAAACTAGAATGCCCTAATCTATAATGCCAAAGTATAACTTCATCCATCGTTGGATTAGACAGAATACTACTCAAACCTTGAGCTCCTTTATTCTTGGAATTTTGGTCTTTAAAAAACTAGAGACCATTGATTAATTTAGCACTGCCAATCATCTTCTCTGAGTTTAAATCCTGAAGAACATAGTATGATTCAAAAAAGGTAACATGACAATTAGAATCTTTGCATAATTTGCTAATAGATAGAACATTACAAGTAATTTTTGGAACATATAGAATGTCCTTTAAGGAAATATTTTGTGAAAGTTTTACACAACCATTGCCAACTATAGAAGAAAAAGATCTATCAGTTATACGAATTTTTTCATGGCCAGAACAAAAATAATAAGAATGGAATAAACTATACAGACTTGTCATATGATCAGATGCTCCTGAATTGATAATCCAAGGAGCAGAATAGTTTAGTGATTGATAAGAGAATGCCTTAAAGTTATTATTTGCTTATGCCATGGAAGTATTAAAAACACTAGATAAATCTGAATTGAATTTCAGCAATTTAAGAATTTGATTAATTTGCTCAGTGTTGGAAGGAACTGAATCTATTTCATATGCAATAGGAGTCTTGTTAAACCTTCCTTCATGAGTGCCTTTCCAATTAGCTATCTTTCCATGAAGTTTCTAGCATATCTCACGGGTATGCCGTGGTTTGTCACAATGGTCACACCAAACACATGGTTTTCTATTGGATTTCTTATTAGTATTTCTATTATTGTTCATCCTAGCCATAAGAGCAGAATTTTCAACAAGACAGCTAAAGCCTTTTTTTTTAGCATGACAAGATGGTGACTTTCCTCATGGCAGACTTCAAAAAAAAATTTTCCCAATAAATAGGAGTGGCTTTCTACCAATGATCGTGCCTCTAACTTCATCAAATTCCATATTAAGTCCAATAAAGAATTTAAAAATATGATTATCTTCCACCATTTTTTTTATAATGATTACTATCACTAGTACATTGTCGCTCATAATTATTAAATAGGTCCAAGTCTTGCCAAAGACGTTTCAAGGAATTAAAATACTTAGTGACAAAATCCTCACCTTGATGGATTTCTTCCAATTTCAAAGTCAACTCATATACTTGAGATTGATTTCCCAAGTCTGCGTATATTTGGTTGACATTATCCCGAAGCTCCTTGGCTATATGAAAGCACATATAATTAGAGCTTATATCTTCCTCCATAGAATTTACCAACCATGTCATTACCATTGAGTTCTCAGCGTCCCACTTAGCATAGCCAGAATCATTAGTTGTAGGCTCCTTCTTCTCTCTAATCAGATATCCCATCTTGCCCCTACCACAAACATACTCTCTCCATTCAATTTAATAGTGATAATCTGAATAAAGTGAGATTTTAAGGAGGGCACCGGAGTAGAAGGTGTAGAGAGAGGCAAGTTTGCAATGTTGATTTTTTCTGCTTCCTCAGACATGGAGATAGAAAAAAAAGAAAGAAGATGGATTGATATAGATTAAGGCTAAAGATCCAAGAAATAAGGTTCCTTCTTTGATACCATATAAACATGTATGGCATAAAGGGATATATATTTCTATTCTATATTGAAACAAATTTATAACTATACAAGAGACTAATAAAAGTAAGAATCCTAGAGAATAAATTACAGCTATAAAAGACAATTGTACAAAGAACTATTCTAGGAAAGTAAAATAATCATATTACACTAATTCAGCCTATAAATCTTGCAATTTGAAGCCAAAATTTGAGCTATACATGTATAACTTCATTCCCTTAGTAGGAGCTTTAGAATATTCATATACATGTACTTTCTCATATTCAATTGGTTTATACTTATGCTTATTCATATACATATACATGTAAGTCCATATGTCCAAATATGCTTATGTTTACATATATGTGATTCACATACCATGTCTCTTGTTAGTTCTTTATAGACATTAGTGGTGTTAAGAGTAATTACATAGATTTCATCATATGCTAATAATTCTTTATGTTTAGGTTCACTTGGTATTCTATCTCAATACATCATTATGTATTTCATGTACATAATATCGTATTATATCCCTAGACATATGTTCATAATGTTCTAAAAGTATTCAGAAGAGTCTAAAAATTGTTTAGTATTTTTTCGGGGTCTAAAAATCAAGTATAGGTTGGAATACGAGAAGGTCACAACTGAGACAAAACAGTTCTAGCCATGAAAATTGCTTCTATTCAATTTAGAATGCTTTATCACGGCTGAGACAAAAGTGTCTCAGCCAGGACGATGTAATCTACCCAGGATTCAATAGGCAGACTCCCAGGTTCAACTTAAACACCAATTTTGACCTAGAAAACATGATTTTCTGGAAAAACTTTCTTCTAGACATTTGTTCCACTATGTTTTTAGTTTTCATAGAATTAAGAATCATGCAATTTGGACCAATACACATATATATATACATAAAAACATACAAACTACTCCCATTAATAGGGCAGCAGTTAAAACTCAATTTAAAGCCAAAATTCGATATATTTAGAAGCAAAATTCAATTTCAATTCCTTCTACAAACTTTTAGACCTATGTCTTAAATTTTATTTCCAACTAGAATCACTCCAATTGGTGCACTATTACTCGTGTTATGATTAAATCAATTTTGATAGGTCTAGTGATTCCTATAATAGAATTCCTCCTTAACACTACTTTTACAGTATTATTAACTTATTTGCATGTCTTAACTTTTCAAACATACACTCACATAATTCAAATAGCCTCTACAATATTTACACTCAATTTCTACTTATTAAATTTAAAATAAAAGAGTTTGGGGTTCCGTTACCTTCAAATGTGCAAATCCTCTCTTTAATCCTTATTTTCTTCATTTCCCTTCCCTTTGCTTGATTCTCCCTCTATACAATATGATATAATCTTTTAAGCTCTATCCTTCATACTTATACTATTTCACAGAAATTAGGGAGAAATAGACGAGATATGAATAGATAGAGGTTACCTTGAACTTCAAAAATCTTTAAATCTTCTCTTCTCCAACCTAAAATTCATAAAACCATAGAGAAGATTTATAGAGAGAGAGAGAGAGAGAGAGAGAGAAAGAGAATGACAGGAGCATTTGAATAAGGATGTTCGAATTAATCCTCATTAAATTCAGCTGCCTCAAGTCTTTCCTAAAACCACTTTCTGCACCCTTTTAGTATTACATGCTTCATCCTTCTTTTAGTCCACTTGGAACTATTAGAAAAAATTCCATTTAATCACTCAAGAATTTTATTTCCTCATACTTTTCTCACATTTTATAATTAGTTCAATTTAATCCTTATTTTAAACTTCTAAAATTACACTTACATATGCCAAAATACCAAATTACCAAAATAGCCTTGTCTTTCCACATAATATCCTCCATGCCCTTATTTTATATTTCTTGTTTACTTCAAACATGACATTACATGTAATTTCTCCTAGGGTACATATTGGGGCCTTACAGATACAATATGTAAGGTTTGGGAAGCTAATGTTGTCTCAATAATCCTATATTGAGAAAGCTTTTATGAGATTCAATTCAATAAGTGTTAAACCTGTATCTATTCCTTTTTCTTCCTATTTCAAGTTATCTTCAAACATGCCACCGAAGATGGATAAGAAAATGGAGCATATGTTAAATGTTCCATATTCAACTGCAATGGGTAGTATCATGTATGTTATGGTATGTATTTGACCTAAAATTTCACATGTTGTCAGTGTTATGAGTAGGTACATAGCATATCCTAAAAAAAGCATTTACTGGCTGTGAAATGGATGTTAAGATACTTAAAGGGTACTGCAAATATCATTTTGACTTTTGAGATAACCAAGTTGAATGATTCAGTGGTTGGCTATGTTGATTTAAATTACGCATGGGACTTAGACCAAAGGAGATCTTTGACAGGATACATATTTGCTCTTTTTAGTAGTGTCATTAGCCAAAAAGCAACTTTGTAGTTTGTTGTTGCATTGTCTACCATAAAAGGTTGAGTACATGATAGTTGTAGAAGCAATAAAAGAGGTTATTTGGCTATAGGGTTTGGTAAATGATCTTGAATTGACTCCTAAGTAAACTACATAAATTGTGATAGTTAAAATGCCATTCATCATACCAAGAATCATATGTTTTATGAGAATACAAGGCATATTGATGTCATGCACCACTTTATTTATGACATTGTATCACTAGGCACTGTTAATGTGAAGAAAGTGTCTACACATGATAATCCAGCTAATATAAGGACCAAGATAATTTCAACTAACAAATTTAGGCATTGTCTAAACTTGATTGGTATGTGCAGTACTCAATAGTGCATTTATTAGGGCTGTCTACAAGACAAAGTGATGATATCAAAGTTGACGATTTAAAAAATTCAAACTAATAGGAAGATTCTATTACATGAATTGAATTTAATTAGTATCCTAAAATATATGGTGTATAATTTTATTACAAATAAGATTATAATTAAAATTAAAATTACAATTCTATTAGAAAAAGGCAAGTCATATTCCAAAAAAAATTATGATTTGCTATTCTTAATACAATTGGGATAATTTTGAGACTTATAAATACACAAGAGGTTAAAGGGTTTGACATAGAAAATTCATAAAAGGGCATCAAACTAATAATTGTAAAAACTATCCCTGATCACTGTGTTGTTATTTTCTTTGTTTTTTTTTTGTGGATATAAGCATATTTAATGGAACCAAGTTAAATTTTTGTGTTTTTTTTTCTTTTCTCTTATTATTGATTATGATTGTATTAATCAATTGCGTTTAGTTTTAAGAGTTTTCTACAGGAATAGGCAAAGATCCACTATCATATAAGAAGTTAACCCTGTAAATTCCTTATTTTAAATAGAAAAAAATGTACTAAATTCCCTCCATGTTCTCTCAGATGGGCTAAAATACCTTTGAAGTTTTTTTCAGAAAAAAAAACCATTTAACTTCTAAAAATAGTACTAAAATACCCTTTCGTTAATCTGCCATTTGCATCAGGGTAACGGTACTATTTGCTTCAAGGTAACTTGTAATACCCCAAATTTTCATCCAATATGCATAGTATATTCTAGAGCGTGAATAGTATCCATGGGTTAAGTTTCGGGGCAATTACCTTAGTATAAGATAGTAAATTTTAAGAGTAATTAAATATTAAGCATGTTTAGCTTAGGGTAGTAGGTGGATAGGTGACCTCCTGGGAAGTTTTAGTCAAGAGGCAAATAAAATAATACGAGTTAAATGGAGTCTAATGATACAATATGAGGAGAAATTAAGCCTAAATAGGCCTCCAAATTAGCAAATAAAGAAAATTTGCACAGTATCGTAGGGGTTTGACCAAGATTTTGGGCACCTTAAATACCTCTAAAAGTTTTATAATTCCACATACACATCAATAATAGCATAAATTAGCCCAAGAAAGTGAAAGATAGTTTTTTCGGCAGCTTAGGGATTTCGAATTTCGGACTGGCTGATTTAGCCACCGGAGCTGAAAGTATATCGAAACAATATTAGAATGAGCTTAAATTTTAAAAAAATATGGCCACGTGTATTATTGCACATGGAGCAAAATTTCAAGCCATTCTGACAGCTGGAACATCAATTTTTAAAAAATAATCAAAAATCAAGGTTAGAGTTATTGAAGGGCTTAATTGTCATATTTAAATCATCTAAGGGCATTTTTGTCATTAGAAAATGGTCTAATATCAGATGTGTGAAGCTTCATTACAAAAATTTTGTGTAACCTAATGAACAAGTGACAAATGTCAATAAAATGTGGTGTTAGTTGTAAAGGTTAAAGGTGGAGTTTTGACTCCTAATTTGGTGGATTTGTGAACAGCCTAGAGAACACTAGAAAACCCAAAAATCCTCCCAAAAATCAGCCTCCTTCCTCTTCTCCTTAGCAAAAACCAAATTTCCCCCATTTAAGCTCTCTCATATTCTTTTCTTCATCTCTTTCCACACACACCAAAACTCAAGCTATAATTTCACTTACATACACTAGAAATCTCCATATACAACAGAGAAATTAAAGTAAAGCAAGAGGAGGCTTGAAATTAGAGAAAATTGTGTAAAAAAAATCCACCAAGTTAATTAGGAAAATTAACTTAAACTTACATGTAAAGCATGGTTAATAGGATTATTTAGTAGTTTTTAGTTGCTTAAAATCATAGCTTAAACTTATAATTTTCTCTCTCCTTAATTCGGCCTAAAGAAGAACAAGAAAAAAAAGATAAAGGCAAAGCAAAGGAAGGTGAAGAAAAGAATGATTAAGGAGTTTCAAGACTATTTGAGGTTAGTGGGTGCTTACTACATTAAATTTCATGTCTATAGTTGAAATCTCCTTGAAATTCACCTTATGTAACTATACTAAGTTAGGTAGGAATGTGAAATAATTCAAACTAACATGTTAAAATGATGAATTAAGATGTTAAGAGTGTAATAAATGAAGAAAATGAATTAAAAGTGTGGTAACGTAGCTTGGCCGAATTTGATACCTAAGCATAACATGTGATAAATTGATGTATTATGACATATTAAGCATGAAAAACATATTAGGTGATACAAATAAGACATTAGAAGTATTGAAAGTAGAAAGCAATTAGTGTAATTAAGGTTACATAATTGAACATAAAGGTGGAAATTAAGGTAACTTGAGATTTATAATGTAAAATGAATATGTGTTATTATATGAGTATTATATATGATATTGGAAACACTTAGTGCATGTAATTGATGAAAGAAAAGAATGATAAGTATATGAACTTAAGGTGGCCGAATGATGTTCATAGTGAAAATGACATGTTTTCATCATTTTTACCTGTTATTATATGTTTACATAATGAAAATGTAATGATAAGTATGATTGGAGCATAACAAGGTGATGCACTATCTATTACATTATATGATTGAGGTGGAAACAAGCAAGAAAATGATGTAAATTAATAACCCAGTGGATAATCCAGGATTGTAGATATAATGGCTAGCCATAGGAATTCATACCGTGGTAGAATTACGATATTTGATTTGGTATTATGTTTGGATTGTTGGCACACACATGGATTTAGGATGTAGGGTTCTAGTAAGTAATCTGGTCCCAGAGACGTAGGGCTATGGTAAGTAATCTGGTCTCATGAGTATGACAGTGATATTGGAGTTCTCGTCCCACATATCCGATTCAAGAATTTTCACCGGACACTATTGGGGATTGAAATTTTGTAAAAATTGAGGACTAAATGGTAATTTATAGGTAAAAGATGTTAAATATGTAATGGCCTCAACACCGAATCAGCCGAAAACAGTACTTTCCGATAGTGAATAGTATTTTCCGGGGCCTGAAAGGACACTCGAAAGCCAAAAATATTTTATTGGACCATCGGAAAGTATTGGTCATGGTGAGTCCGGGGTTGAAATTTGAAGTAAAATTGAGGTCAAATAGGCATTCAAAGGTCAAAAATATGAAAAATGTAGCGAGTCAATTTCCCTGGCAGGGAAGCTGACTTAATTTTGCGTAAATAATTAAAAATAGTAAATAAACTCCGAATATTGCCAGATTTTTCATGCCTACATGAATTTTTGTGTAGAATATTTTAGTGATGAGAATGAAATTTTTCGGTGACATCGGCAGTTGTTGAATCGGACCGATAAATTTAAATCGAATCAATAACGGACTTCGATTGAGCCAAAAATTTGCATGCTAGCTATTTTTGATGTGATAAAATTTATGGAATTATTTTTGAAGTGATTTGAATTGAGGAAGATGGAGGATTTGGTTTGGGCCTTTAATAGGCTAAAATGGGCTTAAATTGATAATTAGGCTAAGCCCATAAATTAAACCCACAATTAGGCTCACTTAATGAGTATATAAGGAGAAGAAATCAGGAGAAAATTTCAGATTTAGCTGGTCTCCTCTCTTCCTCCTTGGTTGGCCGAAATATCTTTTTCTTCTTCTTCCTTTGATTTCTGCTTCTTTCACTTCAAATCACTCATAGTTCCCAATATAACAATTAAAGCTTCACCTCTCTAGCTCACCCTAGTGACCTCAAGCAAGTGGTTTGAGCAAGGAAAGGCTAGAAATCAAGTGATTAAAGAAAAGAAGGTGAGTGAGACTTTAGGAAATTTATGGATTTAAATTATGTCTTTAGTATTTTTCCCATAGATTTTGAGGTGTAGATGTTGATTTTGAGCTTAGATTTTGCATTTAAGGTCAAAATAAACAAGAGAAACTAAGGTTGAATTGGCCGGCCTATGTAGGTGGTGAAGAAAGGGCTAGTATTTTCAAGGATAAAGGCAAGGAGAAGGAGGTTTGATCTTCCTAATTCAAGGAAAAATTGTAAGTGACTAATTAATCTTTATATTTTCTAAGTTTATGAATTTTTCTCAATTATGTAACTAGGGTAAAAATGTTTAAAGTGATTAATTGATGTAATTATGTTAAAGTAATTGTAATTAAGCTAGAGAAAAGATGAATGGAAAGTGAAAATGAAAAAAAGAAAAATTTTTAGGATGGAAAGTAATGGTGGCCGAAATTTTTAGTAAGAGAAAATGATGAGAAAAATACAAATAAATAATATATGTTAGCTTAAAATGATAGTAGACTTGATAATTAATGTTCATGAATTTTTAGAGAATATTTGAAATTTATTTGGAAATTTTTAAGATCATGTATAGTGTATGTATATAATGAAAGTTGTAATTTATAGTGAATTAAGTGATTATTTTGATGAAAAATGACAATAAATAATAAATAATACATAAATAATTTTTTTGGCATTTATTAGATTTATTGAAATTTTATTGAAAATTTAATGTTAATGTGTATATTGAAAATAATGGAATTATTGGTTAATAATTGCATAAAAATGTTTAAAAAGATGAAATGATATGAGATTAAATTATAGTCAATGAAAAAGAATTAAAATGTCAACCGATAAATTTTTTAAAAATTAAAAGAATTTATAAAGTAATTATTACTGTGCCCTTAGAATTAGTCTGGCAGTAATAACTAGTTCTGGATATAGTTGGCTAGCCATACGAATACCATTTACAATGGTGCAGGTCATGGCGACTTGCTTTGCTATAGGTATGATCATTGATCTCCATAGCTTAAATGTTAAAGTGAAAGTGAAAAGTGCAATGTTATGAGAATGGTTCCTTAGGAATCATTTCTCTTTTTAGTGGGGCCCGTGGGGTCCATGTTCCGAGTATTCGGTCTGAGATTTTCTACCGGATCTGTACTAGGGGCATAATAAAAATAAATTGATAAATAAGTGAAAAGATAATGAAAAGAAAGAAAAGAAAGTGAAAAAGGATCAAAATGAGAGAAAAAGAAAGTTTAGGGACAAAATGATAATTTTTTCCAAAAGTGTAAAAAACAAGTAAATTAAGTAAAAATTACATAAATAAAGATAAAATAGTCAGATAATAGTTAAAATGTTGAGAAAATGAATTTTATTGTCAAGAGGGACTAAAATGTAATTTTGCTTATAAATGATAATTTAAGTGTATAGAAATATAAAATGTTTCAATTATTAGTTTAAAGAATAAAAATTAAGTTTATAATGGCAAAATTGTAACTATGCGTTTGTAATGAATAATATTATAAAATAAGTCAAAATTTATGTTTTGAAATAATATTAAATGATTTTATAATTATGTTCACATATACGTTAATATATAAGAATAATAATGAAAATGTTAGAAAAGGTATCGATTATTAGTCATCACTGAGCATGTCGAGTGCTCAGCGTGCAGTTTTTACTGCGTGCAAGTCAGCAGGAGCTGGAGCAGGAATACATTCTAAAGGACTTCTTTTAGGATGCTCAAGTTGTGTAAATTTTTGGCATGTATATATATGTATAAATTTTACTTGGATGTGTAATGTAAATCTGAAGTTATTTTAGTAATCTGTGTTGAGTTTTAAATGAAATGGAATGGATGACAGTGAATGGATATGGATTGTATTATTGATTGTTATGCCTCTGAGAGGCTGTATGGTTTGTCTGAGTGTCAGGGGGCTAGTCCTATATACTGCAAAAATTTTATTAAATGTATAGTAAATTGAGACAGTTATTGGTCATCGATGTTTTATTTTTAAATTAGCTAAAGCATGCCAATAAGGTATTGAAATATAAAGATTAAGTTGAAAAAAAAAATTTCGGTCTTTGGTACACCGATACAGTGTTAGGAGGGATAAGGATGTTACAAAATATGTGATTAAATAATGAAAAGAATAAAATGGAATTAATTCAATCAAAAAGGGTAAAAATATAATTACACAAGAAAAATGAAATTAAAAATGTAAATTGGCACTAAAAAGGGTATTAAAAGAGTTAAATTAGTTAAATAAGTGAAAAAGGATGAAATTATAACTTGATAAAGTTTAGTGACTAAAATATAATTTGCCATTTTAGGAGTTAAAATAGGGAATAGAATGAAAATTTACGATTTAAGGTGAAATCATGATTAAAGGAACAAAAACGTGTTAAATTGGAGTTAAATAAGAAAAGTTAAGTGAAAAGAAAAAGTTTAGGGACCAAAAGAAAATTTTTCATAATGTGAGTCATTAAGTAGTGTTAATTAAAGAAATTGAAAAAAAAAGGTGGTAGAAATTAAGAAATTAAAATAATAAAAGAATTTAAATTTAAATTAATTAAATAAAAGTGTACTAAGGGTAAAAGTAGAAATCTTAGTAAATTTGTTTATTAGATGAAATTTTGTATAGCTGTATCTACCACTAGGCAACACCGTTGCTTAGTGCATGGTTTGTTTTGACTACGCATAGGGACAGGTAAAGACGGGATAAGTAGAGCAAAGCAGGTGGTCTATACGTTAAGAGTCTCGTTACCCATTTTGATATATGTGTGATTATGTACTAAACAGAATTGATGTATGTAAATTAACATGTGTGACATGACAAATAACTCATACTAGTGTGTTTAATGATACGCGTAGTAAATACATGAATGCACATTGTGTTGCGCTGATATAGAAGTATTGTCTATGTAAATGAAGTATTGGAGGTAGAGGTTGTCATTTGGGAGTGTGAATTTGATCTTTTGCAGGTTTGGGTAGTATGAAATATAAGCCGTTATACTGTCAAAAATTTTACCAAATGAATAGTAACTTATGGATCCCTAAATGAACCTAGGTAAATAAATATGAGTATAGGGTGTCACATTTAGTGGTACTAGAGCAGGTTTAGGCGATCCTAAGATCAGAATAAATGTGTAAATGTGAGTGATGGATAAATGGATACATGTATATGCCACCTAAAAATAAGTAAATTTGAAGTTGTATCTTACTTGTCGCCTGTGAATTTCAGTGACAATTATGGCATCCAGTTCTAGGCGAACGGCTGAATTGGCAAGTGATGCTGATAGTAGAGCCTCAGCAAATTCGAGACTAGCAACTAGTGGGACACCTACCACCATCCAGTCACATCAGCCTAGTCGGCATACACCATTACAGGCTCATTTGCCAGCTACACCACCAGATTTTATACAGACATTAGCAGACTTACTATATGAAAGAATGCAGGCCCCAGCTCCCCCTAACCACAACCACAGCCTCAGCTGCCACCTCAGCCATCTAGAAGGCCAATATAGGAACAATTGAAAAGGCTTAGGGCGGAAGTCTTCTATGGTCATCAAAAAGTGACCATTATAGAAGCTAAAGAATGGTTAGATAAAATTAAATGGCTATTCGAGATTACAAATAGTCCTCCTAAAGAAATGTTGCAAGGAACAGTTGCTTTATTTTAGGGTCCCGTTTATATATGGTGGAATTCAATTAGGTGCCATATGTTAGTGATATGCCCTAGGCCAAATTTTTGATTTTTTATGTAATGTCACATTTCATTATATAAAATTGGGTTTTCTTCATGTTATTATATTGTTAATATGTTACATTATAATAATGCTTGTAAATAACAATCTAATGTTGTTTTGACTATCCCTAATCATTTATCATTAAATGAATAATGAAAAATAAAGACTAGTATAAGTTTGATTGATAATCATGGGATGATTATATATGGTTATATGAATTAAACTTATAAGTACTTGTTAGAGGACAGAGTACTGGATAGACCGACTATGAGATACTATATGGGTTAATGTCATTAATGATCTCATAATAGTTATGTTATCGATCCTTAGATCAAAGATTATTACAGTATCCTACATGACGAACATTATATTTTGACATAATCAAATATTATCTTTAATCGAATAATCATAAAGATTATGATTGGACATGATGAGAATCATGCAGAGGATAGTGAATAATCAAGAAGGAATTTGTCCCTCTCTTATGAAAGAAATATCTATTGGATCCCTTGATAAGTAGGATTGAGAAATGCATGGTCGTGCTCCAATGAATTCATGGAGCGATCAATATCATTTGATATTATCAGTCTACTTAGTGATCGAGAAATTATATATTTGGACTATATTAGTTTGACGTGGACCATAACTTATGTTCAAACAAGATATTGTGTGACAAAGGGATTATAACATGTTCTATTAGGTTAAAATCGAATTATCGATATTCATATTAATTGGATAGTCATAATGTCTTGCTAGATGCCGCTTATGACTTGTGGGCCCGTGATAAAATTGGGGCCCACTGCCAATATAATATGAACCTATTAGATCGCACCATAGAACGTGTTGAATTGACTAAGGGTTAATTTGGACATTTTGAATTTTATTTGTGATAAATTAAAATTTGAAATAAACAAAAAAAATAATAATAATATTTATGATTAATATTATTATATTTATTTTAAATAAGAAATAAAGTATTTCTTATTTTAATAAGAAAAGTAGGCCTGAAGTTTTCTCTCTCTAAATTAGGATTAGGTTATATATATATATATATATATTTTAAATCCTAATTAAGCATAAAAGGAGAGTGGCAACCGTCACTTAAAATAGAGAAAAGAAAAATTGTTTTTTTCTTCTGTAACCTTGAGAAAAAGAGAAAAAAATATACCCTAGCTGCCAAGGAAAGAAGCTAGCATCCCGAGCGATTCTGTTCATTGCATTCGCATGTGGATACCGGTAGAGGGTATTGTTTCATTTGAGGCCGCACCTGTAAATTTGATTTGCATGCACTTCGAGAGCTTGGTAATCGTTACACTTCTCTTCTATCGAATTAATTAGATCACATGGATCCTGATTGGTTTCTTTTTCTGCTATGATTTATTTATTTATTTTAATTTATTATTTCGAAACCCAACACCATACACCAGCAGAACAAGTGACTTGGGACTTTTTTCTCCACCAATTTAAAGAAAAATACATCGAAAAAGAATATCTACGGGGCTATGGAAAGAGCATTTTGGCAACTACGTCAAGGCAACTGCACAGTCCATAAATATGATAGAGAATTTGAGAGACTCAGTGCTTATGTGAAGGGTTACCACATTCCACTTGAAAATAAATGCCAATTGTTTGAAAGAGGGTTACATAATGAGATTAGGAAAGCTTTGGCAGTTCATGAATACACTAATGGAAGAGATTTAGTTGAAGCAACCACAAAGCTTGAAGCAATAAAAGCTAAAGAAGCTAACAGGAAGGCCCGATTTTAGCAAAGAATGAGACCATCTGCAGGTACCTCTAGTAAATCAAATAAGAAATTTAAAGGCTTAACTGCTACTCCACAATAGTTTACAACAGCTCTAGCACCAAGTCAGAAATCTATAGCTCGTAATGCTCTACCTACAACATCAGTTGCCAGCAATCCTAGAGGACCTATGAGATTCAATATCCCAAAGTGTGAGCATTATGGGGGAAGCCACTCAGGTGAATGTTGGAAGTTAACAGGTGCTTATTTGAGATGCGGGTCCAAGGAACACAAACAATGAGATTTCCCACAAGCACAACCTGCTTCATCAGCTACTCCTACTAGTAGACATATGGGTACAACCCCTAGAGGACATGGTAGAGGCAGACCTAGTAGAGAGGCACCTAAGAGAGCTAGTTCACAAATGCCTCCAACCTTCGATAGGCGATCATCAATAAAGACTTATGCAGTTAGGGCAAGGGAAGATCAAGATGATCCTGATGTCATTGTGGCTAAGTTTTACTTATTTGATGCCCCTATTTATGCTTTAATAGATTCCGGGTTCACACACTCATTCCTTAGCACCAAGGTTTCCTATGGGAAGAATTTAAACAAATCACAATTAGATCAAGACATATTAGTGAGTAATCTATTAGGACACCAGGTAGTGGTAAACACTATTTATAGGAATTGTCCTATCCAAATACAACAAACCACTTTTCTTGCAAACCTAATTGAACTTTCCTTCCATGAGTTTGATGTTATCCTGGGGATGGACTGGTTATGCAAACACCAAGTGGATGTTAAATGCAGTTTGAAAAAATCACCTTGCAAACTCCTAAAGGCCAGGAAATCACCGTAGCAGGTGAGAGATCCAACTATATGGCAAACGTTGTCTCAGCCACTGCAGCAAATCGATGTATCAATAAGGGGTGTCAAGCTTACTTAGCCTATATAGCAGAAATTAAGGAAGAAAAGCCAAAGGTTAGAGTTGTTCCTACGGTGCGAGACTTCCCAAATGTTTTTTCAGATGACTTACCTGGATTGTCATCGGAAAAAGACGTTGATTTTACTATTGATGTGATGCCTGGTACTGCCCTCATTTCAGCAGCTCCTTACCTCATGGCACCTGCAGAATTAAAAGAACTAAAGATCCAGTTGTAAGAATTTCTTGACAAAGGGTTTATTCGCCCAAGTGTGTCACCATGGGGGGTACCCGTATTATTTGTAAAGAAGAAGGATGGCTCACTTCGATTATGTATCGACTATAGGCAGTTGAATAAAGTGACTATAAAGAATATATATCCCTTACCTCGAATTGATGATTTGTTTGACCAATTGAAAGGCGCGACTGTATTCTCAAAAATTGATTTAAAATCTGGCTATCATCAGCTTCGGGTTAGGGGAGTAGACATACCAAAAACTACTTTCTGTACTCGATATGGACACTATGAGTTTTTAGTCATGCCATTCGGCCTCACTAATGCACCGGCAGTTTTTATCAATGTTATTAAAATTGGACCAAATAAAGAACCGAAGAGGCAAAGGATTCTTGGTTCGATCAGTTTGATGGGGTTCAACCAAGTTTTTTACTTTTTTTAAAATAATATTATTTTTAAAATTTTTTATAAATATTTTGAGAATATAACTATATAAAACAATAAAAAACACTTTAAAAAAACACATTTATCATCAACATTAATTATAAAGCAATATTTTCAAGTTATTCAATATTTATAACAAATATTTAAGATAGATATAGTAAAAAATTGCAAATATTAAAAAATATTCATCAATTATAAATTATAATTTTTATTTTATTTATAAGAAATTCATTCAAATTGCTTAAATTTCAATTATTCTCTATTTATATTTATATTTTATTTTTTCCAGCAAAAAACAATGTTATATAGATATTTTGGACAAAAAATGATTTTTTCTGACTCAAATCGGTTTTTTCTAGTTTCACCTGGTTTTATCCGATTTCAGACCGATTTTCACTAGTTTATCCGATTTTTAGCCGATTCATGCCGGTTCCTTACGATTTTTAGCCAGTTTGATTTTTATACATTGAACCAACCGGATAAGCCGATGGTTGGTGGTTCAACCGTTTCAACCACCCAGTCCAGTTTTTATGGACTTAACGAACCATATCTTTCACCCCTATTTAGATATGTTTGTGGTGGTATTCATTAATGATATAATAGTATATCCAAGAACCCTAGAAGAACATGACAGACACTTAAAAATTATGCTACAGACCTTAAGGGAAAAGCAGTTGTATGCAAAGTTCTGTAAGTATGATTTCTGGTTGAATGAAGTGGCTTTCCTTGGTCATGTAGTTTCAGCAAAAGGAATCAAAGTTGATCCCAAAAAGGTTGAAGCTATCCTAGAATGGAAACCGCCTAAAACTGTTTCAGAAGTTAAAAGTTTCCTTGGAGTGGCAGGTTATAACAGGCAATTTGTTAAAGGGTTCTCCATGATAGTTGCTCCACTTACCAAGCTACTACAGAAAAATATTAAGTTTGAATGGACTAATCGGTGTCAAAAAAGCTTTGAGAGATTAAAGAACTTGCTAACCAAAGCACCTATGCTTACTCAACCCATCTCAGATAAGTCATACGTCTTTTACAGTGATGTTTCCAGGAATAGGCTAGGATGTGTGCTTATGTAGGAAGGTAAGGTAATAGCCTATGCTTCCAAACAACTTAAAACCCATGAAAAAACTATCCTACCCATGATTTAAAGTTAGCAACTATTGTGTTTGCATTAAAGATTTGGAGACACTATCTATATGGTGAAAAGTGCTACATCTATATAGATCATAAAAGTCTAAAGTACCTACCTACACAAAAAGAGCTTAATCTGAGACAAAGACACTGATTAGAACTTATCAAATATTATGATTATTTGATCGATTATCATCCTGGTAAGGCCAATGTGGTAGTTGATACACTTAATAGGAAGCACCTCATGGCTTTGAGAGCTATAAATGTTAAACTAAGAGCAGCACATGATGGAGCACTAATAACTGAGGTGTAAGTAAAACCCAGCCACCAACAGCAAGTGAGAATTTCTCAGAGGCAAGATGATCAATTGGCTTCTATTATTTCTCAAATTTAAGCTGGAGAAAATAGTAAATTCTTCCTCGATCATGATGATTGTTTGTAATATAAAGGAAGACTTTGTGTGCCTGACAATGCAGAATTGAAGAAGACACTTTTAACAGAAGCTCACCATAGTAAATACACCATGCATCCAGGAAGCAATAAGATGTGTCAAGATTTGAAAGCAATCTATTGGTGGCCAGGGATGAAACGTGATATAGCGGACCTTGTGACCCGATGCTTGACATCTCAATAAGTAAAGGCTAAACACCAAGTTCCTTGAGACTTATTACAACCTACTATGATACCAGAATGGAAATGGGAACGTGTGACTATGGATTTTGTGTCGGGATTACCTCTCACCAGGAAACAACATGACTCCATTTGGGTTATAGTGGACAGATTAACAAAGTTAGCACATTTTATACCAATTCGAGTTGATTTTTCCTTATCCAGGCTAGCGAAGATCTACATTAATGAGATAGTCAGGTTTCATGGTGTTCTTGTCTCTATTATTTCATATAGGGATTCACGGTTCAAATCCAAATTCTGGCAAAAATTGCTTGAAGCATTGGGAACTCGTTTGGATTATAGTACTGCCTTTCATCCACAGATTGATGGATAATCTAAGCGAGTAATACAAATATTAGAAGATGTGTTGTGGTGTTGCATACGTGAATTTGGCAATAATTGGGAGAAATATCTTCCTTTGGCGGAATTTGCTTACAATAACAACTATTAATCTAGCATTAAGATGGCGCCATATAAAGCTTTATATGGAAGGAAATGTAGAACCCCTCTATGTTGGACCAAACTCAGCAAAAGCAAATTGGTGGAACCATACTTGATTAAAGAAACCGAAGAAAAGGTGAAACTGATTAAGGATAATTTGAAAGTTGCAGCAGATAGACAAAAATCTTATGCAGATTTAAAAAGGAAAGACATAGAGTTCAATGTGGGTGACAAAGTATTTCTAAAGGTCTCTTCCTAAAGGAAAATTCTGAGATTTGGCAAGAAGGGTAAACTTAGTCCTAGATTCATCGGTCCCTATGAGATTTTGCAGCGGATTGGGCCTGTTGCCTATAGACTTAAACTGCGACTTGAGTTAAAAAGAATTCACAATGTATTCCATGTGTCCATGTTAAGAAAGTATCGATCTGATCCTTCTCATATTATCACCCCAGAGGACATCCAATTGTGACCTAATTTATTATACGATGAAGAACCGGTAAGAATCCTTGCCAAAGAAGTTAGACAACCCAGGAGTAAATGGAGTTAACTTGTTAAAGTACTCTGGACACGTCACAACATGGAAGAGTCAACGTGGAAACTATAAGAAGCTATGAGGCAACAACACCCTTAACTCTTTAACACATGTAAATTTCGAGGATGAAATTTTTATTTAGTGGTGGAGTACTATAATACCCCAAATTTTCATCTGATATGCATAATACATTTTAGGGCATGAATAGTAGCCCTGGGTTAGGTTTCGAGGCAATTGCCTTAGTATAAGACAATAAATTTTAAGAGTGATTAAGTGTTAAGCATGCTCAGCCCAGGGTAGTAGGAGGATGGGTGACCTCCTAGGAAGTTATAGTCAAGAGACAAATAAAATAATATGAGTTAAATGGAGTCTAGTGGTACAATTTGAGGAGAAATTGAATCCAAATTAGCAAATAAAGAAAATTTGCACGGTTTCGTAGGGGTTTGACCATAAGTTTGATCGAGGTTTTGGACACTGTAAAGACCTCTAAAAGTATTATAATTTCACATACACATCAAGAATAGCATAAATCAGCCTAAGAAAGTGAAAGATAGTTTTTTCAGCAGTTTTGAGATTTCGGATTTTGAACTAGCTGATTTTACCTTTGAAACTGGAAGTATATTGAAACGATGTCGGAATGAGCTGAAATTTTACAAAAATGTTCCCACGTTTATTATTGCACACGGAGAAAATTTTCAAGGCATTATGATAGATGGAACATCAATTTCCGAAAAATGATCAAAAATCAAGATTATAGTTATTGAAGGGATTAATTGTCATATTTAAATCATCTAAAGGCATTTTTTTCATTAGAAAATGATCTAAGATCAGATGTGTGAAGCTCCATTACAAAAAGTTTGTGTAACCCAATGAACAAGTGACAAATGTCACAAAAATGTGGTGTTAGTTGAAAAGGTTAAAAGTGGAGTTTTGACTCCTAATTTGGTGGATTTGTGAACAGCCTAGAGAACTCTAGAAACCCCAAAATCGACCTCCTTCCTCTTCTCCTTAGCAAAAACCAAATTTTCCCCATTTAAGCTCTCTCATCTTATTTTCTTCATCTCTTTCCACACACACCAAAACTCAAGCTATAATTTCACCTACATACACTAGAAATCTCCCTCTACAACATAGCAATTAAAGTAAAACAAAAGGAGGCTTGAAATTGGAGAAAATTGTGTAAAGAAAAATCCACCAAGTTAGGTAAGAACTTGAGTTTTTGTCCAAATTAATTAGGAAAATTAATATGTACATGTAAAGCATGGTTAATAGGATTATTTAGTAGCTTTTAGTTGCTTAAAATCATAGCTTAAACTTACAATTTTCTCTCTCCTTAATTCGGCCTAAAGAATAACAAGAAGCAAAAGATAAAGGCAAAGCAAAGGAAGGTGAAGAAAAGAAAGACTAAGGAGTGTGAATAAATTTAAATTTCATGTTTATAGTTAAAATTTCTTTGAAATTCACCTTATGTAACTATACTAAGTTAGGTTGGAATGTGAACTAATTTATGCTAACATGTTAAAATGATGAATCAAGATGTTAGGAGTGTGAATAAATGAAGAAAACAAATTAAAAGTTTGGCAACTTAGCTTGGCCGAATTTAATACCTAAGCATAACATGTGATAAATTGATGTATTATGACATATTAAGCATGAAATACATATTAGGTGATACAAATAAGACATTAGAAGTGTTGAAAGTTGAAAACAATTAGTGTAATTAAGGTTACATAATTGAACATAAAGGTGGAAATTAAGGTAACTTGAGATTTATAATATAAAATGAATATGTGCTATTATATGAGTATTAAATATGATATTAGAAACACTTAGGGCATATAATTGATGAACAAAACGCATGATAAGTATATGAACTTAATGTGGCTGAATGATGTTCATAGTGAAAATAACATGTTTTCATTATTTTTACATAATGAAAATGTAATGATAAGTATGATTGGAGCATCACAAAGTGATACATTATCTGTTACATAATATGATTGATGTGGAAACAAGCAAGAAAATGATGTAAATTAATGGCCCAATGGGTAATCCAAAATTATAGATATAATGGCTAGCCATAGGAATTCATACAGCGGTACAATTACGACATTTGATTTGGTATTATATTTGGATTGCCGGCACACATATGAATTTGGGACGCAGGGTTTCAGTAAGTAATCTGGTCCCTGGAACGCAAGGTTACGGTAAGTAATCTAATCCCATGAGTGTGACAGTGATATTGGAGTTCTCGTCTTGCATATCCAATTCGAGGACTTTCACTGGACATTATTAGGGATTGAAATTTTGTAAAAATTGAGAACTAAATGGTAATTTACAGGTAAAAGATGTTAAATATGTGATTAAATAATGAAAAGGATGAAAAACAAAATTAATTTGATCAAAAAGGGTAAAAATATAATTACGCGAAAAAAATGGGGTTAAAAATGTAAATTGGCACTAAAAAGGGTATTAAAAGAGTTAAATTAGTTAAATAAGTGAAAAATGAGAAATTGTAACTTGACAAAGTTCAAAGACTAAAATATAATTTGCCACTTTAGGAGTTAAAATAGGGACTAGAATGAAAATTTACCATTTAAGGTGAAATCATGACTAAAGAAACAAAAACCGGTTAAATTGAAGTTAAATAATAAAAGTTAAGTGAAAAGGAACAGTTTAGAGATCAAAAAAAATTCATAATGTGAGTCATTAAGTAGTGTTAATTAAAGAAATTGAAAAAAAAAGGGGTAGAAATCAAGAAACTAAAATAATGAAAGAATTAGAATTTAAATTAATTAAGTAAAGGTGCACTGAGGGTAAAAATATAAATCTTAGTAAATTTGTTTATTTGATGAAAGTTTGTATAGTTGTATCTACCACTACGCAATACCGTTGCTTAGCACATAGTCTGTTTTGACTGCGTACAGAGACAGGTAAAGACGGAACAAGTAGAACAAAGCAGGTGGTACATACGTAAAGAGTCTCGTTACCCATTTTGATATATGTGTGATTATGTACTAAACAAAATTGATGTATGTAGATTAACATGTGTAATATGACAAATAACTCATACTAGTGTGTTTAATGATACGAGTAGTAACTACATGAATGCATATTGCGTTGCGCTGATATAGAAGTATTGTGTATGTAAATGAAGTATTAGAGGTAGATGTTGTCATTTGGGAGTGTGAAATTGATCTTTTGTAGGTTTGGGTAGCATAAAATATAAGTCGTTATACTGCCAAAAATTTTACCAAATGAATAGTATAATGGCCTCAACACCGGATCAGTTATGAATAGTACTTTTCGACAATGAATAGTATTTTTCGGGCCCGAAAGGACACCCAAAATTCAAAAATATTTTATTGGACCATTTGAACGTAATAGTCATGGTGAGCTTAGGGTTGAAATTTAAAGTGAATTTAAGGTCAAATGGACCTCCAAAAGTAAAAAAAAAATACAAAAAAAGATTGCAAGTCAATTTTCCTAATAGGGAAGGAAACTTGATTTTGCATAAATAATTAAAAATAGTAAACGAACTCCGAATATTGCCAGATTTTGTATGCCTATATAAATTTTTATGTAGAATATTTTGGTAATAAGAATTGAATTTTTCGATGACACCGGCAGTTATCGAATCGGACCGATAAGTTTGAATCAGATCGATAACGGACTCCGATTGAGAAAAAAATTTGTGTGCTGTCTATTTTTGATGTTTTAAGAATAATGAAATTATTTTTGAAGTGATTTTAAGTGAGGAAAAGAGAGAAATTGGATTGGGCCTTAAATGGCCTAAATGGGCCTTAATGTTTAAGTGGGCAAAGCCCATTCATTTAAGCCCAATTTTGGCCCATCAAGAGAGTATTTATAGACCTAAAAATCTGGAGATTTTCTCTTGAAACCTCCAGCCTCTTCTCCCTCTAATGGTGGCCGAACCATCATCTTCTTCTCTCTCTCTTTAATTTCTTCTTCTTTCACTCAAAATCTCCCTTAAACTCCAACATAAAAGATGAAGTTCTCTCTCTCTCTAGGTCACCATAATGGCCTCAATCAAGTGATTTGATCAAGGAAAGGCAAGAAATCAAGTGAAGAAAGGAAAAGAGGTAAGATGGAACTTAAGAAATTAAGTGATTTTAATTGGATTTTTGGTGTTTTCTTATAATTTTTGACGTGTAGAAGCTAATTATGAGCTTGGATTTTTTATTTGAGGACAAAAAATTGAGGTTAGGAAGGCTTGATGATTCGGCCAAGGGTGATGTTATTGAAGGATGAAGTTGTGCTTTATGCCAAGTGAAGAAAAATGAAGTTTAATGAAGGTTAAGCTTGGAAAAAGGTAAGTGACTACAAAATCCTTTAGTTTTCCTATTATTATGAATTTTTCTTAATTATGTAATTAAGGTAAAATGTTTAAAGTAAATAATTGATGCAATTATATTAGGGTAATTGTAGTTGGATTGGAGAAAAGATGGATGGAAAGTGAAAATGAGAGAAAGAAAAATTTTAGGATAGAAAAGCAATGGTGGCTGAATTGTTCACTAAGGGAAGAGTGTGAAATTTTGCATGAAAATAATATATTTTAGCCTAAATAGAATATAGAGATGATAATTGGTACCCTTGAATTTTTAGTGAATTATTGAAATTTATTTTAAAATTTTAAAGCTTATGTATTGAATATGTTCATAGTGAAAATTGTGAAATAAAGGAAAATAATTGATTATTTTAGTGAAAAATGATGCTAAACAATTAATAATGTATAAATAAATTTTATTAGAATTTATTGAATTTATTGGGATTTTATTGGAATTTTCATGTGAATAGGTATAGTGAAAATAATTAAAATATTAATGCATAATTGTATAAAAATGACTAAAGCGATGATTTAATATGAAATTAAATTAATGTCAACGAAAAGAAGTAAAAAGTCAACCAAAAAATTTTTTGGAATCAATATTAAGTCATGAAAATAACAAGAATAATAAATTATTGGTAAATAATTCATAAAATGAGTGAAAGTGATGGAAAAATATTGTTAAATAAATGAAAAGAAAGAAAAGAAAGTTTAGGGGCAAAATGATATTTTTTTCCAAAAGTGTAAAAAGCAAGTAAATCAAGTGAAAATTGCTTAAGTAAATATAAAATAGTAAGATAATAACTAAATTGTTGAGAAAATAAATTTTGTTGTCAATAAGGACTAAAAATATAATTTTGCTTATAAATGACAATTTAAGTGTATGAAAAAATAAAGTGTTTCAATTGTTAGTTTAAAGAACTAAAATGAGCTTTTAAGGGCAAAATTGTAATTATGCGGTTGAAATGAATGATCCTATAGAAAAGTCAAATTATGCATTTTCGAGACATAAAATAATGAATTATATTAATAGAATTCCTAATTACGTAAAAGTAGTAAAATAAATGTGTGACTAATTTATCAAAATAAATTAGTCAATAAAAAGTATTAAAAGAGTGAATGATTATAAAATAATTCGCCGACGGAATAAAAATTAGCGTATCGAATAATTAAAAAGTTGGACAAAAAAGAAAAAATCGTAAAAAGTCAAGTTTTGCATTATTGAAAAATAATTCGCAAAGAATTATAAAAAGAATAAAAGAGAATTGTGAATTTTAATGCTAAAATTCATAATTTGTATAAAAGACTGAAAAGTCTAAGTATCTGTATGAATTATCGAAGAATAATTCACAAAAGTGATCTGAAAAGATAAAGTCAATGAAAGGACAAAAAGTTATTGAATAGTCAAAAATACTAAAAGAATTTATTTGATCAGAATATAATGTACAAAGGAATAAAAGAAAGAAATTAAAGATTTTTAAATGTTTAAAAATAATTGTCAATATAACTGATTATTTTGCCCTTAGCGATAAGCAGGTAATGTTATTATTGTCTAGGATATAATTGGCTAACCATAGGGACACCTTTGTACCGCGGTGCAAGTCATGACGACTTGCTTTGCTATGGGTGGGATCTTTGATCTCTATAATTTCAGTGAAAGTGAAAGTGTATCTGTTTTTTGTTCTGTGAGACTTGATCTTTCGAGATCATTTCTCTATTTGTTCAGTGGGACCTTCGGATCCAGTCCCGAGTATCCTTTTTAAGAATCCTGTTATATTGCACTAGGGGCGCATCGAAATGAATAAATCAGTATTGTTTAAATGAATTGAATATAAAAGTTATAACGAAAAACAATTTGTTTGGAAGAAAATGCAAAGTTAAAATAAATCTGTAAAGTTTTATGAAAAATAAATGTAATTAATAAGAAAAAAAAAGAGAGATTTTATAAGAATAAAATATAAAATAAAGATTAAGTTAGGCTTTTATAATGAAAAAGATAAATTTACTTAATTGGTATTTCCTACACCAATTGCTAGTGAAAAAAGTGACAAGTTTGAAAAATAATATTAATTTCCTTTTTAATGTTAAAAAGTAATAGTAATGACATTAAGTGAAACTTAATGCTTAAGTAACGTATTTCTGAAAGAAAAGTTAAATGAAAAGTAAAACGATGAGAAGGCACATAATTGTTCAATAAAAATAAAAAACATAAGTTTTAAAGTAAATATTTGAACATAAGTAAAGGTATAAAAAAGAAAGAGAATTCAACTATAAAGTGTCCCAAAATAGTTGTATCGCTTTGCAATAAAGCCTATAAGTCTTTAAATAGTAATGTATTTATTAGATAAAAGTTTAAGTAAAGTAAAAGAATAAATAGCAAAAAGTGTAGTTAGAATACATATTAAATAATTGACCAGTGAAATTAAGAATTAAAAATAGTTTATTCTGGTGCTCTTAAAGATGCGAGTATCAATATACATTGCTAAATGAATTGATAATTAAATCGCTGTGACTAAAAGATAAAACGAAAGTAATGATAAAAGTAAAAGTTATAGTGAAAAATAACGTAAGGTAATAGCAAATCTGATATCGATCCACCTAAGAAGATACTGTAAGGTAAGTTGAAAGTTTGAAAATCAAAAAATAATGATTACCAAAATACGAGTTAATAATATGACTAACGTTAACTGAAGCGAAAGAAAATGTTTAATGAAATAAGAATACTAGTAGCATAAATTACGAAATTATGCTGTATTTTGGGAAATTCTTGGATTAGTAGTCATCACTGGGCATATCTAGTGCTCAGCACGTAATGTTTGCTGTTTGCAGGTTTTGATGTATTGCGGAAGCACAGTACACGATGGAGCCAGATTAGAAGAGAAGAATTAGTGCTAGACTGAGTTGCATCTTGGCATGTATATACTTAGACTATTAAGATAAAAGACTAAATTGTGGTTTGATTGTATTTATGTTATTGATGGATAAATGTCTGATGTAAGATTTTGGCATGAAACTATTTTTGTATATGTTTTAACTGTTTATAAGACTATCGTATGATTCTAGAATTAATGAAAAAGTATTTTAAGTGTTTTAAATTGTTTGATGAAAAAAAAAACATACCGATTTCCGCTAAGTTCGCTTTGGAAAAGACTGTTCCGAGAAGGGTGTGACAAATAATAACTTATCGATCTCTAAATGAACCTAAGTAAATAAATATGAGTATTGGGTGTCACATAGCTATATTGATGTGGCGTTACATAAGTGCCATATAAGTGAAGGATCCACTATTAAACATTTTTAAAAAAATATACTAAAATATCTTTCATATTTTCTCAAATAGGCTAAAATGTTCCTAAAATTTTTTTAGAACAAAAATGCTCTTGAACTTATGAAATCGGTACTAGAATGCATTTCCTTTAAGTTGTCATCTACTTCAAGGAATGGAGTTGACACGTCACATTAGTAGGACTGATTATTGCTTATGTGACAGACATGTAAGCAAATATATGCCATGTACCATGTAAGCGTGAAACCCATAATTATTTTTTTTATTTTTACCTTTTTTTTCTCTTTTTACTCATCTCTCTCGAGCATGCTGCCGTCCACTTCAAGGGTAATGGAGCAGATGTGTCACATTATTAAGACTGTTTATTGCTTATATGGCAAATATGCAGGTAAGTTTAGGCCACATAGGCGCTACATAAGTGCGGGACTTATATAAGCAGTAACTAATCCTACTAATGACACGTTAGCTTCATTTCCTGGAGTGGATGATAGCTTAATAGAAGGGTATTTTATTACCGATTTCATAAATTTAGGGACATTTTTGTTTTAAAAATAATTTTAGGGATATTTTAGCCCATTTGAAAAAATATGAGCATTTTTGTACATTTTTTTCAAAATATTTAATGGTAAGTCAGTCACTTACGTAGCACTTATATGGTGTCACATCAATACCATTACTCTGAAGCAAAAGGTAAATTAATAAAATGGCATTTTAGTACCATTTTTAAAAGTCAATGAGTATTTTTGTTTCGAAAAAAAAATTTAGGGGCATTTTAACTCTTCTGAAAGAACATGGAGAGCATTTTAGTATTTTTTTTCCTTTTAAATATATCTTTTTATCTAATCTAAAATTTAAGAATTATTGATATATGTAATTGATATCAAAATTCACTGCACTAGGCTTTTAAAAAGAGCATTTTTGAAACACACAAAAAAACAGTATCTTTCTAAAAATGCATGCATTTAGAGAGTCAAAAAAAAAAATAATAACAAAAAGTGGACACACCTTTTTTTCTCAAAAAAGCAGTCAAGGCCTACAATTTTTTGGGCAGTACTTATAGTGGGCCTCAAGTTTGTTCCAATAAAAAATATGGGCTAGGTTTTGAATTGTTAAGCAATTTTGGGCCGCAGTGTCTTTCCGCCTTCAGTTCTGAATTTATATGCTTATGTTTCACATTAATATAATTAATATTGGATGAATGGTCAATTTTCTCCTTCTCTTTCATGTATCATATGGGGGCATTAAATCAAATTTCAAATTTCCGATTTTACATTAAAAGTTTCTTTCATGTTTCATATATATTGTTTCTTAAAAAAAATTGCAATAAATAATTACAACTATAAATATTATTAGAAAGAATCGAACATAAAAACTCCACGTTTTTTAATACCTATATGTATAGTAGTTTTATATATGAGTTACATATTTGTCTTCCTTCATCCAAATCGATCCCTCAAGCAATAGTTTATCATCAATTGGAAAGCAATCGATGTAGATAGAAGTTCCCTCCAACAGTATATATTAAAAGGAAAATTCAACAAGAAAACAGGTAAAAGAAATATGGAATTAACGGTCATGGATTGAACCAACTGTACTAAAAGAAATAATAAAAAAATAAAATAAAAACTTAGGGTCCCAAGCCAGGAGGAAGGTTATTAGGACAGATGTGCGTGGCCAAATGAATCCGACATATGATTTTTTATTGATAGATACCTAACAACAAAGTGGTGCTAAGGACCACAAAAACCTCCCAATTTTGCCTTATTTTATGCTCCGTCCTTTATTTTGATACAAATCATTGCAATAATCGGATTTTTGGTCGGATTCCTTTGATCTTTTCACTCAGGTCCTGCTTCTAATTATTTTTTGTTCATTCATACCCACTTTTGAAAAGTCCCTAGTCTTCATATTTATCCTTATATTCTTTTTTTTTTATTACGCATAAAGTATGCCTTTTACAATTTTTTTCTTTTTTCTTTTTCTTGCTTTCTTAATAAAAGCCAAGATTTGTAGAATAATAATATAACAACCGATTTCTAATTTTCTTTTATTATAGTTCGCATATATAAGTTCTGTTTTGAATGGAGATCTATCTAAGTTGCAATTTAACTAATGCACTTTTTTATGGGTCTGTCCGATACGAATTTAAATTAGTCAAATTACCAAATTTTGAATAATGAATACATTATAAAAATAATAATAATAAAAAACTACAATTATATGCTCTTATTATTTTGGCTTAATACCTAAAATACCCCCTAAACTTATATTTATTTTTATAATTGATATTTGAGCTTTTATTGTATTTAGATCACCATTTAAATTTCAAATATTATCATAAATTACCATCTGAATTTCAAATAAAAATAATAATTTACTATTTGAACATATAAAAATACTGTACAATATCTGTTATTATATATTAATATTAATTGAAATTGAGGTGATAAATTATCGTCCTTATTTAAGTTTAGATAGTAATTTAAAATGATATTTAAAATTCAAGTATTGACCTAAATATGATAAATATTCATGTATCAATTATAACAATAACTATAAATTTAGGAAATATTTTTAATATTTAGCTTATTATTTTTTATAAACTTTCGATATGAAATTCCACTCGGCAATTTATGATATCTATGCTAACAAAAATTACAAAAAAAAAAATAGAACAAAGTACATATATATTTTATACAAAATGGTTAGTTTATTTTCTATAATTTATTGTCGGGATACTCCATATTTCTTCTTGATTTTCAAATCCACTAAGGTTAATTTCTTTCTTTCCATTTTTTTTTTTTTTGCATCCATCATATAACTCGTAACTAAGATTAATTAGACTATACATTAATAAAACAATATCCCACTTTCTACATGTAGGAAAAGCTGCAAATTTCTAAATGAAAAACCTCACCAGTTGACAATTAGCGCGGTTATTTTATGGTTTTTTTTTTAAAAAAAATAATAATTTGCGCCCACGTGCGTTATGTCCAAAGTTCTAGAAAATGTCGGGGAAAATATTATTCAAGAAAAAAAAAATACAAGTGCAATATCCCCACGCAGGAAAGAAAAAAGAGATTGAAATAGTAATTATAGATATAAATCATATAACTAATAAATAAATACCTTTAAGAATTCAATGAACTTGGCAGCCGAAAGAGATTGAAAAATTCAAAGTTCAAAATGAGAGTGACACCCAATATCGGTACATACATACTCATATTAGGTTTGGTAGTGCATGCCGTCCAAATCATGGAAGAATTCTAATAATCTAATTATATATTAAGAATATCAGAAACTTTTTAAATGAAAAATACAAAATTTTCAACTTTTTAAGAAAGCTAACACTTGTATATGTAATGTTCTTTCTAGGGACGGATCCAGTCAGAAAAGAAAGAGGACAATTGACTTCTATTCTAATTTCAAAAATTTAATTAAAAAATTAAAGAAAATTTAATTTTTTATATATAACATTTTAAAATTTTTACCTCTTATATTTAAAATTTTATCATCTTAATGATAAATTTTTCTTTTTTTTTAAATTAAATATGAAGTGATTAATTAATTTATTAATAATTTTTTTAACTGATATATTAATTAATATCATTTTTACCACCCAACAAGCAAAGATTTGCCTTTGAAAACTACTAGCTTTGTGTACGGCGCCATGTCTTGCGTAATAATCAGTTCATCACCATTATATTCTGACAAACATAAAAAATTTAATTCAAAAATAATATTATAATTCAAAGTAGCTTTCCACCAATAGTAAACTGCCTAAGCCAATGGGATTCATATATTCTTTATTCTTATCTTGGTTTCTATTCTTTTTTAAGGCTACTACCATCGAAACTTCTTTTCTTTGATGATTTCGTACGTCATGCGTCTTTTTTTCATGATATGTATTTAATTATTTATGACTCTTAATTTATGTACGGTTCATAATATTTTGAGTTATCATTGTAAATGTTGCCCTTCTTCCAATTAATTACAACGTATTAGAAAAATTAATATGTCATTAATCTATTGTTATAGAGACAGCAACGATATCCCTACATAATTTTTCTAGAAAGTTCACTTTTCTTAGAATGGATGCTTCTATGCAATAATTCTTGTGTCATAATTAGAATGGTAAGAAAAATGGTGACAAAGATAATAATTCTTGGACATTGAAGTACAATGGAATTTAAGTTCTCTGAATGATCAGCTTCAATAATAATAATGATAATGCTTTCACTTAAAGGCCATCAACTCATGCAACTTGCAAGTAGCATAAATATCACTGACCACATTATTAGTTGAAGATTAAATTCTCTGTTAGATTGGAACTATAGTTAGTTAATTAGTTTCCGAAAGAGGTTGACAATAAGTTTTTTTAAATTTGACTATTTGTCACTCTATTAAAAATATTCCAAAAATGTATGCAATCAAATAAATAGTTCTACGAACGAATGGATCTGATTGAATTAAAAAATAAAAACATTTGTAAAAGTTATACCTTTCATTGGAGTGAAGTCGTAACAAGATAACTATATTGAAAGGTGCGGCTGGATCACCTCTTTTTCAAGGATAGGTAATGCTTATTGGGTATTTTGGTTTGACACCGCTTCACACCCAAAAAAAAAAATGGAGATACATATGAGTTAAACTTATCAATGCAAGTTTCTTTCTCGACGGTGAAGTAAGACCAAGCTCATGAGCTTATTATCCTAAGTCTAGATATTTAGCTGAAGAAAAAAAAAACTTTTGAGTTCTTAATTATACATATGTATCTATTAGGATATTCAATGTATCTTTGTACATGCATTACTTATTAAAGTATATAGTGAAAGTTCCTTTTGTTGCTAATTTTTTTACATGGTATTGAGCCCTTAACAATAATTATCCTTCTAATCATCGAGATTTAGATTTTTCTTTCATGTGGCATTTGCTCTTAATACTAATTAAGCATTACTTCCAGTTTCCGCACTTGACTATTCCTGTTTTAGAGTGTGATACCCGAGCCAATGAAAAGTTGCAAAGATAATATTTTGCTAAGTGGCAATTTATCATGGTTTGTTGTGCATATATTCTCCAGGAAAGTTGTTAGGGAATATTGCTACAGTTGAATTATCATAATTAAATATTAATCTGCACATTAATCGCTAAACGATTCTCAAAATAAATCTAAAATTTACAAAGGAATATACGTTTTACAGTACAAGATTTGAAATTAATTCTCTTTGATTTCCTAGGTAGGATGCACACGAACATGGGATTCTTGGAATTACAATGTATAATCTTTTCGAGATTTTGTTGTTTTAATGTTTTATTATTGTCTCCAATAAGTAAGGTATAACCTGCAAATCCATAGCTTCCTTCAGCTGTAGACAAAATTATCTGAACAAGATAAGGCAATAGTTTGCGAACACACATACCAAGAATTATCTGTCAACATGTTCCATTTTATTGGGTATTACTTTTTCAGACTGTAACATTTCAAAGCCTATTTCACATGAACTTTCTTCCTTCCACAAAAACAAGTGGAGCTAGTTGCCCTAGTTAATAAATTATCTGCAACTATTATTTTGACAGAACAAAAAAAAAACATGATTAGATTGATATACATTTAGAAATTTATTTCCTTAAGCATCATAGTAGGTAGAATCAGATAAGATCAAAGATATTAACGAATTTCTGTTGTGTGTTTCCTATGATATGAAACAGAAATGACTAGCCATTGGACAAAATCCTTAATAGTTTCAGAAATAATGGCATTTGTTAGATCAGATATTGATAGGTAGGTAGCTGTCCCTTCCTACTTTCCTTTTATTAATTATCTTTGTTTTCCATTTATAGACTGGGGTTTTATCCATTATCTTATTCTTTTTTATATTCAAGGAAAAAAAAAGGTGGGAAATATTTGAAGAGTTTGAGTATAAAAGTTAAGTATTTTCTTATAATAGATCGGATAATTTTAATTTTACAAGCTAATTTATTATTTTGAGTTAGATTGAAATTTATTTTTTTAATACGGTATCAAAACTACAAATTTTACAATGGTGGGCCACCGTTAGACATTTATTTGTGCATAAATTGCACAGAAGATTCATGTTTAGATATCTCATTCTAACACTTAATTGTAGTTTAAAATATGAAGTAAATAACTAAATATCGATTGAATTTATTTTTCTGTATTAGTGATTTGATATATCATATGGACACTTAAAAATAGAAGCAATAAGAAAATAAAATTAAACCATATTCATGAATTCTTTTCACATATTAAATCAATAATGAAAAATCACATATGCATGTTAACCACTATCTTACTTTTTTTAATTAATTTATTTTAGTTGTGCAATCAAAAGTTGGATTAGTAACCAATACTCAATTAAAACTGTAAAAAATTTCAGATTCGATTCTTTCTTTATACATTTAAAGTGGTAGTTGGGCAATAAACACTGTGCTAACAGTTTAATGCGTGCACCCTTATCTGAACCATACGCCAGGTGATATGCCTCTTTCTTGTAAAAAAAAGAAAGGAAAAAAATAAAAACATAAAACCTATAATCTTTCATATTTCTCAATGGAGTGCTTAGCACCAAGTCATTAGTGATGGGTGTCTTAATTTGCATATAAATTTGATAGGCCATGCGTCTTAATCAAATGCAACACTTTATACTTATGAAAATACCCTATCATTATATATGTTGGGTTTCATCGTTTGTATACATAAAAAAAAATACATTATTAAATGAAAATTCAAACTACCTTACTAATAAAGAGTCAAGTCAATTTCAATTCCATTTAAAGTTTAAAAAAAAATTAATGATAAATTCCATGAGTGCATCTATACTTACCGGAACGAATTAACAAACCGAAATGTAAAATATGTTTATATATAATTTAGAAAGTGCTTTATGTAGTAAATGCATTAAATTAGAATGACTACCGAAAAAACTGAGGTCAATCCTGTCGTCGTAGTTGCTTCCTAACTCACAAACAAGTGTGATAGTGTACAATAACACTTTCAAATCAAAGAGAAAATATATGTAATCTGTACACGTACAGGACCTGCGCCCTACCTTCTTCACACTTTCCATTTATATCCCAACATTTTTCTTTGCGTTCAATCACCTCACAGCCACACTGCACATCCAGCCTTTTTATAGCACACATTTTGGAATATTCTTTCCCATTAAAACAAATAAAAAAATAACAGTAATTCGATTTCTTTTCTTCTCACATTTTCGAAATCACTGTATACATGCATTGCGTAGAAACTGTTGTTAGCTTCACGATGGTTGATTTTCTTAGTACATACTATTATTAAATTTAATTAGATCAGAAAATAAAATATAAAGAGAATGTAAATTAATTGTTTGATTCTTACACGCGTGATGGTCGATCGGTTCATATTTTCTGAGTTGATAAGACCAATTGTTCAGCTGCGACTGAGAGGTTAAATCAAGGCACTGAATTATATCTTTAGCCCCACATATCAATTCCTATATATAGTTATTTCATTTGTTGAAAAAAAAGTTATGATACTTGTTCGTACAAAGAGAAAATGACAACGTCAAATTATATTGAGGGGAAATGTAAGTTACATAGGCTCAGCCATTGATTCAGAAATTTTATCTAAATTCGATGCATGAGGAATGTAATTAATAAATCTTAATTTTTCATGTAATCAAAAGTAGTTTTTTTTATGAGGACATCATATTTGCATAATAATTATTTTTTTTTCGTGCTACAATGGTCGGAACAAAGGGTTGCGATCCAGCAATAGTGAGCTAACTCCAAAAACCCGTCTTTAGTTTGGATTGTAGGCTACAACTTGCTTGCATGAAGCCAGAATCGCTAGTAATTACCAGTCAGCAGCAAAGAGGTAAATTTGTTTTCGAGCCTTGTACACATGGCCCATCATCCTATGGGAGCTGACCTATTCTGTAATCAATTTAGATTGGTTATTCTAAAATTTTTCAATATATTAGAAATAGTTTTATCGAAAAAATTTTTTTAAAGAGATTGAGTATGAGTACTTTTACATATTTTAAAAATACTTTTATCAATAATCTAAACAACTAACAAGGAGAAAAAGGAAAAGAAAATTTATGACAAGATTTTGATTTTGACCCAATTTTTTCTATGACCAGAAAAAGGAGAAGAAAGATTCATTTATTTTTTTTATTTTTATTTATAAGAAAAAAAGTATAATACTATATAATAACAATACATGTTATTAAAATAAATCTAATATGAAACTTTTCATAACATCAAGCAACTTTCTTGGACTTTTTTTTTTCTCTATTTTTTCTTTTTATGATAGAGACGAAGTGTGAACACAATTCCATATGAGGGAAAAGAAAATAAGGAGATGAACATATCTGCGGCTGAATGCCAACCCGATGTCAATTCAGTGTACAACAGAATGCTAAAGATTTGTAGTGATCCACTCATAAATCCTTTTCACACTTTCTTTTCTCCTTTTATTAACTCTTCTCGGTCAAAGGCGGACCACCAAAGAATACATCATGCAAACCCTAGATCTTCCATTAGTCAGTATATACATATATTCAGAGAAGAAAATTTTTTACCAACTTAATTATCATTAAAGTACAGATATTTATTTACAAAAGGTCGTATAAACCTAAGTTTTTGTACAAAAATCAGAAACGCATCAATAAAACTTATTTAATATTGTTTAATTTGTGATTTTAATTTTCAAAATTCAAATCCCAAATCTTCAATTTTGAAGTCAAGAAAATATATCAAAAACATTTACCTAAACTTGTTAATTGTTAGGTAAATAAATTTAAATTATAAATTATAAACTACCACATATGCAAAATTATTATTGTTCAAAAATCAAGCAAATATATTGGAAATACTTATCTAAACTTGGTTTATAATTGAGTTTAAATTTATAAATTTTAAGCATGCAAAGTAGTTATTATTTAAAAATATTGAAATTAAGAAAATATGTTGAAAATACTTTTAAAAAACTTGGTCTATAAATAAATTACCGCTTATGCAAAGCAATTTATTGTTCAAAAATAACAACCATTGGATAAGTGTACTAATTTTTTTAGTGGAATTGACTAGTCTTTTTCTTTTAATTGATATTATATATATATATATATATATATATTTTTTATGATAAATATCTATGTAGAATCAATGTGAAAAATAAATTAATTAACTACCTGTAAACAATCGTCTGCAAATGATGAAAAGTGCATGAGGATCAGATGGAATATTAGAAACATAAATTCCATTCCTAAGGCATATTTCAAGGCCTAAAGCATTGTTACAATTAAAGTAGATATTATATATGGGTATGTGCTCTCCAAAGCCAAATTCAATTTCATCATTTGATATTTAGGAATGAGGATTTGCAAATAAATCCTTTTCAAAAAAAAAAAAAGGGCTATCAAAATTAATCCAGATCAATAAGGATTTGCAAGGTATGTATAGGCAAAAATTTCCTAGTGATTATTTAGGAATATATTTTTTATATTTTTCTCTGATATTAATTGACTTTGTAAATACTTAATTCTATACCGATTTTCACATTGTAAGAATAAATATGAACTTATAATTTTGTTAATAATAAAGGATGAATTATATTCTAAAAGGATAAATGTTTAATTTACTCAAAATTATGGAACAAATCAATTATTCTTTCCGTCTCATTTTAAAAGATTGCTTTCTCTATTTTATTTTGTCTCGTTTTAAGTATTCTTTTTGAAATTTGAGGAATATATTTATATGCACACTCCTATTTATTATAAACTTTATTAAATATTTTTTTTTGTTATTACTCTATATTTTTAACTAATTAAATGAAATTTTTGAAATTATAAAAGGTATTTTTGTTAATAATTATATTTTTATAAATAAAATTGACGTATTTTAATTATTTTCTTAATTACTGTAAAAAAATAGAAAGTTATCTTTTTAAATGGGATGGAAAAAGTATATCACATCGAAGCACATTTACGTAAATATTGATCTATTAAGAGTCTCACTTTGAGTTATGTTTAATTTCTTATTTACCTTTAAAAGGATATTGGTCCAATTAAGCAAAATAATTTAAAGTTCCAAGGATGCAATTTATGATGTATAATCAATAATGTTTAATATTTTCATATATTTCGTTATATAAATTTCATATTGATAAGTTCTAAATTGTTAGAACTTGTGAGAAGAGAAAGATGGGATTGAAAGTCAGCTGGATCAATCTGCTGGACGTGGCAAACTGATCTGTAAAACAGACAAGAACTAGTTCCTGGTGTGCATGAGATTAGCACTCCAAAAAGAAAAAGTATAGTAAGAGAATGACAATGTAACCAATACCTTATTCTTGAAATCTCTCTCTATATATATTTAAGTGGTTAGAGCCTATAAGGCTAGAATACTTTAGTATAGGATCTCACGCATCCACAGTTAGCAATTTTAGGCATTTGATGTGATAGCTTGCAAAAATGGCTCATGTGATGTGACAAGCGGAGTGATACATTTAGATCAGACATCAAATCTTATCAAATCATCCTGACATATGTTAGTGCAAGTGACTGATGGATTGATAGATAGCAATCGAGCCTAAGCTTAACTAGGCTTGTGATCATTGGGCTGAACCCAATTATAATAAAATGGATATTATCACATATTAACAACTTATAAATCCGATTTCCAACTTTCCACTAAAAATGTGTGTGTGCACACACACACCTCTCCACATACTTATGATTTTAACTAATTTGTGACAATTGTGGCTTACTTGCATGTCTCTAGAAGACTAGAACTCAAGGTATCATATTTTTAAATTTTAAAATCTTATTTTAACTATAATATTATTTTATTAATTATAAAAACTTAATTTTTATATTAAATATGTTTTAAATAATAATAAAAATAATAACAATAATCATAAATATCCAAATGTTATAAATTTCTTATATATTATGCAATGCATTAAAAAATATAACTCATATATATATATATATATATATGGGGCATCGCAAAAGAGATGTGTTATGTTGTGTGAGCGTGATTTGATTTGTACAAGTATATATTGTCCTGTCATATAAAAATAACATACCAATCGTAAGTTGTATATGTGTACACTAAATTATGCATGCACCATATTAGTTTTTTATGCAAATCTCTATTTTCAGTAGATTGTTATTCTTTTGCTCCGGTGGAGACTGTGATTATTGATTTCATATTTTTACAGCATAAGATATTATATATTTAAATTATATTTATTCTATTAATTCAAATTTATATAAACTTAAATTTGAGATTTATTTTCTATTAAAGAAAAAAAACGATATGTATTATGGAATTCATATTTCCTATCATTATTTTTCCAAAAAATTCCAAACTATTAAATACAAAACAAAGATGACGATATGTGTAACGTTATAACACGTGCATACTTTGTTGACTTCTTTTAAGTCGGTGTGATTTCCGTTGACTAGGTAATTAAAATAAAAATACATACGGATAAAAAATCTTGAAGTACTATACAATTATTTAATAATTTCTTTGACTTTGATTGGTAACCAAATTATTATACCGAGGTCACTGATGCAGACTAAGAATGATCACGGGACGTGATGAGGCAGAAAATACATCACCATCAATTGGCCCGCCTAAGAATGAGGATTTTTAACAGCTGTAAATAAAAAAAATCGAAAATATAGTTAACCGTAAAATTCATTCAAAATCGAATCAATTTTTATGATTAACCAATTTGATTAACTCTGTTACAATTTTTAATTTTTATATTTTTTGTTAGTGGTTATAATTAAATTTTTAAATATCAATTAACAGTTAGTTCACAGTTAATCGGTTTATATATATATATATATATATATATATATATATATATATATAATATTTTAAACTAAATTTATATTATGTCATTGTCTTTAATTATATAGTAATATTTATACATAATATCCGATTAATTTTTATATATATTATTTTTTATTATATATTAGTGTTCATATTTTACTCAATAGCACTTAATTACATTTTCTTATATTTTAAAATTTATGTTATAATATTTAATATTATCTAAAATTTTATTTGAATTAGAATCAAGCATATTAATTTTCAACAAATATAAAATTTATTTTATTATATCAGCTATTAATTTATATAATATAAATTTTAACTAGTAAATTATGTAACACCCCAAGAATCGCCGATCACATGAATAGTACTTTTCGAGGTAAATAGTGCCACTCGGACCCACCAGGCCCATAAAATTTTTTATTTACCATTGGAAAGTATTATTCATAACGAATATGGTGTTATAATTTGGGATAACATTGAGGTCAAATAGGTCTCCAAAATGGTAAAAATAAAATAATTAACTGGACCGGTATAGTTGACTGGAAACTTTGACTGGCTTAAAAATATTTTTCGGACTTCATAAAATTATTCCGATTGCACCAATTGACTATAACTTATATATATGAATTTTTGGAATGATAAAATAAATTTTTTGAAGACTTTAAAAATTCAACTTTCGGACTTATTAAAATTTACATTCGGAACTAATTTGATATCGAAACGATCTCAAATAGATCCAAAATTTTAAGCATGGCCTAATTAACATTTTTAGAAATTTTTGGTATAATTTTTATCAAAAATTAACAACTAAAAGTGTATTGACCAATTAAATGGTGACATATAGCATTAGACCCACTTAAAACTTAATTTCTTTTGTCCTAAAGTGGGTGTATAATTAATGTGGCTCAAGAGATTTTTATCTCTTTATTTTGGCCGGTCAAAGACCATTTCTTTTCCTTTTTTCCGTGGCTTCATCCTCTTCTTCTTCTTCTTCTTCTTCTTCTTCTTCTTCATTTGTTCTCTGTTTTCTAAGCCAAATTCACAAAATTTCTCAACCCTCATCTAAAACTAAATTGTCTTATCTTGCTTTCCTTCACCTTTGGTTGCTATGGGTGGTGGAAGAAGGTTAATAAAGTCTAATTCTCAAGTGTTTAAATTGATGAGTTGGGGAAAATTTAGTTTTATTTGATAATTAGAGAAATTAAGTGTTAATTATAGTATTGTGAGTATTATTTGAGCAAATATTTGACTTAATCTATGGTGATTTTGGCCATAAAATTTCTGCCAATTGAAGAGCAAGGAGAGGGAAGCAAACCAACAAAAAATAAAGGGAAAGACAAAGTTGTTGAGTGATTTTGTAAGTGAATAATTTTAAACCCTTTAATTTCACAATATATATGTTGTATATATAATTAGAAAAAAGATTAGGTTAATTATTAATTACGAATTAATTATGAAATCGGACTTAGAATTGTGCAATTAGAAGATAAATTAGTGAAATTAAGGTATTTAATTAAAATTTAGACAAGTTTAATTTTAAGAAAAATTTCGGTTACTAAAAAAATTCAAGGACTAAAATGAAATTTTCCATATTAAATTGAAATAAATGAAAAATAGATGATTTTATGTTTAGTGTGATTAATTTGAGTAGAAAATATAATTTATAAGGAAATTGGAATAAGGTAACCGAATAGGGACTTTAAGAAAATTTGTGAAATTTTGAGATATAAATCGGAATAAATGCAAAATAAAATATAATTAATTTTTATGACATGTAAGGAGCATGTATTGAAAAAGAAAGTAATAAATAAAATAATAGTAATTGAATTGTATGATTTTAATTGAAAAACTGGTATATTTGAAATACTGAGACTGTTTTTAATAATGTAGACTAATTCTTACCATGAATCGGTAATGATACATTATTGTAAATTGTATTAAACTGTAATTGTATTTTGTCCTTAGTATTATGTGTGAAATCAAAAATTAAGATGTATATGGCTAGCCATAGGGACATTTTTGTAACCGCGGTAGCAAGTCATGGCGACTTGCATAGTGATAACCTTGATATGGTTCCACCTCTATATTGGAGTGTTTGAGGAAAATGAAAAAGAAAGAAAGGAAAAAATAATAATAATAATAATAATATGTGTGTAATTGATACTACCGGAGTACTGAAACCTATAGGGTCCATAGTTCCGCTCATCTTAATTAGTGATATATTTCCATGCTATACTACGAGCAAGAAAATTAAAATATTGTATTGACTAAAGTATAAAAAGATATTGTATGGGTAAAAATGTAAAACTTGAAAAGTGAGAATAAACTACTGTTGGGACAAAAGCATACTGAAAAATAAGGATAAAAGCCTAAAAGAACTGATAAACAAAGAAAGTAGGACAAAAGTGCATATTTAAAATTTTAGGGACTAAAGTAAAAATTTATCCTTATAGTGAAAAATTCAAGTTTAAAGTGATAAAATTTGAGAATAAAACTTGAAAAACTATAATTGAGAATGAATTTCTCAAGCAAGGTTAAAATAGTAATTTTGTTAATAAAAGTGAAATTTAGAAATTAATCGAAAAATTTTTGTATTATAATGAAATACAACTATGAAAAATATGTGAATGAACCGTAGTAAAATTCTGGGATTTCAAGTTTATGTTCACCACTAAGTACTTTTGTACTTAGTGTGTGGTTTTGTATTGGACGCAGGAGATAGAGAGTGAGTTCATGCTGGAAGGAAATCAGTGTTAGAAGGATCCAGCATTTTTGTGGTTTTGTGTAGACTGTACATATAGATGTTGCCTTATAGGACAACATGACTAGTTTTTGGACTGTATATAGTTTTGGACTTACACATATGTTATGTACTGTATATATGTATGGTTATATGTAAAATTATTGAAAATAACTGTTGTTTTGTATTTGGCTGATCTTGTGGAGTATATATTTAGATTGTGGAGGTTGGGTTGGATGTTGTGAACATTTTGGGAGTGTTTTATGACTATTGCAGGAAGGCAAAATTTGGGTTTCAACCGTTATGCTGCCCAAATTTTTATAAATTAATTAATAAGATATTTTAAAATGTGGAACCTACGACTTAATGGTTAAAATATTGAATGCTATCGATGGATAATTTAATAATAATTTATGGATCACCACAATGTAGTGTGACACCGATATTCGAACCAATATCCGACTATCGGGTGTTACATTTAGTGGTATCAGAGCCAGGTTTAGGCGGTCCTAAGGTCGGAGAAATGAGGAGTTAAGTTTGATTGAGTGATTGGATTCTTTATGTATGCACATTCCATGAACTAAGATGTTTTGATTATAAGGTGATTTTATTGGAGAAACTGATGTTTATCTATTCCCTGTATCTATTTTATAGTGTAAAGATGGCCTCTGGATCTCAGGTGGGCTCTGAGGCTGACGATAGAGAAAGTGAAGCCTCTCTAAATGTGAGTGATGCAGAGTTACAGGATCATGGCCAGCCTGCTCCACTGCCTACTGTACCAGTTCCACCACCTGCTGTACCTCAGGAATTCATACAGATGATGGCAGATTTATTATACTGGAGGATGCAGGCTCCTCCCCCACCTCAGCCACAGCAACAGCAGCCACCTCCACCCCTACCTAAGAGGTTTATTTTAGAGTAGTTGAAGAAACTGGAGGCAGAGGATTTCTTTGGCAGGGATCAGACTACAGCTATGAAATATGAGGAGTGGTTGGATAGGTTGAAGAGATTATTTTAGATCACTCATAGTCCGCAAGAGGAGATACTTGAGGGGACAATTGCATTATTTCAGGGATCGGCTTTCACTTGGTGGGAGACAGTCCGACAGTATACCCCCATTGAGTAGGCGACCTGGGATTTTTTTTACAGCAGTTTGAAAATAAATATGTTGGAAAGGTGCATCAGAGGGCTATGGAGAGTGCTTTTTGGAGACTGAGATAGGGGAACAGATCTATATAAGAATATGAGCGGGAGTTTGAGCGTCTTTTGGCTTATATGATAAATTATAATTTGACTCAGCAGAAGACATATCAGTTATTTGAGTAGGGTCTCCATAATAAGATCAGGGAGTCCATTGCAGCTTAAGAGTATGTGGAAATGGGATCCCTTGTACTTGTAGCTTCTCGAGTTGAGTCCATTCAGACTGATGAGGCCAGTAGACAAGCTAGCTCTCAGCAGAGAAGGAGACCATCCCAGTCTGGCGGCCCTAGTGGTTCTGGCAAAAAGCCACGGAATCCTTTTTCACAGATACCAGATGTACCTCTAGTGCCTACTTAGAATCAGAGATCGACTGCCAGGATAGGTACCCCAGCTCAGTCTATAGTTAGCCCACCTAGAGCTATTGGTGTTGGTAGAGGAGCAGGGATACCTATATGTGATTTTTGCGATAGAAGACACCCAAGAGAGTGTTGGAGGCGTACTGGAGCTTGCCTCAGATGTGGATCAAGAGACCATGTGGTGAGAGATTGTCCGAGAGGTCAAACAGTTATATCAGGACCTCAGGCAACTGGGTCTGGAGCCACAACACAGAGAGGTAGAGGCAAAGGGGCAGCCTCAGGGTCATTTGCTGGTAGAGGAACTGGACGAAGCCAGAGTGTAGCAGAGAGTTGACCAGCAACCCTTAATTATGCTGTGAGAGCCAGGGAGGATCAGGATGCACCTAACGTCATTGTTGGTAAATTTTCTCTCTTTGGTACTTCTATCTATGCTTTGGTAGACCCTGGGTCGACACATTTTTATATTAGCACTAAGATTGCACGGGGGAAAGGGTTAGTTGTTGCACATCTTGAGCATGATATTCAAGTTAATAATCCTTTAGGGCATAGTGTGGTAGTTGATACAGTATACAGAGACTGCCCTATCAGTATTCGACAATGTACCTTTCCTACTGATTTGATAGCCCTTCCTTTTCGAGAATTTAATGTTATTCTGGGTATGGATTGGCTTTATGCTCACTGGGCGATAGTAGATTGTCGGTTAAAGCAAATCACTTTGATGACCCGGGATGGAACAAAAATAATTATAGATGGAAAACGGTCATATTTCTTATCAAATGTAATTTCAGCTACTACAGCACATCGGTTGATAAGAAAAAGGTGTGCAACATATTTAGCTTATGTGATTGAAACTATAAAGGAGGGATTGTGTATCAATGACATTCCTACAGTTTGTGACTTTCTAGATGTTTTTTCGGATGAATTACCTGGTCTGCCACCAAACAGAGAGATAGAATTCTCTATTGAGGTGATGCTTGATACTGCACCTATATCTATAGCTCCATACAGAATGGCACCTACTGCATTGAAAGAACTCAAAGTTCAGTTGCAGGAGTTATTAGAGAAAGGATTTATTAGGCCTAGTGTTTCGCCTTGGGGTGCATCAGTACTCTTTGTAAAGAAGAAGGATGGATCTCTGCTATTATGCATCGATTATAGGCAGTTGAATAAGGTTACTATCAAGAATAAATATCCACTGCCTCACATTGATGACTTGTTTGACCAGCTGAAAGGTGCAGGGATGTTCTCTAAGATTGATTTACGATCGGGATACTACCAATTGGGAGTTAGGGAGGTTGATGCGCATAAGACAGCTTTTCGTACCAGATATTGACACTATGAGTTCCTAGTGATGCCGTTTGGATTGACAAATACACCAGCAACTTTTATGGATCTCATGAACCGAATTTTTCACCCATACCTGGACCAGTTTGTGGTAGTCTTCATAGATGATATTCTGGTGTATTCTAAGACTCCTGAAGAACATGACAGACATCTCAGGATAGTACTTCAGATTCTAAGGGATCGGCAACTACATGCAAAGCTCAGTAAGTGTGAGTTTTGGCTTTAAGAAGTTGCATTCTTGGGACATATAGTATCTGCACAGGGAATATCTGTGGATCCCAAGAAAGTACAGGCAATATTAGAGTAAAAATTCCTGAAAAATGTGACAGAAGTTAGAAGTTTTCTAGGTCTGGCTGGTTATTATAGAAGGTTTGTAAAGGGATTTTCTACCATTGCTACTCCTTTGACCCGATTAGTTCAGAAGAATGTTAGATTTGTATGGCCAGAGAAGTGTCAAGAGAGTTTTGAGCAATTAAAGAAGATGTTGACAGAAGCACCTGTTTTGATCCAGCCAGTGTCAGGAAAAGATTTTGTAATTTACAACGATGCTTCTAGAAATGGATTAGGTTATGTCTTGATGCAGGAGGGTAAAGTGATTGCTTATGCTTCCAGGCAGTTGAAGACTCATGAGAGGAATTATCCCACTCATAATTTGGAATTGGCAGCAATTGTATTTGCATTGAAAATTTGGAGGCATTATCTTTTTGGTGAAAAATGTTTTATCTTCACCGACCACAAGAGTTTGAAATACCTGCCGACACAGAAGGAACTTAACATGAGACAGAGGCATTGGCTAGAGTTGATTAAAGATTATGACTGTTACATTGACTACCATCGGGGTAAAGCCAATGTGGTAGCTGATGCACTCAGTAGGAAACATATGACAGGTAATAAGTTAATTAAATATTTTATATATTTACCTTCCTTATAATATAAATGGTAACTGAGTGATGTTATGTAACAGCTTTAAGAGCCATGAGTGTGAGATTGTCCCTGACAGCTGATGGAGCACTTCTAGCTAAATTACAACTTAAGCCAGACTTGTTACAACAAGTAAAAGCCATCCAGCTACATGATAAGAGGTTGGCTAAGGCTATGATGGATATCAGTGAGAGTAGAGATATTGAGTTCACTATAGCTCCAGATGATAACTTATATTTTAGGGGAAGACTGTGTGTACCTGCTAATGAAAAGTTAAAGAAAAAGATTTTGATTGAGGCACATAGTAACAGTTATGCAATGCATCCGGGTAGTACTAAAATGTACCAAAATTTGAAGACTTATTACTGGTGGCCTGGGATGAAGAGGGAGATTGCAGAGTTTGTGTCTAAATGTTTGATTTGTCAACAAGTTAAGGCTGAGCATCAGGTTCCTTCTGGATTACTTCAACCTATTTCTGTACCGGAATGGAAATGGGATAGGATTACCATGGATTTTGTATCGGGTTTGCCACTCACCAAACATCAGCATGATACTGTTTGGGTGATAGTCGATAGACTGACTAAATTTGCCCACTTTCTGCCTGTGAGATCAGACTTTTCTCTGATAAGGTTAGCTGAGATTTACATTAATGAAATTGTTCAACTGCATGGTGTTCCTATCTCCATAATTTCAGATCGAGATCCCGATTTATTGCTAGATTCTAGGTGTAACACCCTTATCACTCCGATCTATCTGAACAGTGCGCACAAATCGGTCAAATTTTTTTCTTTTAAGTTAACTTTAAATAACACCAAAATTCGATATTACCAATTACTTAGGTATTCAATGACCTAACTGTCCCGAGTTACTATTCACCTAAAAAAATTGGCAATATAACGGCTGTAAATCTAACTAACCCCCTGAAAAACAGACAAAATACAGCCTCTTAGAGGCACAACACTTCTAAGACAATCATTCCATTTCTTCAAACTTCCATCAGACATCCAATAACTCAAAACAGATCATAATCACAATCACACACACACACACATATATGTTTACATATCTTTACATATCCAAATACTTATACATATCAGTCTATTTATATACATGCCAAAACCTACAAGCTACAAAATAAAATAACTTCTTCATTTGTGCATCATTGCTCCACGAACTCGGTACCTGCATGCAGCAGAAACTACATGCTGAGCATAAATTATGCCCAGTGGTGACAAACAATCCTAATACTTTCTTTGCAATAATTCTCCCTCAATTATTTTATGATCATGTGAATTAAATTCTAAAAATAAATACAATTAAACGCATTTTAATCAAATTCAAATAAAAATTGTTTTTCACATTATTTATACTTTTTTTCATTTATTACATAACTTTTGGTAAATTTTTACTTTAGTCCCCAAAATCTTATTAAATTCCAAAAATGTCCTTTTTGTCTTAATATTTACAATTTTGCAATTATAGTAATTCATTTCCATTTTCAATGTACAAGTTTCTCCATTATTCATCATTTATTCTTTATTTCACTACCTTTGGGTAAAATTACAGTTTAATCCCTGTACCATAAAAATTTTATCTTATTGACACTGTTAGGTCTCCAAAATTACTATTTTGCCCTTGTTAACCATTTCTTACTTATGTTTACTTATTAATTACCCATTTTGGCAAAAAGACCATTTTGCCCCTAAACTTTCATTTTCTTTCATTTAAGTCCTTTTCCTACTTTAAACTTCATTTTTATCATTCTTTTCATTTCTTTTAACTTATTATCACTTTCATGCCCCTAGTACAGTACCGACAGAAATTCTCAGACTGGATACTCACATCTAGACTGAAAAATGATCTCAACGACCATTTTTTCACGTAGCAGATACCAGATACAAACAAAAGCTATGGAGATCAGTGATTCTACCATAACTAAGCAAGTTGCCATGACTTGCACCGCGATACAGATGTCCCTATGGCTAGCCAATTGTACCCTGAACTAGATTTTTACTGTCAGACTACTTCTAAGGGCACCATTCTTCAAAATTTCCATTAAATCTATTATTTCATTTTTCACATATACTTACCTTTTTTCATTATTTAACTTTTAGATTTCCTTTATATAATTTATGAATTGTTTCATCACAATTCAATATAATCATGCATTTAATCATCAATATACCTCAAAATTCTTATTATATCAACATTTTCATTAGTTACCTAATTAGAAATTTAATTCTAAAATATTCCTTAAATTCTTAAAAATTCTACAAAAGTTACCACATGTATTATTTCATTTCTAATATCATTTAAAAGCTTAAATTCATCATGATTCACAAAATACACTTAGGTTTACCTTAGGGTGCAATTCGGCCATCAAGGTAAGTGTGCCATACAATTAATCAATAAATCATTTAGGTATTTAAACATACTTATTCAAGATCTAGGTACACTATTTCATCATCAATTTCAATTTAATCACCATTTTATCACTTTAACCCTAAATTACGTAAAGGTTACTTAATTGAAATCAAAGAAATTACTAAGATTTATTAGTCACTAATCTTCCTTCCTAGCTTTAGGTTGCCTAAGCTTCCTTTTCCTTGCCTTTAGCCTTGGAAGCTTGAACTTCTCCTTGATTTTCCATAGAAACCAAAATTTTAACCCTTTAAAACTCTAGTTTCTTGACTTCAAATGCTAAAATTAACATCATAAATGAAATCTAGGCACCCAAAAACACAAGTAGGCTGTAACACCCTTATACCGCCGTACAATGTACGCAGTAATCGGATGTCAAACCCTTCATGAAACAGTGATTTTTTTCTTTTTTTTTAACAGTACTAATAAACATACTTGTATATAGATACTTTAAAATATAATCATTAATCGCATTTTGTGTCCCAATAATAACAAACAGATTTCTTATACTATGAACATATACTTGCACAGTAATTATATTTTTTCGTACCTACATATACATGCCAAAATTAAATCCTATCTTGTTCCTTTCTCTTGAACTTGACTACTCCTGCAATACCAGCCAGTGAAATCCTATCGTCTTTATAATCTGCGCGCAGTCAACAAACTACGCGCTGAGCATCGAAACGCTCAGTGGTGGATACGTATCCCAAACTTTCCATAATAAAGTGCAGAAATACACGTACACACTTGCATGAATTTACTCATACGTACATTCATTCAATGTACATACATACATAGCATATAAATGCATTCACCTACCTATACAAACATACAACTACATACTTTACATACATGCACATACCGTACATACATACTTAGCATATCATACCTGCATACATATACATATCATACATGCATACATATACATACGAATATATACATACATATACATATCATATATACATACATATACATATTATACTTTTTCACTCTTTTCATTTTAGGTTTTTTTTTCTTTTATCTTAAATTTAAATTTTAACTTTCTTTTTACACTTTTAATATTTTCTTATCATTATGCCCCTAGTATAAAACCCGGCAGAAAACTCTCAGACCGGATATGCGGGACGTAGATCCCACAGGGCCACAATAGAATGAGAGATGACCCCCAAGAATCATTCCTCATATAACTTATGAACATATGACAGTACGTATGATATATACTATGGAGATCAATCATCCAACCATAGTAAAGCAAGTCGCCATGACTTGCACCGCGGTACAGATATCCCTATGGCCAGCCAATTATATCCTGAACTAGGTTTTACTGCCTGACTCTTTCTAAGGGCACATATTCAATTGCTTTTTCATTTTATTATTCAGTGATTCACTCTTTACAATACTTTTCAATACTTATCAATACTGTACCAATACATTATATTTGCAGTCTGTCTTCCTTACATAGTCTGTGAATTATTTCATAATAATTCATCATTTAATCAATAGATTATGCAGTAGGTCATCATAATTTCATATTTTTCAATTAATACCTAACTAATATTTATTCCAACAATATTCGTTTAATTTTCATAAATTCTATAAAAATTTATGGACATCAAAATTCACTTGTACTATCATTGTCCAGCTTAATTACATTAAAATAACTAAAGATTTCATAGTCTTCCTTTTACCTTCCATTCGGTCATAACTAAAAGTTCACCATATACATACGTAATACACACATTATTAAACATATATTACATTGTACATTAATTTCATTTAATATTATCTTTCGTGTAATATCATTATTCACAGTTTTATTTGCTCATATGCTTCTCATCTATAATTTACTAACTTGTATTATAAATATTATAATCCCAAATGCTCATTTTACCAAATCTATCACAGTATTTCTATATTACTTTTAATGTTATTATTATTAATTATTCACGTTTTAATTCATTTATTATTTATCATACAAGTCTTTCACGTTTCCATATATACCCATTTGTCTTATTCCATATAATTTATGCCATAAACAAATTTATATTATTTATCCTTGAAATTTGCATTTCCTTAAGTATTAAATTAACATTACTATGGTTCTTATCTTTGTCCTTTACATATAATTTATTAAAATAATCATGTATATTCTGTACGTACATATTTAGTTTATTATTGTCATATTTATAACATGCTCATACATTCATATATATACATACATATTGACATGCATTTATACCTATATCTATACACATATACGTATATACACGTCTACGTATACATATACGCATAATTTTATACATATATTTAATTATTAAACTTATTTATTCTCAATAATTATTTTCATTTTGCTTATTACTAATTATTTTACATAGTAATTCTTACATTAACTAAATTATCATTTAATTTATTTACCAAGATATCATTAAATTACGATTACACCCTATTTCTATTAATTTATTTACCAAGATATCATTATTTATCTAATTATCACTAATTTAATATTTACTTGAAAAATTATCATTTAATCCCTAAGCTTGCTAAATTACCATTTCATCCTTAAAATGGCTAATTTACTGTTTAGTCATTCAATTTCTCATAAATTACAAAAATATCATTTTATTTTATTTTATTTACAAAATTGACACTAATCATACATTTTACACTACTAATTCCATCTTTGTTGAAAAATTCTAATTTGATCCCTAAACTTATTTTCATACCTAAATTCTTATTTTAATTATCATTTTCTTTCCCAATTTAATTATAATTCATTTAAACTCATTTGTTCTTCAATATTTGACAATGTTTCACTTTTGCCCCTAAACTTATAATTCTTTTCACTTAAGTCCTTTTCCACTCTACTATTTTACTTTTCATTCTTTTTATTTTCTTTTTATTCCAATTAATTACTTGGCTTATTTTATTACTATATATATATATAATAAATTCAATTTCATTAAAATTCCATATTTTCTACTATAACATAATATGACATTTAATTTTAAAATATTCTAATTAATCCCAAAAATTTCAACTAAATTAGTATAGCACTAAAATTTCATTTGCATTTATTTTATGCCATTTTTCTCACAATTTAGCCAACATAAACTCACACACACACCCACGGCCAAACCTTCCTTTGGGTATTCTAACTTTATTTATTCCAAATAAATATTCCATTCATCAAATTAAACTCCCAATTTCACAAATATAACCATATTTCCAATTCATCATACAAAATCACATAAATTTACAAATAAATATAAGCAAATACTCACACAAATTTTATGGAAATTGAGGGATAGAGTATCCACTAACCTTAATTACTTATTTTCCACCACTTAATCTTCATTTCCTTGCCTTTAATCATCAAAACACCATCATCTCTCTCAAGCTCTCTAAATAGCCAAAATTCCCAAGCCAAAAATTCATCAATTCATACTTCATAAATTCAATTAAGCTACATAAATGAGACCTACACATCCTAACACATCTCTTAGAACCTTTAAATTAAATTAAAACTTCATTTTCCACTTACCTCAATTTTGAGGCACCAACTTTCTCTCTCTCTCTCTCTCTTGCACTTCCAGCAGCTCAAATGACATCTTGAAGCTTCCATGAGATAGTAGAGAGGCTGGATTTAACTTGAGAAAGGTTGATTTGGTGGAAATGGAAGAGAGAGATGAAGAACTTCCATGAAAATGGAAGAAAAGTGGCCGGCCAAGAAGGAGGACAGAAGCAACGTGAAGGCTGGAGATAAATCTGGAAAATGGCTGATTTTTAAGGTATTTATAGGCTGGTTTTGGGCTGGACCTGGTCCAACCAAATGGTCCACCCAATTTAGGCCCATTTAGGCCATTTAAGCCTAATAAGCTTCCACAATTTATTTCTCTCACTTTCAAAACTCAATTTTACTCAAAATTAATTATATAATTCTTAAAATAATATATTGTGCCTTCATAAAAAATTTCGGCTCAATCGGAGGCCGTTTTCAGTCCGGTTCAGTCCAACCTGTCTGATTAATAAATTTTCGATGTTACCGAAAAATTAATTTTTTTCCACCAAATGATTTTACATCTCATAAAAGGCTTAACTGGAAATTCCTGCAAATTTTGAAGATCATTTGCTATTTTTAAAGCCCTGGTGAAATTATAGTTGACCGGATACTAGTTAAACCGAAATCATTATTTTTCTCTTACTTCTTGAAGTCAAATATCATTAAAAATACTTCTAAAATTCTTAAAATATATTTAATAGGTTTCATGAATATTTTTGAGTCATTCGGAGACTATTTTTCGGTCTGATTCGTTTTTACCAGTCCGATATTTCAATTTCCAAAGTTACCGTAATATCAATTTTTTATTACCATATAATTCCACATCAAATTTAATGTATATCTGAAAAATATGATAATTTTTAAATATCATTTGTTATTTTTAAAGTCTCAGATAAGCTCTCAGTTGACACAAGCATCATTTTAACTGGAACCATGACTTTTTCCTTATTTTTGACTTTTAATGATCCGTTTGGCCTCATTTTCAATCCATATTATATCTTTGGGCTCCAGCTAACTTGTTCTTTCCACTGATTAAATAAAATATTTTTCGATTCAGACAGGTACTATTCACTCCGGTATCACTTATTCACTCCCGGTGTCACTATTTATTTTCGAAAAGTACTATTTTCGACTAGCCTGGTATGTGGGCCATTACAAATCTCCCCTACTTATAAAAATTTCGTCCTCAAAATTTTTTTATAGTAAAGAATAAATGACGCAAAATTATCAGTTTATCAAAGATTATTCCTCATTTGATGGTTCCAAAAATGCTTATTTATAACATATATTCATTCTTGGGCTGACTATTCTTTTAAGTCAAAAATCTTTACCAATCTTACTTCACCGACCGTATCATCCTGTATACAGATCTCATTTATACCACAAATCAAATCACCCTTTATTGACTTCTTGATACTCAAATATGTCCTATATTAAGGATCTCTACATTTTCTTTCAGGTAATACCCCAACCAAAGCTATCTTCGGTTGGACTGATAGCTATTATCATAAGTAATCTCTGCTAAAAACGAGTACTTTCCACAATCATTACCAAATTCATGTATACAATTCTTCTAATATCTGAATTATCCACTCTGAATGACCATCAGTCTAAAGTGATATACTATGCTAAAGTAGAGATTATCAAAAATCTTACTCATAGCAACACATTCTCTTCTTTTTTTTTAGGCTGAGTACATTAGCCAATGTATTAGTTCTTTGGTGGTACCCGGATAAATCCAGGAACTAATCTCAACAAACGGTTACTTTTTCTTCAATATCGGTAGAACTACGCTCGAATACTTATCACATTCTTTTAGTGTCTTAAAACCCATCAGAATAATATCAATAAAAATAATTATGACCAAGTCCAAATAGTAGTAGAAAATCTTATTTATCAAGTCTATATAGGCAGTCAATATTGACATGACCAATAACTCATAATGGTCACATTAAAAATCGAAAAAAAAAATCTTGGATACACTATTCCTTTTTACCTCATCACAGTACAATGGTAATCTTTTTTTTTTGTTTACTATTAGGTCATTTCTACGCTCATCATATCTCCTGTTAGTTTTTCCATATCAGGTAGGATCTATACAACTGATATGATGTAAATCAGATGTTGTCACACAATGTGAAATGCTATGCGATGAATGAATGATTTCATGTATGCAATGGAATACTGCCAAGTATTCTTATATAATGCAGATATCATAGTCCATCCTAGAACTATGAAACATCTAATCAAATACCCCCACCTGCAAGGAACCACCGACAGATATATATATAGAGCATCTTAAATGACTTCAACTTATTCTCAGAACCATTTGAACTATCAGAAATCTTTTCTGACAGTAACACTTCTAATTCAATATCCATTTAAACCATGACACAGAAGTCAAGATTTCTCTATGTTCCTTACAGTCTGTCTTAACTTAATATACAATTGCTTTTCGAATTTCTAACATATCCTTTTTATTTCACTTATCAACGGGCTGATTCTCATTCACAATAACACATAGGCATTCGGGTCACACTCAAATTCAGTCAGCAATTCGTCGTTCTACTTTAGCCTTCATAAGATTTTTAAATAGCAACACTTTCATTCTGACTCTCTACTGTTTTTACTATTCAGAATCAATCACTTTACACGTGATAATCTTGGTCAGATGTCAACTTTTCACTTTTAAACATAATGGGGAGCAAGTACACATCAAATTCCTTAATACTTCTTCACTTCTAATTGGCATGTATATACAGATAAACCTATCACTTAGTCTTATCCCACTCCGATCTTAGAACCGTCTAAACCATCGCTCTGATACCAATAAAATTGTAACACCCTTATACCGCCGTACAATGTACGCAGTAATCGGATGTCAAACCCTTCATGAAATAGTGATTTTTTTCTTTTTTTTTAACAGTACTGATAAACATACTTGTATATAGATACTTTAAAATATAATCATTAATCGCATATTGTGTCTCAATAATAACAAACAGATTTCTTATACTATGAACATATACTTGCACAGTAATTATATTTTTTCGTACCTACATATACATGCCAAAATTAAATCCTATCTTGTTCCTTTCTCTTGAACTTGACTACTCCTGCAATACCAGCCAGTGAAATCCTATCGTCTTTATAATCTACGCGCAGTCAACAAACTACGCGCTGAGCATCGAAACGCTCAATAGTGGATACGTATCCCAAACTTTCCATAATAAAGTGCAGAAATACACATACACACTTGCATGAATTTACTCATACGTACATTCATTCAATGTACATACATACATAGCATATATATGCATTCACCTACCTATACAAACATACAACTACATACTTTACATACATGCACATACCGTACATACATACTTAGCATATCATACCTGTATACATATACATATCATACATGCATACATATACATACGAATATATACATACATATACATATCATATATACATACATATACATATTATACTTTTTCACTCTTTTCATTTTAGGTTTTTTTTCTTTTATCTTAAATTTAAATTTTAACTTTCTTTTTACATTTTTAACATTTTCTTATCATTATGCCCCTAGTACAGACCCGGCAGAAAACTCTCAGATCGGATATGCGGGACGTAGACCCCACAGGGCCACAACAGAATGAGAGATGACCCCCAAGAATCATTCCTCATATAACATATGAACATATGACAGTACGTATGATATATACTATGGAGATCAATCATCCAACCATAGTAAAGCAAGTCGCCATGACTTGCACCGCGGTACAGATATTCCTATGGCCAGCTAATTATATCCTGAACTAGGTTTTACTGCCTGACTCTTTCTAAGGGCACATATTCACTTGCTTTTTCATTTTATTATTCAGTGATTCACTCTTTACAATACTTTTCAATACTTATCAATACTGTACCAATACATTATATTTGCAGTCTGTCTTCCTTACACAGTCTGTGAATTATTTCATAATAATTCATCATTTAATCAATAGATTATGCAGTAGGTTATCGTAATTTCATATTTTTCAATTAATACCTAACTAACATTTATTCCAACAATATTCGTTTAATTTTCATAAATTCTATAAAAATTTATGGACATCAAAATTCACTTGTACTATCATTGTCCAGCTTAATTACATTAAAATAACTAAAGATTTCATAGTCTTCCTTTTACCTTCCATTCGGTCATAACTAAAAGTTCACCATATACATACGTAATACACACATTATTAAACATATATTACATTGTACATTAATTTCATTTAATATTATCTTTCGTGTAATATCATTATTCACAGTTTTATTTGCTCATATGCTTCTCATCTATAATTTTAATATGATCTGATTAAAGAAACCGAAGATAAGGTCCGATTGATTAGAGATAATTTGAAGGTACAGCTGATAGACAGAAGTCCTATGCTGACTTGAAGAGAAAAGATATTGAGTATCAAGTGGGTGAGAAAGTATTCTTGAAAGTATCTCCGTGAAGGAAGATTGTGAGGTTTGGTAGGAAAGAAAAGTTGAGTCCCAGATTTATAAGTCCTTATGAGATTTTAGAAAGAATAGGACCAGTGGCTTATAGATTGGATTTACCAGCAGAGTTACAAAAGATCCATGATGTGTTCTACATGTCTATGTTCAGGAGATATCGATCAAATCCTTCGCATGTGATCACAACACAGGACATTCAGCTGGAATCAAATTTATCTTATGATGAGGAATCGATGAGAATTTTGGATAGAAAAGTAAAACAGTTGAGAAATAAGAAGATACCGCTGGTTAAAGTACTCTGGACTCGCCATAATATCGAGGAAGCGACTTGGGAACCAGAGGAGACTATGCGACAACAGTATCCGCAACTGTTTTCACCAGGTAATTTTCGAGGATGAAATTTTTTATTTAGTAGGGGAGAAATGTAACACCCCAAGAATCGCCGATCACGTGAATAGTGCCACCCGGGCCCACCAAGCCCATAAAATTTTTTATTCACCATTGAAAAGTATTATTCATAAAGAATATGGTGTTATAATTTGGGCTAAAATTGAGGTCAAATAGGTCTCCAAAAAGGAAAAAATAAAATAATTAACTGGATCGATATAGTTGACTAGGAACTTTGACTAGCTTAAAAATATTCCCTGAACTTCATAAAATTATTTTGGTTGCACCAATTGACTAGAATTTATGTATATAAATTTTTGGAATGATAAAATAAATTTTTTGAAAACTTTAAAAATTCAGCTTTCGGACTGATTAAAATTTACATTCAGAGCTAGTTTGATATCGAAACGACCTTGGATGGACCCGAAATTTTAAGCATGGCCTAATTAACATTTTTAGAAATTTTTGGTATAATTTTTATCAAAAATTGACAACTAAAAGTGTATTGATCAATTAAATGGTGACATATGGCATTAGACCCACTTAGGACTTAATTTCTTTTGTCCTAAAGTGGGTGTATAATTAATGTGGCTTAAGAGATTTTTATCTCTTTGTTTTGTCCGGTCAAAGACCATTTCTTTTCCCTTTTTCCGTGGCTTCATCCTCTTCTTCTTCTTCTTCTTCTTCTTCTTCTTCTTCTTCATTTGTTCTTTGTTTTCTAAGCCAAATTCACAAAATTTCTCAACCCTCATCTAAAATTAAATTGTCTTATCTTGCTTCCCTTCACCTTTGGTTGTTATGGGTGATGGAATAAGGTTAATAAAGTCTAATTCCTCAAGTGGTTAAATTGGTGAGTTGGAAAAAATTTAGTTTTATTTGATAATTAGAGTAATTAAGTGTTAATTATAGTATTATGAGTATTATTTGAGCAAAAATTTGACTTAATCTATGGTGATTTTGGACATAAAATTGCTGCCAATTGAAAAGCAAGGAGAGGGAAGCAAACCAACCAAAAATAAGGGGAAAGACAAAGTTGTTGAGTGATTTTGTAAGTGAATAATTTTTAACCCTTTAATTTCACAATATATATGTTGTATATATAATTAGGAAAAAAATTAAGTTAATTATTAATTATGAATTAATTATGAAATCGGATTTAGAATTGTGCAATTAGAAGATAAATTAGTAAAATTATGGTATTATTAATTAAAATTTAGACAAGTTTAATTTTAGGAAAAATTTCGGTTACTAAAAAACATTTAGGGACTAAAATGAAATTTTTCGAATTAAATTGAAATAAATAAAAAATAGATGATTTTATGTTTAGTGTGATTAATTTGAGTAGAAAATATAATTTATAAGGAAATTGGAATAAGGTAACCGAATAGGGACTTTCAGAAAATTTGTGAAATTTTGAAATATAAATTGGAATAAATGCAAAATAGAATATAATTAATTTATATGACATGTAAGGAGCATGTATTGAAAAAGAAAGTAATAAATAAAATAATGGTAATTGAATTGTATGATTTTAATTGAAAAACTGGTATATTTGAAATACTGAGACTGTTTTTAATAATGTAGACTAATTATTATCATGAATCGGTAATGATGCATTATTGTAAATTGTATTAAATTGTAATTATATTTTGCCCTTAGTATTATGTATGAAATCAAAAATTAGGATGTATATGGCTAGCCATAAGGACATTTCTGTAACCGCGGTAGCAAGTCATGGCGGCCTGCATAGTGGTAACCTTGATATGGTTTCACGTCTATATTGGAGTGTTTGAGAAAAATGAAAAAGAAAGAAAGGAAAAAAAATAATAATATGTGTGTAATTGATACTACCGGAGTACTGTGACCTATAGGGTCCATAGTTTCGCTCATCCTAATTAGTGATATATTTTCATGCTATATTACGGGCAAAAAAATTAAAATATTGTATTGATTAAAGTATAACGAAAATACTGTCATCGCAAAATTTTGCGTGAATATTGTTGTAGCAAAATAGCGACAAATATTTAGCGACAACGCTCTTTCGTAGCTAAAATTTGGCGACGACTTCTTGTTATAGCTAAATTCTGCTACAACAACTTTTGTTTCAAAATAAAAGTCGTTGCTAAGAAAACATCAGTTAGCGACGACTTTTATCGTCGCTAATTTGCATTTTTTTAGTAGTGGTATGGATAAAAATGTAAAACTTGAAAAGCGAGAATAAACTATTGTTGGGACAAAAGCATACTGAAAAACAAGAGTAAAAGCCTCAAAAAACTGATAAAGAAAGAAAGTAGGACAAAAGTGCATATTTGAAACTTTAGGGACTAAAGTGAAAATTTATCCCTATAGTGAAAAATTCAAGTTTAAAGTGATAAAATTTGAAAATAAAACTTGAAAAACTATAATTGAGAACGAATTTCTCAAGCAAGGGTAAAATAGTAATTTTGTCAATAAAAGTGAAATTTAAAAATTAATCGAAAAATTTTTGTATTATAATGAAATACAACTATGAAGAATATGTGAATGAACTGTAGTGAAATTTCGAGGTTTTAAGTTTATGTTCACCACTAAGTACTTTTGTACTTAGCGTGTGGTTTTGTACTGCACGCAGGAAATAGAGAGTGAGTTCATACTGGAAGAAAATCAGTGTTAGAAGGATCCAGTATTTTTGTGGTTTTGTGTAGACTGTACATATAGATGTTGCCTTGTAGGACAACATAGCTAGTTTTTGGACTGTATATAGTTTTGAACTTACACATATGTTATGTATTGTATATATGTATGGTTATATGTAAAATTATTGAAAATAATTGTTGTTCTGTATTTGGCTGATCTTGTGGAGTATATATTTAGATTGTGAAGGTTGGGTTAGATGTTGTGAATATTTTGGTAGTGTTTTATGACTATTGCAGGAAGGCAGAATTTGGGTTTCAGCCGTTATACTGCCCGAATTTTTATAAATTAATTAATAAGATATTTTAAAATGTGGGACCTATGACTTAATGGTTAAAATATTAAATGTTATCGATGGATAATTTAATAATAATTTATGGATCACTGCAGTGTAGTGTGACACCGGTATTCGGATCAATGTCCGACTATCGGGTGTTACAAATTATGTTTATTTCGTAATTTTTATATTAAATTACTTTGCACATTTAAAACTAAATTGAATTTTATCTTCTTTTTTATAATTTTATGCTATAAATTTTAATAGTTAATCGAAACTGATGGATTGGTTAACCAAATATAACAGGTTAATTAATGGATAATGATTTTAAAAAATTGATATTAATGAACTGGTTAATTTTCTTGCTCATAGACTGTTTAATCGGTCCATGCTCACTCCTAATTTTTCATCTTTATCTCTGGTAAAATTATGGGGATAATTTTTTTTTCCTCTCCGCCGCCAATCAAGAATTTTTTTTTAAGAAAAATTAAGCTATAACTCAAATATAATATTTGACAATTAATATAATTAAAATATAATATTTAATAATTGAAAAATCTAAATTTAATCACAAATTAAATAAATATAAATTTTTACAATTAATAAAACTAAAATTAAATACAATTTAAAACTAAATTAAATAAATATAGTTACTAAATTTTGGGACGGAGACCCCAATTTCCGTCCCCTCTCATATTGAGAAAATTTTCAAAAATTTACTGTTCCGTTCGGGCTGTTTACCACCAGAGAATAACAAAAATTATCATACTTTATGAAAAATATAACTTATAAAAATTATCATAATAATTTTAGGAATTAAGACATGCAGACGAAAATAACAAAAAAGAATATTAAATAGCATTTAATTCAAATTAGTAGTTACAAAAATTGCAAGTGATTTTAGAGTTACAACTAATTTTTCACAAATGTAAAATTTTATATATATACACGTGTGTGAGTTATAAATAAAATAAAAATCACATAAAATTCAAACAGTTAAAATTTTAACTATTTTTTCATTTGATCAATATTCGAATTTTGCTCTCCTTGCTCTTAAAAATATATTATTAAAATATATACTGGGATCGATATAACTAATTTCTTAAAAAATATCACAAGATTTTATAATTAAAAAAATTTCTTTTCAAAAATTTTGGAGGGACTACCCTTCACGTAGTTCCCCTCATGTTCTCCTCACACGTACAATATGAAAAAAACAAAATGTATATATATTATAATTTTATGATAATAAAAGCTTAGGCATGTAAATTTATGATTGGACAGTTATTTGACAAAGTTATAGACATGCTTTTCAGACCTAATAATAATTTAATTCAAACAGAGAGCACGCTTTAATTAGATAAATAAAATGTTTACGCGAGGTTGGAGTAAGTTCTGATTCCATAATTAAGCATGTGATAGTAATTTGCGGTCGATAAAAAAAAAAAAAAATCTCTCTATGTCTATCTCTTTCATGAACAGAATATTCTTTTCTACTTTGGGACCTAAGTTTGTACTTCGACTGTAATATTCTTTCTCGCATAACGTTAACTCTCATATTCTTTCCGTTAATGGTATCGATGCCTTGAAATTAGCATAATTTTATTTAGTGCTATTCACTGTTGGATTAAGAATTCTCGATGAATTCTAATGAAATTGCTTATGTTTAATTTAGGTTCATTTCTTGTAATTACGTACTTTACACTCTTTCAATACAATGATATTTTAATGAAAAAGAAGGCAAAAAGAGCTTAGTGCTAATAGACCAAAGTTTAATTGATTCCCTTATTATTATATTTAACGACTTGCATTACTGGCAAATATTATTAGCTTCAACGTGCCAACCGCATAATAAAAAGGATAAGCTCTGTTTTTTTTTAAATGAAGCAATTTCACTCTTATATTTTTCAAAATAAATAATTTTACTTTTAAATTTATTAAAATGGACATATTATATCCTTAAAATAGATAACATATGATATTATATAATTGATTGTTGTATAAAAATACAGGTAAAATTGCACCATTTTAAATAATTTAAAGACAAAATTTAATTAAAAAAACAACGATAAAATTTTTATATTTCAAATAGTTTGAAAGTAAAATTTGTCATAGTTTTCTAGTTAAAGAAAAAAAAAAGTAGTTTCTAAAGATGATTTAAATTGATAATAATTATTTAATCTTCTAATCGAATTCGTCACATTTCCTAACTGATAGGCGGAAAGAGAGTCAAAGCGAACCAAGGCTGAAACCGCGGCGTGGACGGTGCGAACGTGGAATATAGAAAGTGGTCACATTTATCTAAACCAGGCAGAAGGAGAAGAAGGTAGCTGGGTATTTCCTGTCTGGAACAAAGCTTCAACATCTATCTCACTATTCACTGACACGTCACCTAGATTCACAGTCATTTTGGTGACCACTCAGGTTTGCCAACTTATGCAAAAAACTTTTGCAAGTGGTCCTTCGATTATGACTCAGCATTCCTTATCAGAGTTAATTACGATCTCCGATCATATAATTTTTTTTTTTTTTTACCTTCAATCACTGAATTATTACATTTTTAAACCGAACATTCGAAAATTTAGGGAACACATGTTCAAACTATGTGACACATCCGTCCCCATACCATTATTTATGTTTTAGGGAACTCAAATTCTAATCATCTATAATATATATATGTTCTATGACATAACCCTCTTATCATTGAATCAAATTCTTAGAGAAGTCAAGAGAGCATTGATTTTGGGAGAGTCAAAGAAAAACGAAATGGCTAAAATCAAAGTGTAGGATTAGAATTGAAGTAAATGCGTAGAAAGAATTAATGGGTTATGAAAAAAAGAGGATGTGACTGGGTCTGGGACAGTGAAATGCATTTGGATGGTCAATACAAACTCTTTGGGAGAGTGACTTGACTCATTCTAGCACACCTTTCTTTTTCAGAATCTTCTTTGCCCTCTCGTTTTGTGTGGGGCCCCAAATAACCATGAACTCAATTTTATTCCTTCTCAAACTGAACAATTTCCACTCTAAAATGAACTTTAGCCATTATTACCTTTTAAATTTATTTATTATCATTGAGTGTTCTACCCTTTAACACATTTTTATAAAGTTTTCATAAAATATATATTTAGATTGTATCCATAAATAAATTGATGAACTAAATCAAATGAAAAGCCAGTGAATCACAAAACCACTTTTCTGAATCATAAAGGGCTAATAATGGTAGCCATGCTTGTGTGCATAGGTGTGCCAGTTTTAGGGTTACAAGTAAGTAGTAAATATTATTATGTTCAATGCCAATCTATTCAAAAACTTTTGCTGATTCATGCTATGATGCGATGGCGATATTTTCCTTAAACTAATGGAGAAGCTCATATAAATTGGAAATCCAACTATACTTTTTATATAATTCGAACCTAAGAGTATAGTATTTAACATAATTTCAGCCTCCTCCGGTGTGATGTAGTAAAAGTTATTTGTTATTATTAGATTTGGATAAAAAAAAAAAAGGACACATAATTTTGGATAGTATGATACATATAATGACATGGAGATGATAAACTTGCATTAATGAAAGAGGAAGCAGCTGTTACATTTAAACAGAGAGGCAAAAATAACAACAAAGAAAAAGTCACAAACAAAACAACCTATACGTTTTCCATCTGTGGCAAGTTGAGTCAACTCTTTTAGAACCTAGTTTTTAAGCATTTTTTAAGGGAAAAAAAACTACTACATATATAATTTATAATTATTAATTTTATATAATTGGGTTGCAGTTTTTCTCATAAAGCCCGAGCCTGTAATCAGCAAGTCTTGACTTGTAAGCTGATGTTTTGTATTCAGACCATGTGAAGTGCTCATATAAACTTTGTTCATCTTCTGCCAATATAGATGGTAAAGGTCCAATCTTTTCATTCAGAGGTGGACCACCGAAGTAGATCATTGAAACCCTTGATTTCATTCTATCTGCTAATACTCTATGCTTCACACTTCTAAACCTTCCGTTAGTCATCACCTGCAATCAAAAGAACCCATTTCCCTAATTTCAGTTGATTTTATTTAAAAAGTACCAATTTGTACTTTTCACAAAAAAAAAAAAAAAAAAAGAGAACCTTCACTTAAAAACCGCGTGGGTATCTATTAATTAAATTCCTGAAGCTATACTTTTCAGGTTATGGAAAATTTAAGCAAATCGGTTTGTAGAATAAATAAGAAAAGAAAGGGTAGTACCTGCAAGGCATCACCAACATTGATGAAAAAGGAGGAGTGATCAGGTGGGACTGAAACCCAAGTCCCATCTCTGAGACAGATTTGGAGGCCAGTTGTGTTGTTAGATCTTAAGACAGATATTATCTGTGGGTCTGTATGCTCCCCAAATCCAATCAAATTTCTACCACTCGATGCTTGAAGTTCTGGGCATGGTGGATAGTAGTTTAGCCTGAAACATGAATCACTTTTCTCATCCCTTAACAGCTTACTTAGCACATTTCTTGGCTCTATCCCCAATCCATCTGCCATTAATTCCAATACTTCATATGCCATTCTCTTTACTTCCAATATGTAATCTTCCACGGCAGACCTGAAAAACAATACACTCTTAATGTTAATGTTACTTCAATTTTATACAATACTCTGTTTTTCACATGCTCTGTTTTTCAGAGAAAAAACAGAGCATGTAAAAGAAAGTAGAAAACGGAATGAAAATTTTTACCGGAAAATTTGTGGATTTTCCTGGAAAATGGAGAAGGTTTTATGGGAAGTGATTTGAGGATTGGTATTGAGGAGGAGATATTCAATCCAACCAACATCACCATTAGGGCCAATTCTTTTATTGCCATAGCCAAACGGGTCAGGAGGGCCAACTTTGTCTTTCTCAGATTGAGGGAGATTAAAGAAATTGGTAGCAAGGTTTTCTAATCTGGTCATGAACTCCAATGGGACTCCATGATTGACCAATTTAAAGAACCCAAATTCATGGCAAGCCTTTACTATAAGATTTTGGGCTTGGGGGTCTTTTAGGTCTATCACTGGAATCCCATTAAACAAGCCTGGAGGCTTGCATGTTTTGATTAAAGAGAAATGGTCTAATGCAGTCTTTGAAAGAACCACCATGGCTGTTATGGTGTAATTTGTTTGAAAGAGAGAAAAGCAGAGGAGAAAGAGGAGAAAGAAGAAGAAGAAGAAGAGTTGAAGAGAAGGTGGTAAGATTGGTGGGATATATAAATGGGGAAATGGGTGAAGAGAGGAACAGAAGCGTTAGGAACTATAAAGAAGAGCCATCTGGCTTTGTGTGTCTAATTTATGCGATCGAGGAAGCGAAATTTCTTAGATTTTTCCTTTTCTGCTTTTTTTTATTTCTTTTTTATAATTATATTTTATTTCAATTTTTTTTAAAGTTTACGTCCGTATAATATTTAAATTCGGTTAATCTAGCTAATTTAAACGGAGTATTGCAGAAGTTCATTGCTAGTGGCAACCCTTTCAACGCTGTAATTTTTATACATATGCTGAGATCACGGATTGAACTCGGTACATGTTTAAGAGAAACGAAGCTTTAATCAACTCCGATCACCAGACTTTGATTTATTTATATTTTTTTTTTATGATTCCTTTCTATTTTATCTTTGTAATATTGGATAATTGGCAAAATGCAAACCATTCTTTAAAATTGGGGAAGAAAATAAAACAATTCGATGTGGGGTCTCATGTTTATCTCAACTCCAACTCATTTCTCTTTTTCTTTTTTTTTTCAATTTTATTTTCATATAAAATTAAAACTAAAATCGTCATATTTAATTTTTTTTATCACAATTTTATAAAAAATAAAACCTAAAGGCTATAAAATCAATTCCTAATATTATAGAATGCCTCAATTTCCTCTCGGATATATATAAATACAAAATTATAAAACTTAGTTAACAATATATATATATATATAATAAATCGCGAACTATTACTAATTCATATTACCAAGCAAGTAAAAAATTAAATTTGTAAATAAACTCACCATGTAAAATAACTTTAGGATAAATTTAAAACCATTTAAAAATAAATTTTGAGATTGAAATATTAAACTAACCCAAAAATAATTAAGTTTAATTTGGAAATAAAAATACAATAAGAAATAAACGGTTGATTTAGGGTGTGTTTGGTAACATTTTTTATTTTTTATTTTTTGTTTTTTAAAATCCATAAACTGTTTTTAGTTTTTGTTATTTATTTTTCAAAAACTGTTTAAAAACTAATTTTCTATTTATTTTTTAAAAAATATTATAATATCCATTAATACATATTTTACATATATATAATCTAATTATTAATATTAAATAATAAATATTTAATAAAATTCAAAATTTAAAATATATTACATTAAAAAAATCATAATATGGTGGAAGTGGTGATAGCGACGGCAGTAGCAGTATGGTGGTGGCAGCAACGATAGTAGCAGCAACGATAGTTTGGTGGTGGTGGCGATAACAGTAGTAGAGATGGCAGTGCAATGACGGTAGTAGCGATGATGGCAATGGCAGTAGCAGTGACGGCGGTGACGGTAGCGGTAACGATGATGGTGGTGGCGGCGACGGTTTGGTAGTGGTGGTGGTGCTAGTAGTAGTGTGGTAGTGATGGTGGTGCTAGTAGCAGTGTGGTTGTGGTTGTGGTGGCAAAGATGGCAGTGACAATGGTGATAGCGGCAGTGGTGGCAACGCAGTGATGGTGTGATGATGGTGGTGACAGTAGTAATGTGGTGGCGATGGTGATGGCAAAGATGGTAGCTGTAGTGGTGGCGATGGTAGTGGCAGTAGTGACGATGGTAGCGACAATGGTGGCGGCGGTGTGGCAGTGGCGGTGTGGTAGTGACGGTGGCATGGCAGCGACGGTGTAGTGGCGATAATAGCGGTGGTGGTGGCGGTGGCGGCGGTGTGACGGTGGTGGTGGTGGCGGTGGCGGTGGTGTGACGGTGGTGGCGGTGGAGGTGGTGGTGGTGATGTGGTAGTGGCGGTGGTGGTGATGGTGGTGATAATAAGGATAAAATAATTAAATTATTGATAAAAACAAAATCATAAAAACCACATTTTAAAGATTTTTAATTTTTATTTTTGTTGCCAAAATCACTTCTTAAATTTTTGTAAAAATGAAACGGAAACAAATTTACCGAACATGTTTTTATTTTATTTTTAAGAAAAAAAACAAAAAACCAAAAATAAAATCGTCCCCAAACGCACCTTTAATTTTGGTGCAATTTTTATTTTTTTTTTCAGCTTTGACAATTAAGTAAAGACCATAATTCTTTTTAGATTTTATTTTACATAGAAAGTATATGGAAATAATTCCAAATTAAGTAACAATAGCATTGTAATATCGAAAGAAAAAGTGTAATACATAATACATGACAGAAAATGTAATTATGATGCATTATCAATTATATGATAAATAGTGTAATAAATCATTCATGTTTCTGATTCTAAAAGGTATGTGCTGGCAATCTTTGCTACAATAAGAAATTGGCTAATATTTTCATGTCTGTTTATAATCGATTGCGTCAAATAATTAATAATGCTGTACTATATAAATTATAATGATATGCTCTTTTGTTTGATAACAACAATAAATTCAATTTCACAAACTACAATCGATATGAATGCAAATAAAATATATGTGGCAAAATTTGATCCATTCATGGACTTATCTAATTCACTCATAAAATTGCAATTCAAAATTGGCTTGATCTATTAACGGTTTAACCTATTTAATCCTTAAAGTAACTATCACATCGCTAAGGAGAAAATCGTAAAATAAAAATGAAAATTTATAAGAATTTTTTTCCTGGCAAAATTTTAAGGATTTTGTAACAAATTTTACAAATAGTAACGCATTAGCAATAGAGTCTGAATTCTTGAAAAGAACTTGGATCGATCTCCGTATGATTTTCTGATTTCTCCTCAAATTAATTAACAAGCAAAATTGTTTAGTTTCAGCAAAGGATAATTATATATATTGAACTAGAGTTTCCACTATTTTTTTATGGTTTATTCCTATCGGAATGACTTTTGCCGATAATTTTTTGGAATTAATATATTTTTACATTCCAAAATCTTTTATTATTATCAATATGTAATTTTATTATAAGTTCAATAATTATGGATAAAATTAATACCTTAAAAGCAAAACTTATTGTAAAAATATAAGTATGATATGAGATGCAATGATAGATTTTTTTTTTTTTAAATTAAATGTCTATAGTTAAGTTTCAAAGATGAAATATGAGACGAAATGGCAAAAATTTATTTTTCTTAAATTAAATGTTAAAGAGATAAAATGAAATGGGTGAAATTATTTTTCGTTGAATTGAATATCACGGGTTCAAGTTAAGCACTTCTCTTCCATATATTGCAAGAAAAGCTTATCTCTATCCATAGGATTAGAACTACAATTGTGGTTTCTAACAAACATGCTGATAGTGAATTAAATTAGTAAAGTATTATAATAGTATGTACGGAAACGAAAATAGTCAATTCAAACATTATTTTTTGGAGAGCAGGTAGTGCAGTAGCAATTATTTGTCTATGAAAATATTGAAAAATGAATGTCAAGTTCAGGCACAGTACCTGTAATTGCCTATCATTTTCAAGCTGTTTAAGGAAATCAGAGAAATTATTCGACTTTCCTGTGCATAAGGCATGCAAGAGATTTCCCCTACCGTTTATTATGGCCACCAATTATACAGTTCTCTGCACCTGGAACATCTGCCTAATTACATTTTTTCCCTAAAGTTATTACTATTTTTTTTCTATGCCTGCTTAATTAATGAATACAATTCGGTCATCATAAAAAGAAACTGAATTAATTGACTAAATTCATTTATTTCAAAATTATTCTATCTTTTATTTTGATTTTAGTCATTTATCAGAAATAACATATAAATTATTTCAATTTTTTTATCGCTATTAAATTTAAATATTTAATATGGATGCATGTATGTGGCCAAACCGACAAAGATTGACTAGTGTTAATCTTTTTTTTTTAATTAATTATTATATAAAGAGATTTGAGGTAAATATCTTTCTATCTATCTATATATATATATATATATATATATATATATATATAAATGCTGATATATAATTTGAAAAAAAAAACCGTAATTGTTGATTATTGAAATATGTCAGTGAGCATGCAAGGGAGAAATCAATGATGCAATATCAATAGTTTTGGTTCTCTAAAATCCCAATAGATCAAGCTTTCAGGAAAAATAGAGTTTACAGTCATTTTACTGCTATAAATGAATATATTGAATTTGCTTATTTATTTACTAATTATATGTATATATATCTATCATGATAAGCTTTATCCATTGGAGAAGATGATGACGGGTGGCCTATGGCGGGCTAAATAATCCTATAACTATATCCATTCATAATATTTTGAATGTTAGATGAGGATAATCTTCTAAGATGCAGAAATTGGAAAAAAATACAAGAATCCCACGGACAGTTTTGCACGTTAATTAGGAGATTGCCCACTTCTAGAAATATATATCTATATCTGAATTTCCATAAGTTTTTCCTCCACCTGGTTATCAACTATTTGACGGGTGTAGAATCGTTTTGTAGATTAAACCAAGTGTCGCATGGAAAAGCTTTCTTCTTCCTTTTTTTTTTTTTTTCTTAATTACTAATATTATTCAGTTCAAAATCGAATTAACTTATTATGAGAGTAAAACTCTTTTAACATTGATTTTTGCCATTTTTAAAATTCGAACTGAAAAGCTTGCTTAAAGGTAAAGCTATTTTACTACTTTTTCAATAAATTTATCTTCAAACTCGGTATAGATACAATAAGATTATGTATGGTGGAAGAAGACATTGTAAATAGTATGTCATAAGCCATTTAAGTTTAATAATTGCTTGATAATTGTATATTAAACTTTAAAAAGATTCGGAAATGTATAGTTTAATAATATTAACGCACTTAGTAAGTAATCTTAATTAACCAAAACGGTAACCACTTTTATAATGAAAATATACCATTTTAAGGGACTGATTTGCAATTATAAGAACCTAGCTAATTCCTTTTATAAGTTGTGGAAAAATCAACGTACGTCTGCTAATTAGATTAAAGACATAATAAGTTGAAAAAATATCATTAGTATTAATCATACTGAGAATTGAACTAGAATTAGCACAAGAAAACTGATCTTTCTAAGAATTAACTTTGAAAGAGATGGCCCATAAAATGTCAGATCAATAATGACAACAGCCTAGCGTAACTTTATTCACATTTTCACTTATCTGCCTGCATAGTAAAACTAGGATTTATATTTTCTATTTTTTAATGAGATAATTATTTAGTTGGCATCAACAAATCAATGTGTCAATTTGATTTTATTGTAAACTTTAAAAATTACATATTTTCCGATTGACTTTGTCCACAAAAATTACTTCGGACGTGTCGACATTTTAAAGACAGCAAAATAGTGGAGTCTACTTTATTTTAATCCAGTAATCCTCATTAATTATCAAAATAATAAAGAAAATTTGAATTTAATACTCCCTTCCCTCCATTTATTTTGTTTATTTCCATTCTACATGATAATTTGCAAATTTTAAAATGTATTAATTATGTATTTTTTTATTTAATCTTTATATATATAAATAAATAATTATAATAGATTGAAATTATATAATTATAAACAATTAATAAAATGATATTTTAATAAATTATAATGAATATTAATTGAATTTAATTTTATTTAAAAATTTTTTAATCTATATAAATAGATAAAAATTGTTGCGTTAAAGTATGTAAGTAAATAAGTACTCCTTTCGCTTTTTTTATTTGTTATTTTTTTTATTTTTATTAGTATTAAAAAATAATAAATAAATTTTGATTTAGTATTAAATTGTGTGAATAAAACTAAATTATCAAATTTAATTGATTTTAATTTTATTGAGAAAGAAAAATAAATTAAAATACATTAAAATTTAAAATTGATAGATAAATAAAATTTAAATTTTATTTAAAAGTAACACATAAATAAAATTTGAATTTTATTTAAAAATGACAAATAAAAAAAAGGAATGGAGTATTTTTTTTTCATACCTTTAATGTGACTTATTTACCAATTCCATCAAATGTCATGTTTAAACATGTGGTCCACACGTTTATTAGACTACAAGAGAAACGTGAAAAAGAAGCTGTTGATATTTTCTCAACTTGCAATGCAATTAATTCATTTTTTTTTATTTTACCTTTTCATATTATAAAATAAACATTTGCTAATTAAGTTTATCTATTTTTTATCAAAAAAAAAATAAATTAAAAACCTCATGACTCTAGAATAAAATTGGAACCACAAAATTTTTTTTTTCTGATGAACAAAATAAAATTTATTGGTAATCCTAATTTGATATATTCATGAGTGCTAAATAATAATTTATCTTAGATACTCTCCAAGACCAAGAAAGTACTAGGTTATATCGAGAGGGCATCATCATTACTAGAACTTGTCACGAAGTTATCAAAGACCCCAAACCAAAACTAATAAAAATTAAGAAAAAAAAAGACCCTAGTTGCCTTTTTAATCTTGATGAGTAATAAAGTTGTTAAAGAACCTAGCTAAGCTACTTTTCATTATCTCGCTTATTCAGATTATAATCAAAAGTACTATAACATGAGTCATTTCCAAATGCAAAAGTTAAAATTATCCAATGAGTGCGAATGATAACACTTTTATTCATGATTAATTAGGGTGACTGACATGCACATTAATCTTTATATAATTATTGGACAAGGATGACAAATAATATTTGGAACTTTTAAACCATTTGAATATTCAAATGATGGTAAGTCTAATATTAGGTTTTGTTCTCTCTTTATCCTTATCTTAGGGATGAAAAGCACTTTCGTGTTATATATTAATTATTAATTCCATCCATTTTATTTTATTTTAGGTGTCTTTTCCGAAAAATAATTTATGTTACTGTTATTTTAGAAAAATAAGATAATTCTGTACATTTTATTTAAATATATTGCTTGCCTTAATAAACACTTTTACTAATAATAGGATAATAAATTGAATGTCTCTTTTCCTAAATGACAATTAAGAAATTGAACTCTTAATACGAAATTGATTATTAAATGATTTTCTTAATCAAATGCAATAATTTTAGAGACACTTAATGTACAAATGAAAGGAAATATATATGAGAATAATTAACAATCAAATCAATCCCTAAGAGGTGATGCGTGCATAAATGATAAAGTCCAATGCACCATAATGACGACTAAGGCATGCCAATTAGGGTATTATTATTACAATGTCATTGTCTAGATATAGGATCGCATAACTTTATATAGTAGCTAGCCCTATCAAATGATTCTTTTAAGATCTCACATACACATTGATGCTTGCAAGTGGGTATAACATAATAGTTAACATTAGCTGCACGATGATTTTGTGACGATATGTGTCTTTTAATTACCAAATCTACTCTCAAGATATGGGGAGACGTCATTTTCGAAATTACACATCGATTACTGTGGGTGCATTAAAATATTTGAATTAGCATATTTTAACAGTTTGATAAGATTTTTTCAGTTTTTCATGTTGCGGGTATAGGTGAAGATTTGGTAATGAATGATATAAAAATTATATATAGATTCTATTTCTATCAACTTCAAAGACAACAAAAATTCAACAGCCCAATCCAAGTGAAAAATCAAAAAGAGAAAGCAAACGAATGAAATTGAAGGTCTAAAGAGGTGAAAAAGAAACGAATGTTTAGATACGGGTAAAGAGGAGCTTATCAATAGATATGGCATCTTCTTAGGTCATTTTCTTTAGATGTATGTGTTGGTAGATGATCTAGAATTGTCCCCAACGGTACTACTGAAGAAAAATCAACCACATTCTTTCTTCAAAAAGTCAAAGATAAATTAAATCGTCGACAATTAATAGTTTTTATAAATTATGAAAATTTCTTATATTGCGAGAGAGAAGAGAAATTATTGTCGCTGTCTTAATACTACTCTATTTTTGGTTTTTTCTTTATTGCAAAAGATGCCTATGACACAGCCGATTACTTGCCCGTCTAGAAATCTACTTATTTCCATATGGTCAAATATGCTATTATTACTCAAAGAAAGTTGTTGAATTTGGTAGATTCTGTCGATTTTTATTTCATTTTTCACTCGTTTTACATATTTCACCGTCGACAAGCTTTCTTATTTTACTCATTTCAGATGTTTCACCTCAACAAGATTTCTTATTTTATTCATTTTTAATTTTATTAGCATTCCCCCTTTTTTTTAATAGAAATTTCCACTAAGGACTCGAACTTGTAGGCCTTTTGCTTGTATCAGACATGTAACAAGCATCGAGGAATGGAGAGCTAAAAATTATTTATGGAGGAATAAAAAAAATTAAAGAATTAAATTGCTTGTATTTATCTTTTATTTTTTTATTAAAATTGCTTACATTTGCCGTTATCTATAATAAAAAGAGCTAATACGGACTATTTTTAACTTAAATAATGATAAAAAATTGTTCACATTTGCTCTAACTGTTACCAACAATAAAGACCGGTGAGCCATTTTGACAATGACAACATTTTTTAACCAAAAAAAAGTAAATATTTTAGTAATTTTTCATAATTTAGGGACAATTTTCACTTTTTTTCATTAAAATATTTTTTATTTTTCTTTTTTTTGAAAAAATAGATATATAATAACTTTGACATGAAAATGTTGAATTGTTAAGACTTAAGATTGAAAAAATTCAGATGGATTCCAAAAATAAAAATTAAACAGAAAAAATAAAATCCATCCCATGACACTGATAAAAGGACATTTTAGCTGGAGGCGTAGCTGTCCTGTGGCTTGCTTTCCAAATGTCAGAAAGGCTAATATATATACACGACCCGGACCCCCACTTCCTCTCGGTTAATTCCTTTCTCTACTTTATTATAATGGAAAATCTTCAATTAATGCACCTTCACTCTATAATTTCCACTCCACATATATTTCTCAATTGTCATATTAATTCCTATATAAAAATCAAACAAGAAAATTCTTGGAAAAATTTCTAGAAGAAAATTATTTATATTACACATAAATTTTCTATTTAAATGACAGAGGACTTATAAAAATTTCTTTTCATAATGAAGATTATGCTATAAGTGTATCACATTCGACTCGCCCATCTTTTTCTTTTTTCTTTTTTTCTTGTAGTGGTTAGTTTGTCACAAAATCAATTTCCTTCACCAAAAAAAAAAAGATAATAATAAAAGAAGAAAAAAGATGAGAAAAATGTATTTTTGATGGTAGATAAGATGATATGGTCATAAAATTAAAACTTCACACACTTGAAACTAGGAAAAATGCATTTTAGAATCCCCTAGATTTTATTTTTTACATTTTTTTCGAAGAAAGATTTTATTTTTTACATTACATTCATATGATTTAAAAAATTGCATTACAAAATTTCTTTACTAAATAAATAAAGATATAAAAAGATAGAAGAAATACGTTTGGAAAAATATATTTTAGATAGCTTATTTTAGGTTCAATTTAGATGAAATAGGCGGAATCGAAATGCACGATTTGTGTGTGGATATATATATATGTATGTACACACATAATTATTTCAACATACAAAATATTATGAGTTGATTTTTTTTAACTTTTTACATTTTGGTGTATTTCATAGTAATTTTAAGTTTACCTCACTTAAAATTACTGAATTATGACACTATCATGTCTTCAATTGACCTACCCATGCTTGTCTCTCGTACAATGATTAAATCGGCTGATAAAAACGAAAATTTATGCGAATCTATGGTGGTGATTTATGATTTACGAATAAAAATATCAAATACTTTTACACACATGCTTCATCGGGGACCATGTATTGGAATACTGCCTAAAACATATTCATTCCCTCTATGAATTACTTTTACTTCTACTTTTATCTTAAAAAGAGAATTAATTTTAAATGTAGATTCCCTATGATTTTCCCATTCTGGTTAATACTAGTACAACATTGTATTATAAATGATAAAATGTTATTTTATTAATTATTTTAAATTTTACTAATTTTTGTGCTTCCATAGAAAGACAATTAATGAATGAGTTGGTTTAAAAATCGAACATGTATTTATTGTTTTAATGATATATTTGAAATAAAATATTTAAATATATCATAGTTTTAGTAAATGGATAAGTATTTTAAAATTAATGTCCACACTTCATTCATTCCATATTACGTGTCTATTTAGTGTATTTCATTAAAATTAAGAATATTATTAATTACTCTCACACTTTATTAATTTGCCATTTGAATAAAATGAACTTCACTAATTATTCTATTTTATCCTCATTAAAGTCGAGGATATGTTTGAAATAAAGTGTATAAAATTAACATGTTTTTCTAAAAAAAAATAATAATTAGTTTGGAATAAAATTTTCTTTGAATATGGATACTTAATATAATATGGACTGGAGGGTGTAATAAGATAAAGAGGGGTTTGCATGGTGCAATGAACTGCATTCATTGCAGAGATATGCATATGATTTGTCAGTGATGGAGATTGAAACTGTTTATTGTTTCGAAGGATGATTGATTTTGATGACGAAGATATCGCACAGAAATGTTTGCGTAACTGAAAAATTCAATGTTCATTATCAGAGTTTGTTCCACATAAATGGATTCCAAATTTTGGTTCTGTTCAAAGAACTTAATAAACTCATTTCATCATTTATATATTTTTTGTCAAAAAAATTACAATTATAATTATGCCATTAATTATAATTTTTTTGAATCTTCACATAGATTAAGAAAATCATTAATCAATATCAAATTCAATTAATATTTATTATAATTTATTTAAATATTATTTCATTAATTGTCTATAATTATATAATTTCACCATTAATTATAATAATTTTTAACTCCTCATATAGATTAAGAAAATCATTAATCAACATTAAATTCAATTAATATTCATTATAATTTATTTAAATATTATTTCATTAATTGTCTATAATTATATAATTTCACTCGATTGGTTAATAATATATAAATAAAATAGGTATAAAATTAATTTCATTAATTGTCCTTAGTTAGAATTTTCAAAGCTAACAAATAGTAAAATATAAATAAAATAAGTATAAAATTTTCACAAATTAACAAATAGTAATATATAAATAAAATAAGTATAAAATTTTCACAAGTTAACAAATAATATATAAATAAATAGGTTAAACTCACTTGATATGAATATATATGATTGACTAGATATTTTTAGTCTTAAAGTGCAAAATTGCTCATAATTTTTGATAGAAAGAACAATTTTACTTTTAATGGTGTCATATTATTTTTTTTTTAAATTAAAAAAAAACTGCCTCTCTCTTGTGTTACAGTGTGTTATATATTTATTTATTCGAATATCACATATTAAGAGTTCATTAAAAAAAATAAAATTTTTTCAATATTAGAACAAGAAAAATAATATAATAATAATTAAAATATTAATAATAAAATTATAAATTTTTATCAAAAATTAAGCTCAAATTTGCACATTTGAGAGATATTTTCACATTCCTATTTTCATTCTTATAAACAAAAATTCGAAATATATTGCCAACTAAAAAACTTAATAATTGCAAAATGGAAGTACTGGTAGGCTAAGCAGTAAGCACCTTAGAATCCCCATCTTCTTGGGGCACCTAAAAAGTGAAAAGGCTAGAATGCCCTGCATAGATTTATGGTTGTGGGGCAATGAACACGTGCCTAGATCCTAATGCGTATATCTGTCCTCCGACGTATCTGGCTTTTGCAACGTGGAATGCTAAGATGCGTCAGATTTAATCGATGACGTGGGCACTTGTCATTCGTTACTTTTTTCTGTCAAGTCTATTGTTTCCAGGTTGGCCTATGTAAGTGACCTGACCTAACTACTGCTCTTCTTCTCCTCCTCAACGGTCCACTTTCTTTCAACTTTCATCACGCTTTCTTGGCCCCCACTTTCCCATTCTCTCTTACTGTCGTACCATGCGTCAACTATCACATCTACATTTCTCTTTTTCATTTCAGAATCTACACTTACTAATTACTTATATTTTATTATCATAAATTTCTTTTATTTTGCTGTTCGAAATTTTCTATTTCGGTTTGTAAAATTCTGGAGCAACAACCACAACTCATAGTGGAAGCATTAATTGCTTGAGGATAGGGAACATATTATTTAAAAAAAACCATTCTCTGTCATTCTGCCACTATTATCTTCTGTCTAGCATCTTTTCTAACAGCATAACCTAAATGGAAATAAGGATGAAGCAGGACATAAACCATAGGTAATATATATAAAAACTCAAATTAATTACTTACCCACTCTTTTTTTGGTAACTTTTATTGTTTCTATTAGAATTAAAAAATAATAATAATTTTATTGAAAAAGAAAATTAAATTAAAAAAGTAAATTAAATTACGTTAAAAATTTAAAAGTGACAAATAAATACAATTTAAATTTTACTCAAAAGTAATAGATAAAAGACAACAAAGCGAATATAACCGATATGCTTTATGACGTGCTTGTGTTTATAATGCAACATACAAAATTCATTGGCAGAAATTTAAATGAACAGTAATTTATATGAAAGTTGTTCTTAAAGGGATATTTAATTGTAAGTGTTAGTTACAGTATATCGAGAAATTTCAAATTTAAATTTCTATCACCCATTTTCTTTTATATCATTCTCCTTTTATGCATATATAAAAAAATGCATATGCTATTTTTTTTAATTCTGCTTAATTTAGTATATATTTATTTTTAATCCGAGGGGAGTCCTAGACCCAAAAACCAGACAATGCAAAGTCTAGAGAAGACAATCCCTACCATGTTTGCTCGAAGAATAGGAAGCACAGCAGGGAGGAGTATGAAAGAAATGCACACCGATCGAATGCCAGAAGGCAAAGTTCATTCATCTGCCACACAGTTAGCTTTATTAGAAATATGTTTTAAGCAAGCTTGTTAATGTTTGGCCAATATCTTTTAATTTAATCTCTTGACAATATGGTGATTGCAAATTATTCACAAGGATACTAATAAAGCTCCCATGCTGTCCATCTCAACTTTAACATCTTTAAACCCTAACAACCAGGTAAGACGACGAAGTTTGAGCACTCCCTCCCCTCCCCCCACCAATAATTGTATCGTCATAATTGAGCAGGTATATGTGCTTTATATTTTTCTATTTCTGTCAATGCTTATCTTTAAATTCTGTATAACATTTATGTTTTGCTTAGCTACATATCACCTTCTAGCTTTGCTTCCATTTTTATAGATTGTTGGTGAAAATTTTATAGGATGATTAAGAAATATAGTAAAAATTTATCATCGTGGTCACTTAACTTGGTAATGATTTAAGTTATGTTAGAGTAATAGTAAACTACAATCATCAATAAGTTTGTACGCAAACTTTACATGATATAAAAATTGTAAAAGAATTAACTCCTGCATAATTGAAAACTGTGATGCCTATAGAAGAGAAATGCCTATATTAATAATTGAGTAAGCATGTGACTCGAGAGAGAGAGAGAGAGAGAAAGTCCGGACAAATAAAAAATGTAAGATCAAACGAGTGACAACTGAGCCAAAAACCCAATTTCACTAAGGGCAATATTTAAGAGAATCTGTATCGAATACTAAAAAAAGTAGTAAGGTTTATATAATCGTGGTGTAATTACTTCTAAAAAAGTTTATTACTAAACTTTTTTAGAATAATGATGATTCCATAATTTTCAAATCCAACTCTCTAAAATACATCATGGACTTTATATGGTAAAAAATCTATAAGAAAACTAATTGCCACACGACTATTAAATTATTATTGAAAATACGAGACTGGGAAAAAAAATATAAGGTTCTGATTGGTTTCTAATATTTTTGTTGAAAGAGCTGATTTACTCTTAACATTTATTTTGGAGCTAATTTGCCCCTAATATTTTAATATCAAGTACTAAAATGTCCCTCCATGTGCTCTTAATTTTTTAATTTTATATTCTTACGCCAATTCATTTTCTTTTATTTCCAAAACTTATTTTTCCTTTTAAATTATATCCAAAACACATGAAATTACTTCAAATTATTTTTACCAATCTTTTGATATCAATCAAAACAAACATGCTTTATACTGGAAATTTTCCAAGTATACTAGATGGAACTATAGAACTATCTAAGGATCTTAAAATTACTTTTTAATTATTTTTTATAACTCTGTAATTTCACTTGTAATAATTAAAAGAAAATTTAATGTAGAGCATGTTCATTTTGATTGGTATCAGAGTTTTAATAGAAATATTTTGTAGTAATTCATATACTTTGAACGTAATTTAAAAGAAAAAATAAATTTTGAGACAAACAGAAATTGAATTGGAGTAAAAACATAAAAATGAAAAATTAAGAGACATATTTGTAGAAATTTTTGGTTTGAAAATTTCTAGTATAAAACATGTTTCTCTTGATTGATATGAAAAGTTTGGTAGATGTATTTTGAAGTAATTTCATGGGTTTTGGAGATAATTTAAAAGGAAAAATAAAATTTATAAATAAAAGAAATTAAATTGGAGTATGAACATAAAATTAAAAAAAAATTAAAAGAACATGAAGTGACATTTTAGCACCCACAATCAAAACGTTAAAGGCAAATTAATCCTTTAACTAGTTTCAAAATAAATGTTAAGAGTAAATCAGTTTTTCTAACAAAAGATTAGGAGTAATTAGAATATTTAACTAAAAAGAAAAACTAAAATATTTACATAAAAAAAAGTAAAACTTGAAAGTCGAGGACAAAAAAATCTGATCAATACAAGGAAATAAGTGACAAAACACTAAAAGGAATTTTTTTTATAACACCAAATAATTAATGAAAATATATACTTATACTTGTAATTAAACTAACTTTATAACAACTTAAATTACTTCACGATAATTTATAAATTTGAACTCGCCGACTCTATGAAAAAAAAAAAAATCAATTCCGACTGACTAAATTTAGACAAACTTTTACCAATATATGAATTCTATCTAACGTGCAATTGTCGAACTATAAATGTAAATACCTTTATGGATTTCATTATTATCTAGAAATCTATGGGCAAATATACAACGACAGAGTGGTATGTATATAAAACAAATTAAGTTTTATTGATTTATAATGCCTCAACTTTATATAATACGAAGAATGCGGATGTTTATATATCCACGTGTCCAGTCACATATATAGACAGATGTGTGTTTATTATTCTAGTTACACCGTATGAATTTTTGACACAGTTCTTATATTCGAAATGTGGAAACTCATTAAGGGGACGCGTATTGGGCTTGGTGTCTAAATTTGGGGGGCAAACTGAGGCGACTGTCTTTTGGAATTTATAACAGAAAATAAATAAAATAAAAACTCTGAGCAGACATGAAATGCGTAAGTGCAGTTTGTATAGATTTGTGCTGCTGATGAGAGAATAAGCCACGCAAATACATATTTGCACATGCATGGTATCATGCATAACCTAATGTTCTTGATATATATGTGTATACACACACAAACACAAACACAAACACGTGCATGCAGTCTGTGAGTAATCAAGATTTCCAAGATTTAGGTGGGACTTGCAAAGGAAAAGACCAAAAAACCAAATCATGTAAAAGAGGCTAATCTCAAATGCCTATCACGTGCCCTTGGCCAGCGTGGCTTCCAAGTATTGCGTCCATGTCATGTTTGCTAAGCCACGTCGACCATAATGCCATAGCCACCCTCGTGGCCTTTCTCTCTCAAACTGTTACATGCGACGTGAAGATTGCATTGCATGGGGTTAATTTCACCAATGATTACTGCACTTACGTTTAATAACTTAAAAGTAACTGAATTATTTTTCGTAACGAAATTGTCACTTAATTTTTATACTATTTTGTATAAAAGTCATATTTATCGATTTTCAGTGATGATCCTTACGAAAGTACTGATGTGGCATGCCACGTATGCAAAAATTAACTGACGTGACATGTTATATGCAAAATTAGTTGATGTGACACGTTATGCATGTAAAAGTTACTGACGTAATATGTCACATATGCATAAATAAATAACGTGGCATGTCACATTAATATTTCGATGTTAATTCTCGTCGAAAATCGGTTATTTTAATTTTTGTACAAAATAGTATACAGTTCAATGATAATTTTATTATAAAAAATAATTCAATTATTTTTAGATTATTAGATATAAGTTCAATAAATATGAGTGATATTAACTTGCATTGCATGCGATAAATATCAATGTTGCAAAGTAAACCATCTGCATTAATATATATACCTAGTTAGCTTTGCCTATGCATACAAGTATCGAAATTCGTGATATTTTAGAATCATCTGCATTAATATATATACCTAGTTAGCTTTGCCTAAGCATACAATTAAGGATCGAAATTCGTGAAATTTTAGAATCATCTGCATTAATATATATACCTAGTTAGCTTTGCCTATGCATACAAGGATCGATATTCGTGAAATTTTAGAATTTTTTGATATTTTTTTTGGCTAAAAATTTGTTAGGGCGTACGTTCAAAAGTTGCTCTATTTGTTAATTATGATCCATCATTCAATCATGATAACTTTCACCATTATCTAATTAATTATATGTGGCAAAAATGTATCCAATAAGTAAATTTAATTCAATTACTTCGTAAAAAAAAATCGAATTCAATTCAATTTAAAAATATTTTATTTATAATTTAACCATTTTATAATTTTAATCTAAAAATTCATTTTGATATTGATTATTGCTATAAAAATAACTATAAATTCATAATTATTATAATTTCTTGAATTTTTAATCCAAATTTATGCATATGGGCTGAGTATTCATTTAGCCGGTTGTCCTGTATAATTCATTTATGATTTTTATTTAAAGAAGTAAATTCCAAATTTAATTTTAGGTAAAAAAAAGTCACTGCAAACTCATAATAAACATATAATATTATCGCTACAAAGTTTTGCATCCACAAACTTATAAATTCACTGTATTGAATTGATAAATACAAATTATAATCAATTTTATTTAACATTAGATAAAGATATATTTAAGATATTGATAATATTTATATATGTTAATAACCTTTAGATATATCTCTATTTTTTATTTCTAATTAATTAGAAAATGAAACTCATTTATTTATATTGAATAAACTTAAAAAAAGGTAAAAAATAAAAAATAAAAAACCAAATCTAGAGCAAGGACTCGATCCAAACTTGGCAAACTCATTTATTACTGAATCCATTTGTGCTCCATAAAAATTAGTAATTACTAGCAGATCTAATATCTAATTTATTTAAAACTTATATGTTCTTATAATTATGAAAAAAATATCTCTAAAAGCCCAATCAAGTCGGTCCAACAGCACTTGATATGGTCCAAACCCATTAAAAAAAGGGTAAGAGCGTGAGTTGGAAAGACAAGACAGGAAGGTAATGTCCGATTGAACTGATGGGACATCACGTCTTGTCAGCCTACTGACACAAGTCAACTTTCATACGCTCCACCTGCTTCCTGTCACATCACCGCTCACCTGCTTCAATTACTGGTTATCGCTCCCCAAGGTACTTGAGTATCCCTCCATCATCTCCTATAAATACCTAAAAGCATAAGAGTTCTGGGTATTGAATATCTGAGACTCTCTCTCTCTAACAACACTCTTTCTCTAAAAGCTACTAACTTAAGTTTTGAAGTGCTAAAGCTCGAGTCTGACCGGACACTCCCTTTTACAGGTCCAGCTATCCGATCGGCTACCTCGACTGCCAGCGCTCCTTTTTACAGATAAGACATTTCAGGCCTTATCATTTGGTGCTTTCGTTGAGAGGCATGACAGATTCAAGATCCCACGAGCACCAAGCTCCTATGAAACACAATCGCAACAGCCAGGATCGAGCTAAGCCCTCAGGGATAAGAGAGAGATCTTTCAGATCACCTGCCAGGAATAGCCCCCTCTCAAACCTCGACGAAGTGGCCATGCGACAGCCGGAAGACGCCCTTGTTACTATCGGAGATATGTGCACCATTCTTAGCGACCTCACTAAGGGCGTGATCCAAACTCTCAAAAAGGGTAAAATGCCTAGGATTTCTAAAAGAGGTCATGAAATGGTTGTCATGATCGAAGACTTCGGAGGGAGAAAAAATAAAGAAATCTCTATAAATGAGCCACAAACCCGTAACATCGAAAGGATAAGAGGAAGAACCCCAGGGGAATACGATAAGGGAAAGCAGACAATTTCCACGAGCAGTGATGCTCCTTACATCCCCAGTGGATCATTCACCCCATCCTCTGGCGATGATCCATCCCTTATGTGCATACCTAACCACGGTCGCTCCCGCAGATTTGAAAGGGAGCTCGCTTCCACAATAAGTGGACGAAGGAAAGATAAATGGTTCAAACGAAAGCTCCATCAATTTGGTTTGGTAGAACCTATGATGGAGATACAGGGTATGTTTAAAGAGAGCCCTAGCAACAACATCGCATATCTTTTCTGCAGGAATATTATGGAATCTAAGCTGCCCCTCAGGTGGAGGGACGTAGTGATAGACAAGTATACAGGTAAAACTGATCCCACTACCCACCTTGAGGAATATTTAATTAAAGTGCAGGTTTATACCTACGATGAAAGGGTTGCTTACAGAGTCTTCTCCACCACCCTAGGAGGAGATGCTTTGAAATGATTCCTCGGACTCCCTCTAGAATCAATTACCTCCTTTAGACAACTCAAATAACTATTTATCACGCAGTTCATCGTGCAAACTCGCGCGCCAAAGTCGGTTAATGACCTGTGCAACCTCCACCAAAAAACTGATGAAAGTCTTAGAGACTTCGTCGATCGCTTCCAGACCATGTTGTCAAAAGTAAGGAATGTAAGCGTGGAAGTGGCATCGAATGCTTTGGCGAGGGGCATCTCAGATCGTTCACTCTTTGATTCTTTAACGACAAGGCCACCGTTTAGTTTATCCGACCTAATGAAAAGGGCCAGACTACACATCTAGCTGGATGATGCTCTCAGATCTAACAGAATAAGGAAAATCAATGTCATGGACAGATTGCAATATTCGGACGGTCGGCCCTTCAATAGAGCCTCTTCACCCAATCGATTTGAGAAAAATCTTAACAGGTCAATCTTCTCAAGGATAACGGAAAGGAAAAGAATCCTGAATTGAGTACGTTCGATCGCCACAATAATCAGCTGGCTGGGATTTCCGCTCTACTCAACACCGGTTCTGCCCAAACATTGATGGGCACTAAGAAAAAATGCAGGAAAGCTAACTGGCCCAAAATGTCAAAACAAGATGAGAAGCAATGGAGACCGCGGCAAAGGTCGTGAGTTGCAAAAAGCTGTTGGACACTCAAACAAACGAGCGGGAAAGCTTCTATAATTAGGCCGGTGGGGGAAAGAGACGGTCGGCTCAAATAACGATTACATGCACAAATTCCACATCGACACAGGTCTTTTTTAAGGGCCATCAACAATAGCAAAATCAAGTGAAATCATTATAATTTGAGTCCCCCTCGAATTTTCTTTGTACTAAATTACATGATCTCCGAGTCTCCTGTAACAATTACAGATTTGAGATTTATTTGATTATTATTTAAGATTTATCTTTGAGATTATGAAAGTACAACAATAAGAAAATTATCCTTCATTTTTTCTCCGTCTTTGAAAAAAGGTATATTTTCATTTGTTTGTTTGTTTGTTAGGTTTGATGTCTATGTGCAGGATATTTGTTTGGCTCCATTCGACAAAAATTTCTACTACCGATCATAGTTAATTCGATCGAAATTGGGTGATGACTATCCGTTATATTATAGGTTTTTTTCAGAAGTACCTGCCTCCATAATATGACCATATATATTTATTTGCTTCTTGCCATTTATAGATTTTATTTTTATTTGGAACCAAATAATTTATCCTAAAGGCAAAGTATCCTACTGGGATATTATTCTGAATTGGAGCATTTGTAGATAATACAAATGAGATTTAATAAATCTTTACACACTAACAAATACATTAGCATTATAATTAACTAATATTTTGAACTTCAAGTTCATGATATGAGGATCTAAATTACACACAATGTATTTGTTATTTTATTTATTTTTAGCTGCTTTCTTCCCCTAACATTAAGAAAGTTATTAATTAAAATTCATTTTTTAACTAAAAATTGCAATAGAGGAGTTTTATTATTTTTATTGGCATAATGCATGTAAGTATTGCTTACATCAATATTATGTATCCATATATAAAAATAATACTTATTGTTCTCATAAAAATATCTAGCAATTAATCAGAAGCATTTGGTAAAAATTTTTGCTTGACCTTGGAGGATGAACATGTACAAGGGGTTTATAACAATCTTTTACCCACGATATATGATCACCAGCATTATTAAGAAAAATGTCTTGATTGTGTAATTTGAATATTGTGCACTTAATTTGAATAATCTCACAAACTACATGTTGTAAGTTGATAATAAATACATATATGACTATTTTATTGATGTATTTTTCAAAAATTATAAATCATTTGAACGGGTCACATGATGAATAGTGGGCCCACATATATTATCTTTATTCATTCCATATGAAGGGAATGCAATCATTTTCATTAGCTAGTGATAATTTGGTAATATTTATTGAGAACAAATAAATTATGAGAATTTTTTAAGTTGAATTAAAAAAAATTTCCGGTTCTTTATTAAATATATGAATTCTTAATAATTTATACATTATAATCTATTCGGAATGGTCAAACCAGTCATGCCAAGTAATCAATTATTAATTAGTAAACGTCAGATTTATTATTTTTATTATATCAATTGATAAACATCATCTTTCTTAATATTAATATCAAACAGTTAGTAAACTTCGGGTTTACTAATATTTTTGATAGTTAATAAACTAAATGTTTACTATAATCAATAAAATTCAAGTTTACTAATATTAGTACCAATTAATCAATAAACTTCATGTTTACTGATATTTGTGTAATTGATAAACAATAAGTTATTAATATTTATATAATAGTTAGTAAACTTCAGGTTACTAATATTTGTATTTATTAGTAAACTTTGAGTTTACTAATATTTGTATTAAAATAAAATCAAATTATTTTTAAAAATATATTACTTATTTTATAGAGTAACTTTCATATATTGAACTTCGGTATTTCTCTTTTAGTATCAAAATTATATTCATCTCAGCAAATATCTCCATAAATAATAAGTTTCTTGAGACATAATATACAAATATCTATATATAATAAAATGTAATGACTTTGTAGCTCTTCCAGAGCCTTTGAATAATTTTGTGTTACCCATTAAAATAATAAATTAACACAATAATATATAAAGCAAATTAAAAACCAAAATATGTACTTCCACTAAACACAACCACCCACCCCCCCCCCCCCCCCCCCCCAAATATAATAAAAGAAGGATTAATTTATAATTGCGCACAAGAGATGAAACAAAATTACATCACTTGATCACGGCAATAATAAAAAAAATTAATACGGGTAAACTATCCAATGGCTCATGTATTATATTTTTTTAAATATTATTATGGGTATACAATCCTACAACCCATAATTAATACCGTTAATTCATGAGAATTAAAGTAATTCAAAATTTAGAAATTAAATTTACTTGGCGTTGAATCTTGTAAATTAAAAGTCTCGATTTCTTTGAGTCGGATTGTCGTAACCCACTGACTTTCAATAATCAATAAAGGCTATCGTACTGATAACGTATTATAAAATAATTAAAGTAAAAACAAACATATTATAAATGAAAAAATTTCTCTTATTATCATTACTGAATAACTGTTGTAGGGTATTTATAGATACAAAATAGAATTGATAGTCATTCAAATACTTTATAATTATCACAATAGTTTGTTATTTTTGTAAAATGATTTATGCAATTAATTGAAATTTCTTACCAATAGTTCTAAACTTTTTGTTGATAGACCTTTTTAAATACAAAATTCTTTAAATTAAAGTATCGCTTTATCAAAAGACAACTATTGAATAAATTAAAAATAACGAGAGTTACTTTCATAACTCTGAGATCTGAAATAAAATTGATGAAAACGCATATCAAAATAAATAGACTTTGGTGTTTTTTGAGATAATTGACATTAGATGAAGTTAAACGTGAGTTTAGTTTCTTGGATCCATAATTATATCTAAGCTCTTGATTATGCACAGGAGGTTTATTATGTTTTTAATAATTCTTTCATTGATGATTCTGATTTTAGTTTAATTCTTTCAGATTGTAAAGAACTTCTTTCTAGCTGTTGAGATGTTAAAGTTGCATAGATTAAAAGATCTGATAAAATTGATGCTCATAAGTTAGTTAGAGCTTCATATTTATTTGATCCTTTCAAATTTTGGGCTGATGTCCCAGCTTGTATTTGATTTTTCGCTGCTATAATTTTTTCTCAAGAAAAAAAAAAAGAAAAGAAAATTATGTACTTAGAATTTGAAATTCTCTATCATATTTACTACAGGTAAAAATCTAAAGAAGAAGCGACAATCCTTTTCACTTGTCAAGGTTTATGTTGGTGCGAAATTTTCAAGGACCGGATTGTAGCTGCTGCAACTGCCGTATTTGGGACTTGGACACTTTCAGGGCCATGAGTGTTGACAAGGCCATCCGGAGTCATCTTCTTAGACGTGGAATCCATCTTGGTTTCCAAAATTGATAGACGATAAATGGATATTCTAAAGGACAAGCATATCCCAACTCCTAAAAATTAATTAAATCAGTAAATTACAAATCTTTTCAATATTAGCAAATGTATCAATTTTGTTTTGATATCATGGCAATAGACACTATTTCATCCACTATCTTTTAGCCACAATGAAATGTTACAGCAAATTGGGTTGTTTACCTATAAGTATTTATTCTCCATAGCAACATATTTCTTTTGGAAGAAAGGATAAAATTTATCCTGTAAAATAGTATAATTTACTTTTAAATTATATTTTGATTCAAAATACTTATATTATCATCAAACTGGCTCATATTTGTCTTTATTATTACTAAATTAACTTACATGTTTCAATGCATTTATCAAATTGGTTTACAAAAATTGGCATATATTTGCATTTGCCATTTTAAATAAGAATAATTGTAATTGAAAAAAATAACAAAATTAAAGATAGCGACAACAATGTTTCTAGCTATTAGAGGATAAGCTTTCTTGGTTTCCACAGCGTTATCATTTTATCAGTAGAGAGTAAAAATTAACTGTGAAATTAATAAAGAATAGTTATTAATGAAGGAGGCATAAAATATAAAAGAACTGCATCACTTTTTGATGGTTAAAAATTATGAAATTAAATAAGATATGTTACCTTATTTTAGATATATAATCAATCGATTAAGAAGTCGTACAATAGTAATTTTAATGGAATTTTATAGAAAAAATTGGGTGATACAACAGTGCATATAATTGATAAAATTAACGAATAGGGATAAAATCTTTCCTCTTAAACTGTTTCTAGAGGAGGAGAATGGGGAAACTAAATTAGATTTTAAAGATTATTCGAGGATCAAATTCTCCTTCAACTGTTTCCAAGTATTCAGTCCACCATATCTTTGCTTCCTCTATCTCATTCAACATTGTGCATATAATAGCCTGTGCAAGTCATAGAATAAATGCATATTTCAATTTAAAATTCAAAATTAACTTCATACTAGTACTGTATAATATGCAATTAAACATATCCAATAATTAATTAACTTATTCCCTTATAATGTATATATCATAATAATTGCAACTAAATATGTCCCTACAATAAAGTGATCATCTCACTATAAATTAACCGTAAGAAATTTAAATGGTTGTAAGTCTGTTTGGCTGTTATTACAATTGACTAAAGTTCGAATTCCACCATTTTCTTCCCTCAAAGATATAATTATGTATACAAAAATTTCTTTTACTATTTAAATACTTATAATAGTGATTTTCTAAATTTCAATAAATAAATAGTAGGAGGAACGAACCTTGTAAAGGGGAAATCTGCCATCTGAAGGCAAACGTTGTTCATCTTTTAGACAGTTACACTCTGAAGCTTCCATGTACTTTCCCTGCACAAGTAACCTCACTTGTTAACTAAAATCATCGCCAACTTATTTCATGGATATTTCAAGGGAAAAAAAAAAACATATTCATGGAAGTTTCAAGATCGATGTTGATTGTTTTAATACATTGGAATTCCAAGGATGATCAAAGGAAGTGAATTTGCAAATAAATGGAATCAACAGGGCTTATCGTCTTGAGTTTGAATTTTAATGTTAAACTAACATTGTTTTATTTGAATTTTTTAAATGAAAAAGTAGTTAGTATATTTTTGGGTTCAGAAATTCCTTGCCAATGGAATCATATTGTCCACCTTGGATCTATACCGTCGCAGTTTTTCACAAAGGCCTCATTCTGTACTAGAGTATAACTACACAGAAGTAGTTTTGTTAGGATTAACGCCAGAAATATTTAAACCCATAATTTTGATTCCATCAACAAAATAATTAATCAAGTAAAAATTGAAAAAACTTAAATGCACATAAAATTTAATGTGGTTCAGCCTAAATCAACATTTACTCATAAATTAACAAACTACAAACGAGAGATATTTTTGTATCTATTTGTAGGTTGAAGGTCATTTTTACTCCAAAAAAAAATATTAAAAGCATTTTAGCTCGTCCGAAACAACTTGAGGGACATTTTAATATCTTTTTTCTTAAATAATTAATCTTTTTAAATACGTATTCAGGCTTGATTGTGGCATAAAATTTCAGGGCTTATAACTGAGTTGATCTGACCAATGCCAGAACTGCAGAATTAGGAGACACAAATTAGGGTTGTAATTAATAAGAAAATACCTGACAGATAAGAATTTCTACCAATGCCATCTCCAAATTGTAGGCTGGCTCAGGATCGTCTCTACAAGAGTTGTAAGCAGTTCGCAGCAATAACACTGCATCCTCAGGTTTCCCATATTTCATTAGCCGAACTGCCTCCAGCTGCGAACAAACATTAATCATATATTAATCTTATCACAAGCAAGCTGTAGTTAATTAATGTGTCATAATAATTACTAGAATTTTATTCCATTCTAGTAGTTCAAACTTATTTAAAATTAGAACTCAAATTTGTGGTCAAGAGTCCAAATATTTATATTTCTAGACAGTCTTATTACTGCTTTCCTGTAAAATACATTTTTTGACCTAAATTTCGGAAAAAACTATGCGATCGAACCTTTCAAATGTAATTCAACTGGTCTCTCTAGCTCTCAATTTTGGCATAATTTATCTATATAAGATTTTTTTTTCATTTTTTGTATATTTAGAAGTGAATATATATATGGCATCAAATTATTTAGTAACCCCAATGTATTATCGGTTCACTACATCACTCATATTTTTAACTAAATAAAAATTTTCCACGGCAATAATTTAACTAAAGCAAAAAAAAAAAAAAAAAAAAAAGAAGTAGAAGAAGAAGAAGAAGAAGAAAAAGAAGAGAGAGAGCAAAGCATAGAACCTTAATGTCATTAACTTCTTCAGCTGATGGCCTGAGGCTTAAAGGCAGGGTGGAGAGATATCCAGGGGGCTCTAAGTTACTTGAAGATAAGCTGACATTTATGTCCAGTAATGATTTTAATGCCGAACGACCTCCTAATGGATAACCTACTACTACATGAGGTGCTTTTTGATACAATTCCCTTGGACCTGCAATTGCTTTAGAGTTCATCTTTAAGTTCATACCAAAAATACCCACAATACATGCCAATGCTATAGATGCCCCCATCTTCCCATTTCGTGGATTTGTCGATTCGTTTAATGCCCGAATCGACGGATGAAAAACTTGTCTGGTCCTGGTCCATGAATTGCGAGAAATATGGCTGAGACTGAAAGGAACCTTACTCTTCTTGGGTGAGCTTAGAATGGAAGTAATGGGTAACATTGTAGGAATTAGGGTTTCTTTGCCAAATGATAGCATGTTTTAGGGTATTTTTAGACGATTTAGAATACTATCATTTCTTTGTGATACTTTAAATGAATATGATAGAGAATTTGAATGAGAATTTCAGGTTTTGCAAGAAAGGGATATCTTTAATTTGTTGCTTTCAACACAAGGAACATTGCTTTAATCTGGGCAAGGAATTGTTCTTTGTTTTCTTTCCCTTTCTTGCTTTTCTGCTTAATTTGCATAAACATTTTTCTTGAAACGTAAGATTTCTCGATTAAAAACTAGAATTCGAATTTGAAAGCTTAAAGCCTGTAATAAGACCAGTAATAATAATTAAGCTAAAGCTTAATTGGTTGAAAGTTCCTTTCTTAATATCCAAGAGACGAATAAAAGTTTCCATAGCTAGCATGGAATGTTTCTTTTTAAATCTGGCAAACCTTAACTCACAATTATTTGATCCTGTCCAAACAATACATTCTGACATATGTACTGAATTTTCTCTTTTACTCACTTTCTTTAAAAACTCATAGCTTCTCAGGATTTAGTGTTGATTTTCTTCACTTAAGCATGCTAAATTACAGTACTAGTGAGCTGATTAGGCATCTTGATATTGGCTTAGGGAATTTCTTAAAAGATTTTCAAGGAATGATTAAGAATGTTTCGGTAACAGCACTAGCAACTCCTATCATCATCATTGCCAGCACTTCCATTGCATATCATTATGCAAAAAAAGCTCATAAATGTAAAAGTCATGAGATAGTTTATACAAGGTCTATGTCCTTGGGGACTCTCCATGGTGGCAAATTGGCCTTGAATAGATTGATTGATTATCATCATGCTCGAGCAGACGCAACGTCCCTTAACGCTGCAGAAACTGAATTAAAGTTTCTACTCGCCGAGGAACAATCTGATTTTAACAAGCTTCAGGTAAAATTTGTTAACATGTTCAATTTGTTTAAGGTTGTAACATGTGTGGTTATCACATTCTGTCCATTTATGGCATGTAAGAGCGTTGTTGCTAAGCTGGAAATGAGGGGAAAGGAAGGTATTGCAGTGAGAATACTGGAACAAGAAGTTGAAAAGGCCAAAAGGGAGAATAGATCTCATGAGGCTTATGAAACTGAAATGTTGCTTGTTGAAATGTTCATTTACAAGGTGTTTCAATCACCCAAAAAATTTACATTTTTATGATTATTGATTCAGCTAATTAATTTGCTTGTATCGGGATGCATTTTTAGGGAGACTACCAGAAAGCCTTAAACTGCGAGTGCCTTAATCATGAGCAAATTTCTGATGCAAGACGGCCTCTGTATAAGGTGAGGCCATCTCTTAATTTCTCCCCAAATACATTAAAATATGTTAAATTAAGATGATGATATACCGACACGCTTAATCCTTTTCTGTGTAATATAAATCTGTTACAGGCAATCATTCATGTAATGTTAAATAATAGGAAAGAAGCGTCAAAATGTTGGGATGAATTTGTGGAAGCTCGAACATACTCCCAATTTCCACCGAGTTTGGAAGATCACAAACTTCACAAAGACATCGGCGATTTCAATGAATTTGAGAAACTGGTCGAGGTGCTTAAAAATGATATCACCAAGGTTAAAAATGCATGATTGCAAACCACCAATCTATTGCGATCCACAACTTCATCACGTTCTAAATTTTTCCTTTTGCCTGTTCAATAATTGCTTGTGTAATACAAGCAATAAATTTAAGAATGTTTCGGTAACAGCAATAGCAGCTCCTATCATCATCATTGCCAGCACTTCCATTGCATATCATTATGCAAAAAAAGCTCATAAATGTAAAAGTCATGGGATAGTTTATACAAGGGGTTAGCACATCTGCGTCCCTCCTGTGACTGAAATCGTTTGTACATTTTCGTTGTTTTGAAACTTTGTCAGTTAAATTTACAAAATTTTCTGACATCTCTATTCCACCTTGCTATTTAAATAAATCTGGGAGAACATATGGATGGGTTTACTTAAAAAAAAAAAAACAGTATTTTGTTTTATATTTTTTTAGAAAATTGAAATATATATTTTTTATAAAAAATTTAGAAAACACACTTATTTATCAACAAATGAAAAATTAAAATATTTATTTTCTATACATGTGTATGTATATACATATATATGTATGTATATATATGTACATACATACAAATCTATACATGTATATGTATGTATATATATGTACATACACACATATACATGTATAGACATACATATACATGTGTATGTATGCACATACACATACATACATACATACATACATATGTGTGTATGTATATGTATATGTATGTATGTGTATGTGCATACATATATATGTTTATGTATATACATATGTATATCTATGCATACACGCATACACAAACATATGCATACGTATGTATACCCACATGTATATGTATGGATATGTATGCATATACATACAAATACATGTACATATGTATATGAATGCATGTATGTGTATGTGCATACATACATACATACATACATACATACATATGAATATGTATATGTATGGGTATGTATGCATATGTATGTACACATACATACATATGTATTTGCATTACATATGTATATGTATGTACATACATACATATGTACATGTAGATGTATGTACATAGATACATATGTATGTATAGATATGTATGTAGGTAGATATATATGCATGTACATATATATGTGTGTATATATGTGGATATCTACATACATATATATGTATGTATGTAGATATATATGCATGTACATATATATGTGTATATATGCATTAACATTATTCAGAAAATTTAAAAAATATTTTTATTAGTTTTTTATTTTTTTTTATTTCAGAAAATTGAAAATTTTATTTTTAAAAATTGATTAAAATAAATATGATTTTTATTTTCTGTTTTCTATGAATTTTTTTAAAAAAAATTAGAATAATTTTTTGTAAATAAACAGATCCATATATTCTCAAAGGCAGTATTTTCTCGCTAGAGTTGTAATTCTGAAAAAACGTATATTAACTGTAAGCCAATTATGAATATATATACAAGTTGTATAGAGCGGTTATAAATCTATAACTATCCTTAGCCATATAAAAGGTGTTGTTTTACAAACAAGACAATTGTTGAAATCTTAACGTTAATAAACTATCAATTTTTTCTAACGTAAATAAACCGACAAAACAATTGTTGCTGAATTTTACTTATTTATTATTTTACCATTTGATAGTTGATAATGTTGCTAATAGATGATTAAAAATACACTTTTGTGTTGTTGTTATTATTTATTTTAGTTGTTTTCTTAGAAGAGAGATATCATGCCTAATTGTAAAAATGTCATTAGAAATTGAACTCAAAAACATTCTCACGTGCAGGCCAATTCCTGATATTTTTATTGTTATTATTATGGTGATTTAAAAAATTAATGATATAAAATAATTGATAATTTTATAATTAATAAAATAATATTATAGTCTAATCAAAATAAATAAATTATCAGCCGATAAAAAAAAGATTAACATATAAAAATATTTAAAACAATAGCGGATTAAGGTAATAAAAAAATATTACTAAATGCATTTAAAGCAATTAATTGGCACAAAGAGTTATGAGTTGCTTCGAAAAGCTAAATCTAACGTTTATATATATATATATATATATTTGTTACAATTGCATGGAAAGCGGATATTTTCCACTCGGATGCAAATCAATTGCAATTTGGAGAACTTTTTGACAAGCATAGGCACCTCATGTTAGGCAAGATAGAGCTGTACATTCCAACCAATTTTTTGTATTTCATTATGTTAGTAATTAACCGGTTACTGCCCACTGCTAACTAACATCAAAAAAGCGCTTCATTAGCCAATTTAATCAGCAATGCTCAGCCCTTGTGGCATTGGCATGTTTATTCAAACTTTAATAGTTATTTATAATTATGAGATTATCGAATTGAGTGCGATGCCGGCCAATTGAGTGGGAAACATCTTGGAAAACCTGCAATGAAATTGTCCAAGTTGGGCTAAGCGTGTAAACTCTGAAACTTAAGTTAGTATTTTAAAATGAGCCATTTTGGGAGTATTAGAAAATTGTGTGAACCACTTACCTCATGTCTTGTGAGATTTAGTAACATATATGGAATACGGCCTATTGAATTAGGTATGCTTGAGTGGATAGGCACTTGATGATGATTGGATTGGCCATATCTTGTAATGACATCAATTCATATGACACAATCGAAATCTTGTCAGACAGATCGGGTTAGTGGTGCAGGATTGACAAGATTGTTCACACGTGTAGGATGGGACTTCCATTGTGCAAGTTTTTACTTGAATCCAGTTCTAGGCCTTATGGGTTAATTACTAGTTGTGAGTCACTCTTGATTGTCAGGCTTTCAGGCCGGATATCCTTGATAAGCCTCAGCCCTTGTAATAATCCTCTTATTTTGCAATGTTGTTGGACGCTTTGAAGTTCAATCTGATTGCATGTTTGACAGTCATTTCGAGAGGAACTTTGATTACGATACATGCGCCTCCACTTCTATTATTGGAGGCTCCATCGACTGTCATTTCCTTAGCTAAGTTATGAGTTACCGAATTCGTTGATCTTTTAGCAAAGACAAATCTAACATTTGTTCAAGAAGAACACAAATTGATACAATCCTCTAACACAAGACCCAAATCAGAAGCAAAGTGAGTACAGGAGTTGAGCGCCTAAATAATGACCTGTGCATCTGATTTAATAAGGACTTGACTCAAGTTTCTTGATGTTGTCCACTACTAGCCACCATGAAAGAGCCAAAATCATCTCTAGGAACAAAGCCATATCCTGTCTTATTTTGGCCTTCAAACATAGCTGCATCTACATTCAATTTCAGCCAAGCAGGGGGAGGTCTAACCTATCTGCTACCAAGAGCAGGAGTTGAACTTCCACCTGTTGAAGTCATTTCATCCGAAGATGTAATTGGCTTAATTTTAGCTGCTTTATAACTTCAAAGAAAATTAGCAGCTCCTTTAACTATATCCTCAACTCGGCTACTTCTCCCATTCCAAACAAGATCATTTCGATTCTTCCATGAACTGCAATAAAGCATAATAAACTCCAAGCAAATATCAATGGACTGATGATTAAAGATAAAAGCTACAGAATCAATGAAATTCATAAAGGAACCTTTTAAAAAACCACACGAAGCACGAGACCGGCATTCTTTTGCACGAGGGCAGTCAAGAAAAGCATATAAAATACTTTCATCATACGAGCCACATACCTTGCAAAGAGTGTTTATATTCACTTTCTTAGAAAGAAGAACATAATTTGTTGGTAGGTAGTTGGAACATGCCCTCCAAATCATGTTGAGAACCTTAGGCGGGGCATTTAACTTCCATAGTCTCTTCCAAAGAGAGCTTTGGTTCAATTCACTCAATCTGACTCATTTTCCACCTATATCATTATATATTAATTATATGGTAATTTTATGGAATTAACTTGAATCCTGTCTTATATGAATTTTTTCAATGGCATTTTTTTCTTCATTTCTAACTTAAATAAAGATAAAGAAACTTCAGAAATTTCCTTTACTATCTCTTATTAGATTGCAATTCTAAAAAATGAAGCAATTTATCATTAGATAAAGATCCTTTTTTCCTTTAGAGAGTATTAGATGAAGGTTTTGATTATTTTAAAACACAAAAAATATAATATATTATTTTAATTAAAACCAAAATGAAAAATTCATATCCAAGTTGTTTTCTTTTTATAAAATTCTATCTAAATTAAGCTCCAAAATAATCAGACCTAATAATAATCCAAATCATCCAAAAATTATATGACCCCAACAATCTAAATTTAAAAGGATTCGATTTTTGTAATCATCTACTCAAATTTTAAACATCAACTGTCCAAATTATTACTTTCATTTTCTTAAACAAAAAAAATAATAATAAAATTTTGTTCATTGTTTGTATATTTAGAAGTGAATTATATATATATAATCGGTTCACTTCTTCACTCATATTTTTAACTAAATAAAAAATCTTCAGGGTAATAATTTGACTAAACCAACCAAAAAAAATGAAGAAGAAGAAGAAGAAAAGGAAGAAGAAGAAGAAGAAGAAGAAGAAGAGAGAGCAAAACACAGAACCTTAATGTCATTAACTTTTTTAGCTGATGGCCTGGGGCTTAAAGTCCAGGTGGAGAGATCTCCAGGGGATTAAAAGGATTAAAAGGTTAAAGAGTAATTTAATAACTATGAAATATTATGTTTTATAGCTTATTTCCTTTTTGCTATTGAATTTGAATTAGACAATATTATGTTTCAGTTAAAATATTAGTTGAACTTTATAACCTCAAATAATTTCTTGTATTTTTGTGGAGACTCCATGGTTTAACTTTTGGTATGTATTTGGAACTTTAAGATTGGATCTTGAACCTTAACTATTTTGCTTTTGAGGACTTATTATGAATTGAATAATTTATGTAGTTTGATAGTTTGGTAAGGCTTGCATGAACTATTATTTAGGTAGTTTATGCATCGGTCATATGACCAGATTTGGGTCATAAAAAAAAATTGCCTTATTTTAGATATATAATCAATCGATTATGAAGTCATACACTAGTAATTTAAATGGAATTTTATAGAAAAAATTGGGTGATGCAATAGTGCATATAATTGGAAAAATTAATGATTAAGGATAAAATCTTTCCTCTTAAACTGTTTCTACATGAGGAGAAGGGGTAAATTAAATTACATTTTAAAACTTATTTGAGGATCGAATTCTCCTTTAACTGGTTCCAAGTATTCACTCCACCATATCTGCAGGAATTTCTATATGCTTTCTGATGTAAATATAAAAAAAATGAAGATTAAATTAATTCAAGCATGGATAAAAGAAGTCAAATTTGAAACATGCCTTAGTATGTAAGAAAATAGGATATTAAATTGTAAAATCAAATTGAGGCAAATTTCTCTATTCATACATGCATATTATAAGTTTTAGAATTGTATAAAAATATTTTAAAGTCAGAAAATGAGCTTTTGATCAAAATTGATTTATTAAAAAAAATCTTGTCAGAAAATAACAAATGAATTTCTCACAGTATCAATTTCTGGAAAAAAATCTAAATTTCGTTATAGGACAAAATAACAGTTAGTTTTGTCTGTTTTTTCTGTTTTATTGTCCAACGGTCATAAATGGCTATTTTTTATTTTTAATGGTTAGAATTGAGCTTTTGGGTATAAATATATGTTGTTTCACCTATTGAAAAGTTAGAGGATTGTTGGAAAGAATTTGTAGCTCTCGAGAGTAAGGCTTTATATTTTTTTAATTCCCTTTTCACATCTTTTGCATTTCATTCTTTACATATCATTCTTAATTTAATTATTGTTTTGGTTGTAATTATTTGCGTGGAAAATTATATTGTAAAAGATTATGAGTTGCGTTGGTTAAAACCGTAGAAAAAATTATAATAAGTGTTTTCCATATTTTACTTTGAAAAAAAATTGTGGACAGATATATATATCTAGAATTGTACATTGGTTTTGACTTTTTCACTTAAAAGAGTTAAAGATGGAGAGAAAAGTTTAAAAATGATTTTTGAAGAAATGATGTAAGCATAGAGGCCGAACCATTATAAATTTTATTCTATTAGAAAAAGGCTAGAAAAATTTGAGACACTCAATTCATCCCCTCTTATGTATCTTTGTAACCTACATCGACCCATCCTTAGCCTCGGGGAGTGGCGAGCATGAGTTCTAACCTCAATACCAATGTGCTCCGACAACAAATAGTTGCATTCCCCTACAGCGGTAAGACACACTCTCTTGCATAAAATCCCAAGAGCCCCACGATGACACAATGCCGCATATTCTCCTTTAGCCCTTTGGGAAGGATTAGACACTACAAAACTAAACTCAGGTGCTGCAAAAATAGCTAAACAATTCTATTTCAATTTAAGCAAAACACACCAGCCCCACTGACTGCTATGTAAGGTGTACCCTGGTTGATACTTTGACCGATATAGATAAGCCATCCTTGGTGAAGACGTCTATATTTTAAATGACAGGGTGGCCACCCTTTACAAGACAAGACAAGGCTACCCTTGAGAAATTAGGGGTCGAGATTTCATTATCTAAATCCTAGTTTCTCATAGTGGATGTGCCAAGTTTGCGAAAAGATTCAGGTGTCATAACCTTTTGGTAGATTTTTCTCCAGTATAGGTTAAAAACTGCATCACTTTTTTTATTGTTAAAAATTATGAAATTAAATAAAACATATGGCCTTATTTTAGATATATAATCAACCGATTGAAAAGTCGTACACTAGTGATTTAAATGGAATTTTATAGAAAAAATTGGGTGATACAATAATGCATATAATTGGAAAAATTAATGAATAAGGATAAAATCTTTCCTTTTAAACTATTTCTATAGGAGGAGAAGGGGTAAATTAAATCACATTTTAAAGGTTATTGGAGGATCAAATTCTCCTTCAATTGTTTCCAAGTATTCACTCCACCATATCTTTGCTTCCTTTTTCTCATCCAACATTGTACATATAATAGCCTGTGCAAGTCAAAGAATAAACACATATTTCAATTTAAAATTCAAAATTAACTTCACATTAGTACTGTATATGCAGTTAAATATATTCACTAATTAATTAACTTATTCCCTCACAATGTATATATATCATGAATAATTTCAACTGAATATATCCCTATAATTTCAACTGAATAAATTAATGATTAAATATTTAAATGTTAAGAGTCTATTTGGTCACTCTTACAATTGACTAGAGTTCGAATCTCATCCATTCTTTCCCTAAAAAATGTAATTATAAATAAAAAAGTTTTACCATTTCTTTTACTATTTATAACAGTGATTTTTCAAATTTAAATAAACAAATAGAAGGAGGAACGAACCTCGTAAAGAGAAAATCTGCCATCTGAAGGCACACGTTGTTCATCTTTTAGGCAGTAATACTCTAAAGTTTCCATGTACTTTTCCTGTGCAATTAACCTCACTTGTTAACTAAAATCATCACTAGCTTATTTCATGAATATTTCAAGGAAAAAAAAAACATATTTCATAGAAGTTTCAAGATTGATGTTTAATTGTTTTAATACATTGGAATTTCAAGGATGATCAAAGCAAGTTAATTTGTAAATAAATTGAATCGATATAGTTTATCATTTCTTGAGTTTGAATTTTAATGTTAAACTAACATTGTTTTTAATTTTCAAATAAAAAATGATGTTTTCAAAATCATGTTTGATTAGACACACATTTTCCATCAACCATATTAAAATTAAGAAAATTTTCAACAGTGCATCTTTTCATTCCTTTTTGTTTAGTGTCATATTTATGTTTTAATGCATTCCACAATTCAAAAACAATTTTGGTATGACAAAAAATGTGATATATGTTATCCGACAAAAGCACTTAAAATTCAATTATGGCATAAAATATCTTTTTCATTGAAATCATCTTTGTCACTAGGAGTACTATTATCACTAGATGCAACAACTTCAATGAATTTTTTCGATGTTTTTGTGGAACTTTTATTCTTGAAACTATTCAAAATCACAGAAAAAAAGACCCAATTAAGTGAACTAAAATTTCATTTGTTATTGCCAACAAAGAAAATTATGATCCAAAAATTTTTCAAGATTATTAGACAAAGGCTTAATTAAATCCACGATAGATCAAAATCTACCGTTTCCTCTCAAAGAATGTTAGAAAAATTTATAAATAATTAAAACAATTAACACCAATCAACAATAAACACACCAAGAATTTCAAGTAAAAGAATAATAATAATAATAATAATAATAATAATAATAATAATAATAATAATAATAATAATAAATCAATAACAATTAAAATTAGAAAAGCTTTAGAGTAGCTTGTGAATTTGTGTATTGAAGCATGCTAAATTGCATTGTCCTTTGAGAGAAAATGACCCGTATGCACCAAGAAAAATTAGCCACATCCCTCTCGCAAGACATTTCAACCGGTTGAAATTTTTGTGTGCAACTAAAAATTTTTCGAATCGATTATTTCCGATGGTCAAATAAAAATTGATTACAAATAGTAAATTAAGTTTAACAAAAGAAGTTTGATATTTCTCTGTAGCCAATACTGTACGAGTTGCTTTTTCCAATTGTAAATAACAAATATATTAAAAGGCATGCAATATATATTCTTTGATCAAAAACTAATTCTCCATCTTATGCAGTGATAAATGTTAACGTTGAGGTTAATGTTGGAGTGGCTGCCAATTGGAAAAATAAGGAGAAAAATTAGGTATGTAAAGTAGAAAAATTTGCCACTAAGATATAAATCCCTGTAGTTTCGGAGCTGCCTTTTTACTAATTCAAAATGAAAATTTTTAATCAGTAAATTCCAACACCAATACATTGTTCCTATGTTAAATAAGTCTAATTGCTTCACCTCCCATAAATGCATGTTGATGCTTTAGAATATCTTCTTCCTTTAAATTTTGCTATATAACAATTCTTCCATTTTATTATCAATAAATTTGAATTATTATTTCTTTGTTTTCCTAGTATGTTTCTAACTAGTGTAGAATATACTACATCCTCAAAAATATGTATGGGTCTATTTAAAAAATGCAATTAAAGTATATGCTCTATAATCTTTTATATGCTCAACCATGTTTTCATGGTCACAAAAAATCATACCTAAGTTAAATCACTATAATAACTATGAAAAATTATGTTTTACAGCTATATAAAAATTAATTAAATTATAAAATTACAAATCTTTTCAATAGTAACAAATATATCAATTTGGTTTTGGTATTTTGATATCGCGGCAATAGACACTCTTTCATCCACTCTCTTTTGGCCACAATGAAGTGTTACAACTGATTGGTTTATTTGCCTATAAATATTTACTCCTCCTATAAACATATTTCTTTTGAAATAAAGGACAAAATTTCTCCTAAATTATACAAAACAGTATAAATTTATTTTTGAATTATGTTTTGATTCAATATGCTCATATCATTATCAAACCAGTTCATATTTGTTCTTATTTGATAACAATTCCTAAAACAATAAAGCTCTGATGGGCGGTTCGACAAAGAGACTCTCCGACGGTCAAGTCAGTAAGGGTAAAAGAGTGATTTTTATAGAAAAGTGATCAAGAGAGAGCCATACCTGAAGATCCTTCCTATTTATAGGGAAAAGACTCCTACCCTTTGTTAGAGACCTGGTTGAGAATGAAGTCCTGTTTGAGAATGAAGTCTTGCTTAAAGAGGAAGCTTTGCCCAGAATAGGGAACTTAGTAAGGATGTGAATCCTAACTAGGATTTAGTCAGGAACAATGTTGCATAGGCCCAGAACGGATCATAGGTAGTTCGAGTATCTAGAGATCCAAGCCTTAGGCCTAGAGATCCAAGCCTTAGGCCTAGATCTAGGCCCAGTCTAGTTGTTATAGGACGTCCTTCTTGAAGTTAAAGAAATTTATGTTGAACTGAATTAACCAAACATTTATTCGGACTGGTACCTTTAGAACTCCAATCAAAATGATAAGTCACTTTATTCCTTAAGCTAGTAGTAATTACAGGGAAAACATCCCTTCGATCTTTGCAATTATCATAATGCCTATCATTACTTTCCTCGAATCCAATATACTAGATGTTATTTTAATTAATTTCACGTACTTCGGTAAAATCAGAACCGTTCCTCCATTTGTGATCCAACAGCTCGTCATCAATATAAATACCCCCTAATTTATTCATTTCCACCTTTTTTGGCTTTTCCTCTGCCTCAATCTTCGATCCTCATCCATTGTGCACTTTTCTTCCTCATATTTCAATTCCTTCATTGAAATCTCAGGTTAGTTCCTTAAAGCTTTCCTCCAATTATTTTACTTTATGCTATTTATCTTTAAAGAATGAGTGAATCAACAGATTCTAGTGAAATTAGGATATCTAATGGTTTGTTAGATGCTAGTACTCTGAGCACTTCTGCTCTAAGCTCTTCTATTGATGACTCCCTTATAAAACTCCCTTCTTTTCAAATTCGTCCAACTTTTCTGGAGTCTGAGGTGGGCAGCCCGTCAAATGCTCTAACCAATAAGAGTTCTAAGTCGAGTCAACCTAAATCTAGGAGACCGCCTAAGGCTAACCCTCGAGTTCCCCATGTTAGTTTTATTATTAAGGTCACCGATTTAGCTAACTTGAGAGCTTGCTTAGGGATACCTTCCTAATATAGGCTTCTATCTTCGGACTCCCATATGGTTGCCAACATTAACTTTAATGATAAGAAGAAACTAGTACTTTATGAGGCTGTCATTCATGCTGGAGCCATTCTCCCCCTCACGCGCTTTGAGACCTCCTTCCTAAAGTATTATGACCTTACTGTGAGTCAAGTACATCCAAATGTATGGCTCACGCTAACTACCCTTTAAATCTGGACTAACGAGAATACCATCGATCTCACAGTCCATCTTTTTAAAGATACCCATATTGTTGGACTCCGTAATGTGATCCAAGATCATTCTTACATCCAAGCCCGATAAGAATATGGGGCCTTCACAGGAAAGCTGGACTCCCTTAAAAACTAAAAGAGTAGGTTTTTTGTTATAGAAAGTGACTCCGATTTTCTATTTCGAACTTTTTGGGGATCCTTTATTAACCGTAACAATCAGCGTGTGTTGTTAACTTTGAAGGAGGAAATGTAATGGCATCAACACCGGGTTAGCCGTGAACAGTACTTTCCGATGGTGAATAGTGTTTTCCGGGCCCGAAAGGGTACCCGAAAGTCAAAAATATTTTATTGGACCATCGGAAATTATTGGTCATGGTGAGTCCGGAGTTGAAATTTGAAGTAAAATTGAGGTCAAATGGGCCTCCAAAAGTCAAAAATACTAAAAAGTTAGCGAATCAATTTCCCTGATAGGGAAGGTGACTTGATTTTGTGTAAATGATTAAAAATAGTAAATGAACTTCGAATATTGCCATATTTTGCATGCCTACATGAATTTTTGTGTAGAATATTTTAGTGATGAGAATGAAATTTTTCGGTGACACCGATAGTTGTCGAATCGGACCGATAAGTTTGAATCGGACCGATAACGAACTCCGATTGAGCCAAAAATTTGCGTGCTAGCTATTTTTGATGTGATAAGAGTGATGAAATTATTTTTAGAGTGATTTGATGGCTGGAAAGGAGATAATTTTAATTGGGCCTTTTAAGTTAAATGGGCAAAGCCCATTATTCTAGCCCAATTTTGGGCCCAATATGGAGGTATTTAAAGGCTGAAATTCTGGAGAAAACTCCAGATTTTTCTTGTGTCTCCTTCTTCCTCCTCCTTGGCCGAATATCATTCACTCTTCTCTCCCTCTCTTTTGCTTCTTAACCACTTAATATTTCTCTTAAATTCCAAGTTAGGAATTATAGTTCCATCCCTCTAATACACTAAAATAGTTTCACTTAGTTGATTTGGGCAAAGGAAGTGAAGAAATCAAGGAAGGAAAGAAAGAGGGGTAAGTTGGAGTTTGATAATTTTAATGTTTTAAATTGATTTCTTAGTGGTTTTCCATAGATTTTTGGGTGTAGATTATGATTATGAGGTTGGTTTTTGCATTTGAGAACAAGGAAATGAAGAAATCTAAGCTTAAATGGGCTGCCTATGTAGGTGAGCAAATAGAGGGGAGTTTTTCCAAGAACAAAGGCAAGGGAAAGGAAGCCTAGACTCCCTAATTCAAGAGAAAATTGTAAGTGACTAATAAATCTTTACATTTTCTAAGTTTATGAATTTTTCTTAATTATGTAATTAGGACAAAAATGTTTAAAGTTGTTAATTGATGTAATTATGTTAGGATAATTGTAATTAAGTGAGAGAAATGATGAATGAAAGATGTAAATGAAAGAAATAAAATTTTTAGGAAGGTGAAGTGGGTTGGCCGAATTTCTTCATTAGGGTATATAGTGAGAAATTGCATAAAAATAATAATTATTAGCTTAAATTAATTGTAGACATGAAAATTAATGTCCATGAATTTTTAGAGAATTTTTGGAATTAATTTGGGAATTTTTAAGATTATTTATAGTGTATGTATATAATAAAAGTTGTGATTTATAGTGAATTAATTGATTATTTTAATGAAAAATGATAATAAATAATAAATAATGCATAAACAAATTTTATTGACAATTATTGAAATTATTGTGATTTTATTTAGAATTTAATGTTATTATGTATATTGAAAATAATTGAATTATTGGTTAATAATTGCATAAAAATAGTGAAATTGGTTAAGTTATGTGAAATTAAATTAATGTTAACAAAAAGAAATAAAAAGTCAATTATTGAATTTTTTGGACTTGAAAAGAATTAATAAAGTAATTATTCCTGTGCCCTTATAATTAGTCTGGCAGTAAAAACTAGTCTGGATATAGTTGGCTAGCCATAGGAACACCCTTTACCGCGGTGCAGGTCATGGCGACTTGCTTTGCTATGGGTAAGATCATTGATTTTCATAGCTTAAGTGTTAATGTTAAAGTGAAAAGTGCAGTATTCTCAGAATGGTTCCTTAGGAATCATTTCTCTTTTTAGTGGGGCCCGTGGGGTCTATGTTCCGTGTATCCGGTCTGAGATTTATTGCCGGATCTATACTAGGGGCATAATGGTAATAAATTGAGAAAGAAATGAAAAGTAAGAAAAGAAAGTGAAGAAGGACCATAATGAAAGAAAAAGAAAGTTTAGGGGCAAAATGGTAATTTTTCAAAAAAGTGTAAAAAGATAGTAAATTAAGTGAGAATTGATTAATTAAGGATAAAACAGTTTAATAATAATTAAATTAATTAAAAAGTGAATTTTATGAACAACAAGGACTAAAATGTAATTTTGCTTGTAATTGACAAATTAAGTGTAAGGAAATGTAAATGACTTCATTTATCAGTTTAAAGATTATCATTGAGCCTATAATGACAAAATTGTAATTATGTGACTAAATTGAATAATTTTATAGAAAACGTTAAGTTATTGTTTAAAGGTTATAATAATTGATTTTATAATTATGTTTATATTTGTATGTTAATACTTAAGAATAATAATGGAAATGTTAGGAAATGTATCGATTGTTAGTCACCACTGAGCATATTGAGTGCTCAGCGTGTAGTTTTACTGCGCGCAGGTAAACAGGAGCTGGAGCAAGAATTCAGATTGCAGGATTTCTTTTAGGTTGCTCTAGTTGTATAATTTTGGCATGTATATATAGGTACAAGTTTTACTTATGGTTATGTAATGTAAACATAAGTTATTGTACTAAGAAGTGTTGGATTGTGCACAAATGAAATGGATGGAATGAATGTATATTATTGTTATTTTTTATTATTGTGCCTCTGAGAGGCTGTGTGGGTTGTCTGCTTTTCAGGGGGCTAGTACTATATACAGCCGTTATATTGCAAAATTTTTATTAGGTGCATAGTAAATTGGACAGTTATAAGTCAGCGGCGAAAGTTAGTTTTTGATTAAATAAATATCGATAAGGTTTTTAGGAAAAAAAAATTTCCGATCTTCGGTACGCTGGTACAGTTTAAGGAGAGATAAGGGTGTTACAGGAAAAAACTCTAACACGATAGAGGGAGCTTGCCTGAAACAAAACTGACATTTACAATTTTCTGGACCCAAAGTTATCCCCTGAACCACCTAGCGAGATGCGAGGTATTTTTATTCTTTCTTTGTGCCTAATTTATTTCTCATCCTATTTGTGCCTTGCAGCTATAAAGAGGGCAAGAAAAACATCCTTTAACGAGAAGTTCAAGGCAAAGAACCAAAAGACTAGAAAGGCTTATGGACAGGCCAACTTAGCGACCTCCGATGTTCCAGCTAGTGCTTCCGAGCTAGTAGCTCAAGTTACCTTAGCTCCTGTTGTCGAAACTCCTCCAAGTCATTAAACTATTCCCCCTACAGACCCAAGCCCTCCTGCTTCTATGGGGAATCTGAGCCCTCCTACTCCTACAGCCATCACAATTTTTGACACTTCCCTAATCTCTGAAGCTCATGGCTCACTACGAATGGGCCGACCCTCAATTATGTTATCGGGCCTTTCATCCGATCAGATTTATCAAGAAAAGGTATCTGATCCCCTGGGCTAGATGAAAGGGTTTCTCGAATAATTGAAGAGGTTCTAGGGATGTGGTTACAGAATAAAAATGCATACAACTCTTTCAATCTGGACTTCAACAGCTTCTGCTCTTTGCTAGCTTGTATTCCGGATGAGGTGTTGTCCCTCATGAACTTAAAGGTGGATCACCTCTGCGTCATTATGATGAGGCACCAAGTAGAGGTATCCTCTTGTACTAGGAACTTTTTTTAACTTATATCTTGACTTACATTTCTTGTGTAGAGTTCGGTCCTATCTAACACCGCCATCAAAAAGATATGTAGGCTTGTAGGGCTGCTGAGAGAGGAGAAGAAGATATCTAAGGAGCTTAAAGAGAAGCTAAAAGAGGCTCAGACTATAGCCTAGGGTTGGAAAGATTAAGCCTCTTCTTTCGACGCCAAGGTTAAGGAGGCCGAAAGATCCCATCGCAAAGCCTCTAAGAAGTACATTGAAAAGTTAGCCACTACTGAAGCATCCACTACCAATACCAGAGAGGAGCTCTAGACATCCACCATTAAGGCTAAAGAGGAACTCTAAGCCTCTATGGCTGAGCTCGAGACGTATTAAGCCAACAAGGAGTCATTAGAAGGCTGTTGTGCTAAACTAAAAGAGAAGGTGGATGACCTTGCTGTAGATGAATCCATCGCTTATAGGAACAAGCTCATTCAAGAGATGAAGAGCAAGTTCCTTGACAAAGATCTATCTTGGATAGAAGAAATCAAACGAGATAAAGAGTAGTTCGAGCCTTTTTTTTTCTTTGTGTCCTCTGTAATGATTTTTTAGTTTTGCATTGAACTTTTGCTCTCAAATGAATGTTCAAAGGATGTATCTTTTTTCACTACAGTTTGTTGAAGTGGATCTTATACTTTGTTAATTTTTTCTACCAAGGCTTTTTTAGTAGATAAAAATGTTACAGTTTACCCCCTTTTGCTTTGTTTCTAGTTTTCTCATTTTTGAAGAACATAAGAAATGTCTTCGGCTGGGTTGTTGGTCTAGGCTCTAGAAAAGAAGCAAGGTTGCTCTATCAAGCTTGGAGCTAGTCAGTTTAACCGAGCTTCGTAATTTAAATAGTTTTTTGGGCCCGTTCTTTCCGACTTACTTGTAAATTATTTTAGGCCATTTAACCTAAGAATTTAATGTTTAAGCAAAGTGATGAGATTGCCCATAGCATTAAGTGGCCTGATAGGGCTAATTATTATTAATAAATGTTCTTGCGGCTTAAGTTGCCGAGTTGAGCTTTTACATAACATTCATGGCATAAAATGCCAAATTGAACTAAATTACATTTTTCTCATGGCGATATGCCATTTTTAAGCTGATGACGTTGCGCTCATGGCAATATGCGGAGTGATCTAAGGAAAGTGCTTATAGCAATATGCTGATTTGAGTTAGACGAGCTTGTGGCAATGTGCCGATTTGAGCTGAGGCAGAGCTCGTGGTGATATGCTAAGTTGAGTTAAGTAAAAGAGCTCGTGGCGATGTGCCGATTTGACCTAAGGTAGAGCTCGTGGAGATATGTCGAGTTGAGCTAAGTAAAAGAGCTCGTGGTGATGTGTTGATTTGAGCAAAGGTAGAGCCCGTGGCGATATGCCAATTTGAGCTAAGTAAAAGAGCTCGTGGCGATTTGCCTATTTGAGTTGAGGTAGAGCTTATGGCGATATGATGATTTGAGGTACTGATGATATTTCTTCAAGTTAGAAATGTTCCAAGAGTGTGGCAGTATCTTTTCGAACATGTCTTTGAGACGAGAAGCTCCAAAGGTTTCCACTTCATGTATTTCGAATGGGCTTGCCCAATTTGGGCTCAATTTGCTTACCCCTGCTGTATTTTGGGCTTTGACGGCTTTCCTTAAAACCAGTTCACCTATATGAAGAGTCCGAGGTCTTAGCTTATGATTCTGATAAGATGCCATCCTTTGCTTGTATGCTGTAGCTCAAATTTGTGCTTCTTCTCTTTTCCCTTCCAAGGTATCCAAACGATAAAGAAACATATCGTTGTTGGTCTCTTCATTGCATAGGTTGATCCTTGCATTTGCCATTTCTACTTCGCAACAAATTAAAACTTTCACTCCATAAGTTAGGTAAAATGGGATCGCGCTAGTTGCCGACTGGGGTGAAGTTTGGTATACCCAGAGTACGTTATTTAACTCGTCCACCTAGAGGCCCTTAGCCTCATCCAGCCTTTTTTTTGACTCCGTCAAAATTATTCTATTGATTACCTTAGTCATAACATTCGATTGGGGATGATAGACTAATGTAAACCTAAGCTGAATGTGCAGTTCTTCGCAAAAGTTTCTAAACGATTGACAATCGAACTATTTTCCATTATTAGTAATGGAAGTGTGTGGAATACCAAACTTGGTAATAATTGACCTTAGGAAAAACTTGATTATATTCGTCAGGGTGATGGTTGTAAGGGATTCTACCTTCACCCACTTGGTGAAATGGTCCACTGCTACTACGAGAAACTTCTTTTGCCCAGCTGCTACTAGAAAAGGTCCCAGTATGTCTATCCCTCTGTAGCACCCTTATCGTATTCTTAACTACAACATTTTATCTTGTACCATTAAATATGCTACACTGTAATATTGAATCATTAAACATACTATACATAGATCATATAAGGTAACTTAAAACATAATATCTGAAACTTAACTATTAAAACTTTACTTATAAGAGAGTCTCTTAAAGCATTACATCTTAACATATACAAAACATCTATAGTATTTCAAAATTTCCAACATAAATAAATCTCTAGGCAAAAAGAACCCCAAAAGAAGATTATATATTTTTCAATCTTCTAATACTTGTGTTAGCCATCCTTTTGCAGATATCAACCCTGAGAAGAAAACCTATCCTTTTAACCTACACGGATAAAAACTTGTGCTAAGCTATAAAGCTTACTAGGAAACATAAAACATATAGACAACCTCTTTGAAAAGTCGTCAAAGAGTACATACATAAAATTTATTTTTAAGCATAAAAATCTAATTAGTTGAGATAATAGTATACAACTCATAACCTTTTTAAATTATTTGCAGTCTTAACTTATTCTTGTATTCAATGCCAAATACTTGTAAAAGTTCCTCATAGTTATCACTTTCTTAACAAATCTTCACATACCTCATTTATAATTCTTGAGTTCCTCTATTTATTTCTAACCCAATCAATCACTTTATTTTACTTAATTTTCTTAAAGGCATACTAACATCCATCTATATTCATAGAAGTCATTTGAAAATCATAGACTTTAATTTATATATAAACAAAATATTAAAAACCTCCAAGACATATAATCATATACAAATATATCTTATGTACTCAATTCATGTATTATCATTATCATACCATTCTCTTTCATAATTAGATGCCATTCCATTTTACTATTATATTAACATGTTAATTTACTCCTATTTTGTGTATGTAATACTTACCTATGCTTATAAGATCATGACCTATTAAATAATAACAAGTAAGGAGTCACACATAATTCTCATATTATTGCTCAATGTTAAGAAAAAAGCATATGGTTGTAAGGAAAGTATAATAGCCAATATCATAGTTAAAAAGCTTTACTATACACATACTAATACCTATATCTTGTATTCCTAAGTATAGGAAACACGATGAAATAAAGATTTCATCACTTTCATATATAAGAGGCAAACGCATCATTTAACAACCTCAAGTGAATAACATATAACTATAGAGAATATACTTTCACCAACATAATTATTGACTAGAAATTTTGATACATAAGTTCTTTATGCATCTAACTGTTTATTCTAATATGTACATGCAATACTATATGCATTAAATGTGCATATAAAGATGCAACCTCTTTTAGGATCATAATTTCCATATGCAGTATACAGATGATATATAAATCATATGAAGATCAATTTAAGAACTGTCATACTTTTTTAATCTTTTAATTTACTATGATGCTTTTATTTTACTATGAATTAGGCTTGTACTTTTCTAAAAAAGTAGATAACGAGTTATACAGTGGTACCTGAAGGTACAAAATTGTCTGATTATAATGGTGGCATCCAAAGGTTCGAAATTGTCTGATTATAACAACGACACTTGAAGGTACGAAATTGTCTGATTAGAACGGTGGCACCCAAAGGTATGAATAAGATACCCAAAGGTAGTAAATGGAATCCCCTTTACGAAAATAAAATTGTACTTTAGACCAGTCAAGCGAACCTAAATGGAGTTGTTTATGTTGCAAATGGGACCATGTATGTATAATATGACCTAAACAAAGTCGAATTGCATTGTACTTTATGACCCAAATGGGTTCAACTGTACTTTAGCATTCAAGCAGACCCAAGCAAGGTTGAATCTATACTCTAGCAGCTGCAAGTTATCCTTATAAGCATGCTTATCTATCAATAACCTAGACACAGATGTAGCCAATATAATCTTTTTACTTTATCTTTACTCTATTCAATCATATTCATATATACACATGTATACTTTTGTGTAACTATGAACAAGGAAATCATATACATGCACATATGTAAACTTTCTATAAACATGTGATTATGTGCACTGTTAGGTATTGTTTTCTGTACTTTGCTCTTTTCTCATCATATGCATTTAGACGTTTATATATATATATATATATATATATATATATATATATATATATATATATATATATATATCTATGAGCATGAGGTCATATACTTGTACATGTATAAATTTTCTATAAACATGTAATCTTGAGCACAATTAAGTATTGCTATTTTGTACTTGTAATCCTTTTAAATCATGTAACTATTTCACATATGTATTATGATGATACATAACATCATGCTTTATTGAGTTTCTTTAATCTACAATGCGTATGAACATGTTCATAACATAATTACCCTTAAAGTATACTTTATAATCATATTTACTTAAGTGCATGCTTTTGTGATCATATATGTACATACATGCTTTACTATCCCTTTTTGTGTGATATTTTCATCACACTATAATCTTGTGAAAGCTTTACATATGCACATAATTAATTATAATTACACTCAAGTAAGTAATCAATGGAAAACTATACCATCTCTAGTACATATACTTGTATACACAATCTCATTAAACAAAGAGATCATGTACTTTACTAGATTATTTAAAATTAACATACTTCCATGTAATCATGTTTCATCATATATTCATGTGATATCAAAAAGACACATAGTCCCTAATACATAGACATGTATTCTCATCTTTATATAACAATATGATCAACTTGTACATGATGCATTTGTATCCCGATAGTTATACAAATATACATTGACATTTTTAACTTATAATCATGTCATATAACTATAACATATAAGCATGCTTATGTTATGTCAATGAGGTGAATAATAAGATACCTTTATCATAAATACGTTTTAATAAGTAGTCATGCTTACATGCTTACAATATGATATTATTCTATATACTCATGACTTATCTCTCTCAATGTGTTGCTTTTCCATTATAGATGTGCTTAGAATACCTAAGATCAATTTTGAATATAGTCAAAATGATGTTCTAGAGATGCTTAAATTTATTTACATGCATAAGAATATTCCAAAAATGCATACCAAAAATGGTGATAAATTCTTACAACAATCCTTCATAGAGATAGATTTTTAAGCTTATAATTAAAGCTATTTTTGACCTAACAAAAGCCATTTTTGGCCAAAATAATCTTTTACAAACATGATCGTATATGTTTATAGTTTCGGGAACATTAAAAATCATTGTAATATCATTTCTGTAACTTAAGATAATTAGAAATTACTAATGACTATTCATTGTGACAGGTAGCATATAATTTTGGTTTTCAACCTAAATTTAGATAGGTTTAAAAGCATAATTAGACTTTGTTTTCTTCATAAAAAATGTAGATATGAGAATCTATTTTATAACTCAACTTGAATTATGTAATTATCATTTTTAAATTTCAATATTACAAAAACATTAAGGACTGTTCTTGGAAACAATGCTACCAACAGTTTCGGATTCAAGTCATTTTTGATGTATTTAAAAATAGAACCAAATCAAGATTTCTTTATATAAATTTTAGACATATAATTATAGTTTAACTAGAAATTATATTCATAGAGTTCTGACCTTTATAATAAGAGATATAGTCAAATTACTAAAATTTGTTTTCGTTCTCTAAATAGTAGCTCATTGTACCCTATTCTGTTTTTATCATCACTTAGAAAATTTATAATATAAAATGGGTATAGAATTTTGACAACATTCCTTCATAAAAGTTGTGATTATATAAATCTATTTTAACCAAAATTTTGTCTCAAAGGATTTTTACTTCTTTACAAAAAGTTATAACAAAAATACACCAATATCATCATAACAACTAGGCCGTAGCTCAAAACAAAATTCAAGTAAGATTTAAGGGCATTTAAAGGTAGAATTAAAGATGGGTTCCTCAATAAAATTTTAGGCCTAAATCTTAGGAAGAAGTATCAGCTTGATTCAAGTCAATTAAAGGTCTATAGCTTGAGATATTCTAAAATTACAGAAGCTGATTTTAGCAATTCTTTACATACATTGCTTCTTTTTATAAGTCCTATCTTGAATATTTGACTTCATTCTCTTTGGTTTATTAACTCATGCCATAATCCACATCTTTATAGAAATTTCTATCTTGAAATACATTAAAAACAACCACAGAACATACATTCCCATACCTTGGCCAAATCACTACCTAACTACAATCTTTAGCTACCTCTTTGACTTTCTTCTTATTTTTAGCTTCCTCCTTTACAAATCATGTTTTCATACCATCATATATCAAAATTGTAGCATTCAGTCTCCTTAGGAAAGCCATCCAACAAAATAGAAGGAGAAGTAAAATAGATAAATTAAAGTCTTGAATCCATACCTTGATGATTCCACTAAAAACTTTTAAATCTTCTACATACAAGAGAGTTTATCTTAAAGAATTAAAAGGACTAGAGATAAAGCACCCTGTAAGAGAGAGATGAGGGATGGGAAAAATCTGAATTTGTTTCTTCTTTTCCTTACAAAATTTGTCCTTCCCCTCTTAAGAACCAAGAAAATGTTTTCTCTCTCCAAAATGCAAGGTTTCTACCACTTAAATAGAAGGGAAAAGTACCCTTATGCTCCTTCATCTATGTACATGTTAGAAATGTGTTTCCATTTGTTTATTTCTTTCAAATTTGACCCTATGCTTAATTTCTTTTCTTTAATTGCACCCCATATTCCTTTATTTTATTGATTTGACCGATCAATGCTTAATTATATTATAATAGACCACTTAACTAAATATTTTTCTCAATTGTACACTTGTATACCAAAATTTTAATTGAATCTCTAACCCTTTGCCACATAAGACCATTAATCAACAAGGTCTTAACTTATAATAATTCCTCTAATTAAGCTTGATTTTTGGACATTAATAACATCATAATTCCCTTGAATTTTACTAGGGCCTATTTTGAGTCTTTACACCCTTACTATGCAAAAGGCCATGGGCTGTAAATCGGAGTTTGCCACAATGATCCCTGGTGCATTATTTTTTCGAACCACTAGCATCTGTCGTATTGTCTAACTAAGCCCTTGGCATCATCTTCCATCTTTGGCCAATAGTGCCTTTGCAACAAAGATTTCTGAGCTATCGCCTGGGCACCTTCATAAGCACTGCAAATGCCTTTGTGAATTTCCCTAAGAATATAGTTGCTTTCCTCCAAGCTTAGGCACTATGACTAGGGGTGTGAGTACGATATTCTATATAATTTCCCATCTAAAGTAGAGTACAAACTGGAATGTTGAACTATCTTTTTGGCTTCTACTTGATCATCCAAAAGGATGCCGGAGACTAGAAACTAATAGATAGGCAATCTCCACCCATCTATTTGCTCATTCATCTAGACTAAATAAGTTTCATATGATAGCTGTTTAATGATTGCCTAAATTATATCTTTCGATAATATCACACCATTTGAGGATACCTGTTTGGCTAATGAGTCCGCTCTATTATTTTCTTGCTTGGGTATTTGTTCTATTATCTATAAACTTCCTCATTTTTTAGCATGGCTAGCTGAGTAGATATCAAGTCTCGATACTTTATCATTGATTGCTCCTTAACTTTAAACTTTCCTAATAGCTGGTTAATGACCAATTGAGAGTCAGAGTGAATAAACAAGGAATCAAGTTTTACCTCGATGGTGAGCTGTAACCCAAAACTGAGCGCCTCATATTTTGCAACATTATTCAATGTTGGAAAGGATAACCTGGCCATTGCTTGTATACATATCCTACCTGGGCTAGACAGCATAACTCCTATGCTGACACCATTTATTGAGGCTGCTCCATCAACATATAACTTCTATGCTACCTTATCTAGCTCTAGTGGAGAAGTATAGAGCTTAGTTATGAAATTAGCCAAAACTTGCACTTTCATTACCGAATGGGGCTCATATCGAACATTGAACTCCCCAAAATGATCTGCCTACTTGGTTATCCTCCCTGGGGCCTCCGGCTTCTGCATTGCTTTCTTAAATGCAGTGTTGGTCCAAACAAATATAGTATCTGCCTGAAAATAAGGTCACAACTTTACTGTTGAGGTGATTAAAGCTAGAGATAGCTACTCAAGAATAGGATATCTTAGTTTGACGTCCTAAAGAACCTTGCTGGTATAATAGGTAGGAAATTTTTGAGTACCTTCTTTCCTAAAACCAAAACCATTACTCCCTCTAAAACTGATAAGTATATGAACAAGTTCTCACCCTACTATGGCCGACTAAGTAATGAAGGTGAGCTAAAAAATTGCTTTAAAGCTTCAAAGGCTAATTGGCATTTTGAACTCCATTCAAAATTCTTCAGATTTGTTAAGGCTTTATAGATTGGAAGGCATCATTTAGCCGAATAGGAGATAAATTTATCCATGGCCGTAATCTTCCCATTTAGTATCTACACCTCTTTGATCATTTTTGGCAATTCCACACTCAAAAAGGCTTCATTTTTGGAAGGTTAGGTTCTATCCCCAATTTTGAAATAACGAAACCTAGGAACTTGCCAGACCGAACCCCTAAGGCGCACTTATTTGATTTAACTTGAGCCCGAATTTCCTAAGAGCAGAGAATGTTTCTTCAAGCTCATTAGGCAGGTTTGATGGGGCAATCATATCATCCATATATACTTCTATATTTTGACCTATTTGGCTTGCGAAAAACTTGTTCATCAACCTCTAATAAGTGGCCCCTGATTCTTAAGTCCAAATGGCATTACTCTGTAGAAGTAAGTCCCTCTATGAGTTATAAATGCAATTTTCTCCTCATCTTTATGACTCATAGGGATTCAATGGTAGCTCGCTGAGGCATCTAGGAAGGCGCAATCTTTAAATTCGGCCATCGAATCCATTAACATATCGATGTTCAGTAGGGGGTAGTTGTCTTTTAGGTAGGCTTTATTTAGGTTTGTGATGTCCACACACATTCTCCAGTTCCCATTAGATTTCTTTACTAATACCACATTAGCCAAACAATTAAGATAGAGCACTTCTCTTATGAATCAATTCTTTAACATTGTGCTCATTTCTTCGCTTATCATTATTTGTCTCTCTAGCGCATGGTTGCACTTCTTTTGCTTTACTGGTTTACAATCGGGCTAGATTTTTAAAGAATGAGACATTACCTCAGGTGAAATACCAGTTATATCTGAAGGTTTCAATGCAAAAACATCTTTAAAAGACTCGAAAACATCCAATAATGGCTTTATTTTTGAACTTTTCTTTCTTGAGGCGATCTTCACCACCTTTCTTAGGAAAAGCTCGATCTCCTGTAAAGTATCCATGGGCTTAACCTGTTAGTGTAAGTCCTAACCCCAATATATTGTTATAAAATATTTAGATTAATAAATGAGGCATTTATTTTATCTATTGTATTCTTGTGCATATCAAATGATAGAACTATCCAACAATGTTGTTTTAGTTTAAGTTATCATGTGTGAGGCACATGGTTGTAAGACCTTGAAACAATTGAGACTTCATTCTAAATATCCCTAGTCAGTCATTATTATGGGAATAACAAATGAATTAAGACTAGTATGCTCTCTCTGATAAGTTCAGTTCTGTCTTATGGATCATAAGGACTAGAGTTTCAATCAGAGATCATAGATACATGTTTAGAATATGGTATCTGGATTCGATCCATTCATAAGAATGCTATATGGTACAAGTCATAAGTATTTCTTATGTGTAAGTTTTGCATTGGAGTTCTTAGACCTAAAATCTTTATGAAACTCTTTATGAATTACTGTTTACTTTGACATATACCTAACGTACTCATAACAAGGTGACAAATATGGGTATGATTGGGCATGCCCTAATTCATGTTAGACAGCATGAGAGAAGTAAAAGGATTATCCCTCTCAATAAGAGAGAACATATCATCGGCCACTTGATCAGTGAACTGAAAAGTGTATGACCATACCGAGATGAAATAATAAGTAATCATTATTTATCTGAGAGTTCAGTGTCACTGGAATATCAAGAAAAAGAATTAATATATATAAAGATGACTAGTTCCATGCCTTATATTAATTATGATATTTATGGGTAAGGGAATATGCAAAATTACATTAGGTCACTAAATGCCATTTACATTTTCATTTAATTAGGAATGCTATAATATCTTGCTAGAGAATATATATAGCCTTTGAATTATTTATTAATTCATTGCCAATATTAAATGGACCTATAGGATCGCACACAAAGCATTGAACTTAAAATATTTAAGATGAAGTATTGCAAATTAATTTTGGGCTTTTATTTAAAGTCAAATTAATGTGGATAATTAAATTGCTAAATGGACTTTGGTCCATGAGAGAGGAAAAATCGGCATTACTAGGATGAAAATCAATTAATTAATTATCTTTAAATAATTAAGGTAATTGTGTTTGGATCCTAAATTATATTTGAATCAAGATATAATACTTAATAGGGAATTAATGTGGCCGATTCAAGCTAGGAATCCTAGTTGAATTCGGCAACTACTAAACCCTAATGAAGTAGTTTATTTTGATTAAATAACTAATGCCAATTTAAATTAATTTGAATTTAAATACTAATAGAATTTGAATTAATTTAGATCACTTAATTAGGAAGTGATGAAGGCTGAAAATAATACCTAAAAACCTAGGGGATTTTGGCCACCACAAGATGTCCTAAACAAGTGATATAAATTGATTAATTTTATTTAACCTAGAAGGGTTTTTCTCTCTTATTGCCGCCACTCTCAACGGAAAAGAACTTTTTCTTTTTCTTTTGGATTTTGGGCAGCCATTGGTGAACCTTAGTTAGAACAAGATCAGATCTTGTGTCTTTATTTTAATACCCATTTCCAAATACAAAAAGATTAGAGCTAGCACTCTCATTTTAAGCCTTCTTTGCAAGTGTGTGTGTGAGCATAGAGAGGTGTGGCATAAAGGTAGCATATTTGGCATTGGGGATCGAGATCAGAGATATATAAGTCCATCTTATATATTGGTCATTGCAAAATCAAGTTTTAAAGTGCATTCAAGCATGTAAGTTTGTTTAAAACCTTAAAATTGCATGTTTCGATTCTATATTGTATATTGCGTGGCATGTATGATCAAAATTTTTAATTTTTTCGCTACATGATCATTATATTTTTGCCATGTGATATCCCATCATAACCTTCCAGGTCGGGTCAGATGGGACGTCCAGTACGTCTACCGAGACTGCTTGGTTTGCCTCCTTCAACAAAGTAACATATGTCTCTCAGGCTATTGTTTGGTTTCCTTAAAGTATAGCCATTCCTTCTAATGTTGGGACTTTCATAACCAATTTCTACATAGAAATGTAAGCATCAATTGCAGCTAATAGAGGTCGGCCAAAAATTGCATTATAAGATAGTGGCATATTTACTACCATAAAGTATGTTGTAGACACTATGACCCAAGGCAGCCTAGATCAGGATTATCCGATGATAAGAAAATAGTATATTGTTGATAGCAGGTTCGAATCTTAAAGCTCTGATCATGAATTTGTCATCTTCTCTTAAAGATTTTCATGATTTTGTAAATGTTTTTGAAATATTTTCGAGTGTTTTAAGAAATTCATAAAAAACCATATTTTTTGACTGATAGTGGTGACAGATGGCTGAGGGGTGGTTGTTTGTGGGTCTTTACCTCCAAAACAGTGTAAATTATGGGCATTTTAGGGAAAAATAAGGTCTAGTGATGAGGGACAACTGTCCCTCTTTCACAAACAGCTTTACATAGGTCAAAACCCAGATTTTCCCACGTTTTCTTGATTTTCAAAAAGGGAAGTTACCTGAAAAAGATCAAGTCTGGATTTTAGGGATTTTATCTCCTAATTTGGTGATTTTTAAGTTGTAATTGGGTTAAAACTCTTCTATAAGTATAAAAAAGGTCTAGGGTTTCATTGAGAGGGGGAATCATTCTTTTTTTAATGTATCTTGGCATAATTTAGTGCTCAATTGTTATATATCTAAGACTAGGAAGTTATTTAGGTGATTTTTTGTATTTTTGCCTTCATTCTGCATTTTTTATTCTGTACAAAAGGTGACAGATAGGAAAAAGGATTGAAGAACAGTTATCCCTCATCTGACGGGACCTCTCAACTCCTTCCTCCTGGACATCGCTCGCTCTATAGATGGCCATCTCTCGCCATTCTTGGCCATCCATGGGGTGTTTCTATGGTATTTTTTGTACATTTTTAGGGTTTCTTGTATTTTTAAGCTATTTATTCTTTCCATATAATATTTATGCAGTATTTAATGCATTTTTATTGCTATGTATGTACTGTTGTACCGGTAATTGGTATGTTTAAATGAATAAAGTGTGTAAATGTTTTATCATCAATGCTAATTAACTTGGTTGTTTGATTTTTTTTAGTAATCGATATATTTATGGCCGTGGAGGATATATAGTTTTTTTGCATGAGAAGTTGTGCTTTCGTACCAGTCACCACCACTATCCTGGTTAGATAATTACTTCAATTCTTTATTTTGCTTATTATGATGTTGTTTGTTATTTATTTTCTTTGCTATTGGTTTGTTTATTTTTGGATGTATTATTTTTGGGGTTATAATAACTAGCAAAAAAGGATTTTTTGAGCATGTTAAACTAATAGGCATTTAAAGCATTTTCTAGCAAATGAATTGGGTTTTTTTCCACAAAATAAGAACCAATGTCCAATTTTCTATCCGAATCTTACAAAATATAATAATTTTTTTTTGAAAAATATGCATGAGAAAACCAATTTTTCCAACCCAAATAAATGCCTTGATTTATGTATTTAATTTATTTTCTTAAATGAACAATTTGCTTATGTAATAATCTTTAAGTAGGATTTTATTTGAAGTATTTAATTATTGCTTTTTATTTGATTAGGATGTTTACTTAAATTCTACTGCTTGCATCGTATGAGAGAGGAGAGAGGGTTAATGCTAAAACTCAATTATAAAATAAAACCTAACCAAGATGCCTAATAAGAGGGATGTTTCGAACGCTAGTCTCTATTTGGGCATAAAATAAGGTCAAGATTCAATTCCCACCATTTTGTTAGGTGGCAACTCCATGACACTTGCCTCTTTGAGCCCACTAGTAGATGCCTTCATAGGTTGACCATCAGTTATAATTAAGGTTTAAAGTCTTCTTATTGCAAAATGGCCAGTTTGTGATTAACAACGAGCCTTTTCCAACCTTAGACCCTAAAAGTAGGCCTCTAAAAACCCAATAAAAATGATCGATGCTTCGGTGCACGTCACAATGGTGAATCCACTAGGGACCAAAGTAACCTTGCCCTGAAAATCATTTTGGTTATGTCGGACCTACCTAGGTTTGATGGTACCTCAAACCCTTTAGCCCATATTCAGTAGTGCATGCTGATCATGAGGATGACCACCCTATCCAAGAAATATAAGGTAGAATACTTTTTTCCTAAGCTTAACTAGGACTGCGATAGATTGGTATCATGGTCTGGATGGGAGAAATAAGGAAGATTGGGACTTATTGACCGAGAAATTTCTCAAGCAATATCACTATAGTATAAGAATGGAAGTCACCCTCAAAGATCTTGAGTTACTCTAACAAAAGCATAATGAGTCTTTTCATGAATATCTCACTAGATGAAGGAACAATATGATGTAAATGAAAAGGAAACCTAACACGACCGATCAGATCAGGTTATTTATTTGAAATGCAAGTCCATACTTAAGAGATGGTTTAAAAATGAAGGGTTTAAAAGATTTGGAGTCCTTAAAACACATAGCTATAGAAGCTAAAAGGGAGTATTTAGTTAGAAGGGCGAGTTGTGAGAATGCGAGAAGGGATTTTGGCAATAACAAAGCTATCGAGAATAGTAGTGGGCATAACAGAGTTGGAAAAATCGTAGAGATATCCGCTACAAAAGCTAGCCAGTAGAGGCATTATTCTGACTTGGGAAAATCACTGTCTTAGGTGCTGAATAAATTGGTTAAAGAAGGGAAGCTTCAGCCATTACCGCTAAGGCTCGTAAAGAGTTAGGGGCTCTCCTACCATAGGAAAGATCAATATTGTGCATACCATCAAAACACAAGGCATTTGACTTATTATTGTCATACTCTGAGGAACAAGATCTAAGATTTGACAGATAGCAAGCAAATCTTGAACCTTGAGAAAAGGGATAAAAAGAAGAAGGGAAGATACAATGTTATGCCCCTGCCAGTGTACATGATTGGGTCCAGATTACCTGAATAATATGTGATGAAGGATTTATATGAGAATGAGTATTTGGCTGTTACTCATTTCACCCCAAAAGTAACAAAGCTAGTTGAGGAAAATTGGCCAGTTTATATGATTGACTATTGGGATACCCTTATGGAGAGTAAAGATGAGGGGGCTTTGGTGCCAATTGATATCTGGAGTTCAGCCAGTGAGGATGAAGAAGAATTAAAAGAAGACAAGGAAGTAAAAGCAGTTACAAAGAGTGAAAGAATGGCCCTAGAGATCGAGAGGTAGCCGGCTATTACTACGATGCCAATGAAGAAGGAAATTAAGGATGATAAGATAATCAAGCAGTTGAAGAAAACATAAGCTTAGATATGTATTTGGAATTTGTTAAGGCAATCTCCTTCACATAGATAGAAATTGGTGGAGGCTTTGAGCGAAGCTACTGTTGTTACCACCATCTCACCCTCTCAATTACTGGATTTGGTTAGTGGAGGAATTGAAGAGAACGTGGTTTACTCTGATGCTGACTTGCCTACAAAAAGAAGAAGTCATAATCGTCCTCTTTACATCAAAGTTTAGATTAATGGAAAGCACACAGCTTGTGTGATGATAGATGATGGGACCTCTATTAATGTTTGTCCTTTGCTGGCAATTTCAGCTTTTGGGTTGAATGAAAATATGCTAAGCAAGTTTGACCTGACCATTTCTGCATATGACAACTTTAAAAGGCAAGTTGCTGGGACCTTTAAAGCCATGGTGAAGACAAGACCCATTGAGACTGAAGTTGAGTATGTGGTGTTGCCCATCCTAGAAAACTTTTCTGTACTTCTCATGAGACCATGGTTTCATAAGCTGGGAGGAGTACCCTACACATTACACCAGATGATTAAGATTTCTTACAAAGGTCAAGTAGTCACCATTGAAGTAGTAAGGAAAAATCAGGTATCTATGCTTGAAATGGCCAAACAGCCATTTAGTGGGTTTCATATAACAATCATTAAAGATGAAAAAAATGAGGGTAGCCTTCCAAACCGCCCTCAAGTGATCAATATGCTAAAAAGAGTGAATTTCCTACCTAGTGCTGGTTTAGGTAAGAAATCTCAAGGACTTCAGATTGCTATAGTTGTTAAGGGTCAGAAGGATAAGAAGGGGTTAGGCTTTGTAGGCTCCAATAACAAAGGAAAGAAAAAAGAAGCGGTGACAGAAATTCCTCACATTTCTTAGAGTTTTGTACCAACTTTAGATCTGTGCCTTTATTGTGGGGAGGATGAGCCTTCGATGATAAAGGGTGAGCTAGTATTGAGATTTAAGCTGGTTAATGATGTTTTCGATTAGGAATAAGGAATCATCAAACCGGTTGAAGGTTTCTAGAATGAGGAGATTTTGTTACACCATTCAGCCTAAGATAAAGAAGTGCCAGATGAAGTTATGATAGAACTGCTTGCTACTAAACTGAAAGGAAAAGAGAAGATGTAGATCAAGGAACCACCCAAAGCTGAACCAGAGGCTGGGGAGGCGTCTGATGCTGACAAGATTGAAGAAGACACTTTTATTGATGTTGTTTATGTCCTGAACTATTTGATGAGAACAATATTTGCTCTTTTGATTACATTAATGAGATGGATAATTTTGATTACTTGTGTGATGTTTCTTCTGATTTCAATATGCATGATCATGATCATAAAGCATTTATATTTGATATTAACTCAACAAACACATGTATATTCAATCTCGAAACTAAAGAAAACCCAAAAGAAATTTTATTGGCATCAAATATAACTCTTGAAGAGAGAGAAAAATTTGAAAGAATATTAAAAAAACATAAAAAGTCTTTGCCTGGACTTATGAAAACATGCCGGGAATAGATCGAGAAATCATCGAACATGCCATTCTGACATACTCAAGTTACAAACCAGTCAAATAGAAGCTTAGAAGACTTAGGTCAGAATGGGCTAAAAAATTTAAGGAAGAAGTCAGAAAGCAAACAGAGACTAAGCTCTTATTAGAAGCCTAATAACCCACTTGGTTAGCAAATGAAGTCCCCATAGCAAAGAATCCAAGCATAGTCATACCACCCAGGCAGATAGATAGAGATAGGTGAAGGGCTATAACACTGCTCAGCGCAGTATATGACTCAGATAAGGCAAAGAGTACGATGCTGGCTCTTCAGATCTACAGATACCTATAGAGTGTCTTATCTGCCTCTTACCTCAGATGCACTAGGAGTCTAGGTAATGTCAACTCAACAGACATTACCAGTCTATGGGGGATGCAGGTGGGACAACGTATAGACATTACTTATGAGATTATCGTGACCCTGACCAGAGTGAATGCCACTCTAGGGACATAGATATGTGTAGGCAGAGTTATTAGGAGGTTGCTGATATAGCTTGGGTTGGATGAAGACCACTTTGAAGAGCCTGTTTAGGAGAACATATACATAAATTTGCAGGCAACCTTCACCATGAGCATGGTCGAGTCCATAGATGGGCAGGAGGGCAAGTACAGGTTGCTTACAGTTTTTGAAACCTGAGAGAAGTGTGGTCTCGATCCCATTGTACTAGATTAGGCAGCAGAGCATAGTGCCTATGGGTAGGTAGTAGAGGGGATGCCAGCAGAGCATCAGGAGCAGCCACCTCAATAGGATGGTTGAGTAGATAAGCCTTGCGAGGTAAAGGGTTCACAGGGGGTGGAGTCAGATTTTGACTATACTTTCAATATGCAGATTGATCTGTACAATCTCTTGGGAGGTTCCCCCTAGACACCAGCTCACCCTATGTCTTTTCTTAGACATCAGAGATTGCTAGTTGTGAGGTTTTCCCTATATAGACATCCTGAAGCTTTATCTTTTACCACCCCTCCACCTTATGGACATTCGAGGGCATTTACTTCGACGGCACCTCCTCTATATAGGGATGATCATGGGGTGGGAAATCCCAGTCCCAGTGGGAAACCGCCCCGAATGGGGCGGGGAATTCCCAAAAAATTCTCCTATAAGGATGGGGACGGAAAAAAAGTATTCACCGACTTAAAATTCGGAAAAAAAGTCCTCACCCCGAAATTTTTCCGCTCCCGAAATTTAATTAATAAATTTAATTATATTTATAAATTTAGTTTTAAATTATATTTAATTTTAGTTTTATCAATTGTTAAAATTTATATTAGTTTGATTTGTAATTGAATTTATATTTTTAATTATTAAATACTGTATTTCAATTATAATTAATTATTAAATATTATATTTTAGTTATAATTAATTTTTTTAAAAATAAAAATATTTTTTATGTGGGGACGGGGATCCCTGTGGGGACGGGGACGGGGGGGATTTTTTCTCCGAAATACTATTGGTCCCCGCTCCGCCCCGCCCTTGCGCAGGGCAGTAGGTGGGGAGAAACTCCCTGCCCTGCCCTGCGATCATCCCTACCTCTATAGGCTTTATCACCTCTTGCTCAGACACCTTCAGTTCCTATTTTAGATGAAATATCTAGGTGATAAATTACTGACAGAAGGTTCGAATCTCAAAGCTCTGATCGTGGATAAACAGCCTAGATCAAAGTTTTTTTAGGTGATAAATTGCCAATTTGTGATTAACAGCGAGCCTCTTTCTTGGACCCTAAAAGTGGGCGTCTACAAACCCAACCGAAAATGATCGGGGCTTCGATGTGCATCACACATACTATACATGACCTGATTGTGGACTCATCCCCGATCAAGGGAACTGTGACCTCCTCCATCGGGCTTGGCATAACTAAAGCCTTGTAGGCTTGCAAAGTAATTAGGTTGACTGCACTACCTATGTCCGCCAGAATCCACTTTATTAAGAAATCTTCAATCAGTGCTTCCACTACCAAAGCATCATTGTGGGGTTGACACATATGCTTCCCATCCCTAGCTGAGAACTGAACGATATCTAACGTGGCAAGTGGACTTCCTCCTCTAGGAAAAACCTCATTTGCTTTGCACCTCTTAGAGTCTTTGAACATGTCATAGTGCTTCCCTCCTGCTATTACGTGGATTACCTCAGCCGAGGCTCTCTTACAACTAATCCCTTCACCCCTACCTGACTGTCGAGGTGGTGTTCAACAAGTATCGTTCTTACTCCCCTTTACAAACTGCTTGAGCTTGCCCTTCTTGATTTGATACTCGATTTCTCTCTTAAGTTGTTTGTAATCGATGGTCTCATGCCCTTTGTCTTTGTAAAAAGCACAATATAGGCTTAGATCTCTGTCTGGATTGTCTCTCATGGGCTTTGGCTAGTTTACGTCATAGTTCTTCATCCAGGATAGGACTTGGGCAGGGGACGTAGTTAGTTTAGTAAACTGTTCTTTGTTGTGGCTTCCTAAGTACGGCTTCAAAACCATGTAGGCTATGTATGACTCCCTAATAGTTCTTGACTCACTCTTTTTAGAGCCACCTCTCTCTCGGCTTATTCCTCGAAAGGTTTCGCTGACACTTTCCTGGTCTCCATACCTGAGTCTCCTAGCTTCATCCATATGGATATAATTGAGAGCTTTGATCACCAACTCGGTAAAGTCTGATGGGGGTTTTTTATTCAAAGAACCATTAAAATATTGGCACCTCGTGTTTCTACTTAGTGCATTTATAGCGGTTTCTAAGTTTAAGTTCTGGATGTCCATTGTTACCCTATTAAACCTATCCACATAACTTCGTAATGATTCTCCCCTTTCTTGGACTACTTAGTGCAAATCAACTGAGACTCTCGTAGGTAAGGTTGCTGCCATAAACTTTACCTTGAACATATGAGTGAACTGTCGAAAATTATTTATTGAATTTTCGGGTAGGTTTTCGAACCACACCTAGGAGAAATCCTCTAAGCTCTGTGGGAAGATCTTGTAGAGTGTGACATCATCTATGGTGTGAATCAGCATAGAATGGAAAAACTGGTCCACATGTGCTCACGAGTCTGTGTTTCCACTGTAACGGAGAAGGTTCGGTATTTTTATGTTTTTAAAAGGGACAAAAAGTATGGCTTTAGAGAGTAGGGATTGAAATTCACCCTAGTACTTAACCGTAGTCGACCCTGGTTCTACTACAACCTTTCTTCTATGAGCTTGTCAAGCTCATCCCTTGTTAAGGTTATCCTAGACCCCCCGTCGTTCTTTAAAATTGTCAAGTTCGAGCTTTCAAAGGTATTGGTGTGGGTGATCAGCGGTGTTGGCTGAGGTGCTGATTAGGCGACCAGTTATGAGATAGTCGCCAGAAGGGCTTGAGCAAGCTGAGGAGTGAGGCTAGATATGGGGGTTGCTGGTGCTTTGGCATGTAGGCCAGTGTTGGGGAGGTTAGTGGAAGCACCTTGTGGGGTGGGCTCTAGGGGCTAAAAAAACTAGTAAATGGGGACCTGGCATCATGTTGCTCCTATTTCTAGACATAGTCTTATTACTGCTTTCCTATAATAATAATAATAATAATAATAATAATAATAATAATAATAATAATAATAAAATTCATTAATTTTCTAACCTAAATTTCACAAAAAATTACGCGATTAAACCTTTCAAATGCAAATCAGCTGGCCTCTCTGGCTCTCAGTTTTGGCATAATTTATCTATGTAAGATTTTGTTCATCTGAATATACATACATACACACATATATATATAATAGAACTTATGGCATAAAATTATTTAGTGACCCAAAATGTAATATCGGTTCACTGCTTCAATCATATTTTTGACTGAATAAAAATTTCACGGCAATAATTTGGCTAAAGCAAAAAAGAAGAAGAAGAGAGAGCAAAGCATAGAACCTTAAAGTCATTAACTTCTTCAGCTGATGGCCTGAGGCTTAAAGGAAGGGTGGAGAGATCTCCAGGGGGCTCTAAGTTACTTGAAGATAAGCAGACATTAATTATGTCCAATAATGATTTTAATGCTGAACGACCTCCTAATGCATAAGCTGCTACTACTTGAGGTGCTTTTTGATACAATTCCTTTGGACCTGCAATTGCTTTAGAGTTCATATTTAAGTTCCTACCAAAAATCGAAGGATGAAAGACTTGTCTGGGCCTGGTCCCTGAATTGCGAGAATTATGGTTGAGACTGAAAGGAACCTTACTCTTCTTGGGTGAGCTTAGAATGGAAGTGATGGGTAAGATTGTAGGAATTAGGGTTTCTTTTCCAAATGACAGCATGTTTTTGGGCTTTTTTAGACGATTTAGAATACTATCATTTCTTTGTCATACTTTAAATGAATATGATAGAGAATTTGAATGAGAATTTCAGGTTTTTCAAGAAACGGATATCTTTAATTTGTTGCTTTCAACACAAGGAACATTGCTTTAATTTGTGCAAGGCATTGTCCTTTGTTTTCTTTCCCTTTCTTGCTTTTCTGCATAATAAATCAAGTACCAAGTTGCATAAACATTTTTCTTGAAACATAAGATTTCTCGATTAAAAACTAGAATCCGAATTTGAAAGCTCAAAGCCTGTAATAAGACCAGTAATAATAATTAAGCTAAAGCTTAATTGGTTGAAAGTTCCTTTCTTAATATCCAAGAGACGAATAAAAGCTTCCATAGCTAGCATGGAATGTTTCTTTTTAAATCTGGCAAGCGTTAAATCAGAATAATTTGATCCTGTCCAAACAATACATACTGACATACGCTCGTACTGAATTTTCTCTTTTACTCACTTTCTTTAAAAACTCATCGTTTCTCAGGATTTAGTGTTGATTTTCTTCACTTAAGCATGCTAAATTACAATACTAGTGATCTGATTAGGTATCTTGATATTGGCTTAGGGAATGTCTTCAACAATTTTCAAGGAATGATTAAGAATGTTTCAGTAGCAGCAATAGCAACTCCTATCATCATCATTGCCAGCACTTCCATTGTATATCATTATGCAAAAAAAGCTCACAAATTTAAAAGTCATGAGATAGTTTATGCAAGGTCTATGTCCTTGGGAGCTCTCCATGGTGGCAAATTGGCCTTCCATAGATTGATTGATTATCATCATGCTCGAGCAGACGCAACGTCCCTTAACGCTGCAGAGACCGAATTAAAGTCTCTACTCGCCGAGGAACAAGCCGATTATAACAAGCTTCAGGTAAAATTTGTTAACATATCCACTTTGTTTAAGGGTTTAATATGCTTGGTTATCACATTCTGTCCATTTATGGCATGTAAGAGCGTTGTTGCTAAGCTGGAAATGAGGGGAAAGGAAGGTATTGCAGTGAGAATCCTGGAACAAGAAGTTGAAAAGGCCAAAAGGGAGAATAGATCTCATGAAGCTTATGAAACTGAAATGTTGCTTGTTGAAATGCTCATTTACAAGGTGTTTCAATCACCCAAAAAATTTACATTTTTATGATTATTGATTCAGCTAATTAATTTGTTTGTATCGGTATGCATTTTTAGGGAGACTACAAGAAAGCCTTAAACTGCGAGTGCCTTAATCATGAGCAAATTTCTGATGCAAGACGGCCTCTGTATAAGGTGAGGCCATCTCTTAATTTCTCGCCAAATACATTAAAATGCGTTAAATTAAGATGATGATATACCGACACGCTTAATCCTTTTCTGTGTAATATAAATCTGTTACAGGCAATCATTCATGTAATGTTAAATAATAGGGAAGAAGCGTCAAAGTGTTGGGATGAATTTGTGGAAGTTCGAACACACTTCCAATCTCCACCGAGTTTTGAAGATCACAAAATTCACAAAGACATCGGCGATTTCAATGAATTTGAGAAGCTGGTCGAGGTGCTTAAAAATGATATCACCAAGGTTCAAAATGCATGATTGCAAACCACCAATCTATTGCGATCCACAACTTCGTCACGTTCTAAATTTTCCCTTTTGCCTGCTGTATAATTGCATGTGTAATACAGTGGGGTTAGCACATCTGGGTCCCACCTGTAATTGAAGTCGTTGTACCTTTTTGTTGTTTTGAAACTTTGCTATTTAAATAAATTTGGGAGAAAATATATTTTCTTAAAGACTGTATTTTCTTGCTGGAGTTGTAATTCGGAAAAAAAGTATAAAAGGTGTTGTTTTACAAACAAGACAATTGTTGAAATCTTAACGTTAATAAACCAACAAAACAGTTATTGCTGAATTTTACTTATTTATTATTTTAATAAAATAATATTAATATTACTTAGAAAATCTCGCGACACTCTCGCATATCTATCCAATTAAATCACCAAAATTGATTGTACTCATTGTACGACTTGATGGGGGCGTAGTGTGTGATACACTCATGCATTACAAATTGGATTGACTTGATGGTGCGTAGTGTGTGATACACTCATGCAATACAAATTGGATTAGATTAACACTCGCTATGAAAATATGTCTAACTTAATTAAGAATTATGAAATAAAAAAAAAATTAAAGGTCCATCTAGTTCAGTGGCTTGTACTATTTGATAGTTGATAACTGTTGCTAATATATATATAGTTGTTATTATTTTATTTTAATTTTTTTGTTCTATTAAGAAATATTCACACTTTTTATCGAGTGTTAACCATCGTATCAATTCCTAATAATTTTAATGTTAATATTATAATTTAAAAAATTAGTGATATAAAATAATTGAAAATTTTATAATTAATAAAATAATATTATAGTCTAATAAAAATACGTAAATTATCAGCCGATAAAAATATAAAAATATAAAATATTTAAAACAATAGCATATTAAGATAATACAAAAAAAAAATTACTAAATGCATTTAAAGCAATTGATCGGTACAAAAGAGTTATGGGTAACTTCGAAGAGCTAAATATAACGTTTTTATAATATTTTTTGGGTACACTTGCATGGAGAGCGGATATTTTCCAGTTGATGCAAATCAATTGCAATTTGGAGAACTTTTTTATAAGGATAGGTAACTCATGAAGGGGCGAGCACACTTTAAAATCGAAAAATTAAATCAAATTGATCGATTTTTTAATTTAATTTAATTTTTTTGATTCAATTTCAATTAAGAGTTTTCAACAAATTCAGTTAATTCGGTTCGATTTAATTTTGTAAGGAAAAAATAGCATAATAATTGAACCGATCGAATATCTTACAAAATTACGTCGTTTTGTATATATCTTTTAAACTGTACTATGAACCAATATAAATAAAACTATTTTTTTATTTTTATATGTAAACCTTGAATTTAATTCTTTATTTTTTTTTTCTTTCTAACATAGAAATATATATTAGACAATAACAATCCTTTATTATTTAAAAATTTAATACCAAAATACTTCTAAATTCTAATTAAATTCTAATCATTTAAATATTTACAAAGTTATAGTTGCCTATAAGTATAATTAAGTTCTAATCATTTAAAAATAAAGCTATGAGTATAATTAATTTTATACCACAAAAATTCAAATAGTTTTAATTCAAATATTGAACTAATTAATTAAATTTTGATTAATCAATAAATCGAACCAACCAACAATTTCGATTCGATTATTATATAATTTCGGTTTGATTTGTTAATATTTCAATTTTTTGTTATTTTGGTTTGGTTAGTGAACCGAACCTACTATTGGGCAGCCCTAATTAATCATGTTAGGCAAGATAAAGTTGTACATTCCTAACAATTTTTTGTATTTCATTATGTTATTAATTAACCGGTTACTGCCTACTGCTAACATCAAAAAAAGTGCTTCATTAGCCAATTTAATTAGCAATCACTGCAAGAAAATATCAAAATAGCAACGAAAAAATAGGAACGGAATAGTTTCCGTTGCTATTTTTGGTTGAAGTGTAAGGTTTTAGCAACAGAGTTAAAAATGGTTGTCTTCCGTTGCTAAAAAAGGTGGAAACTAGTGGCGTCAAAAATTAGCAACAGAATTTTGCAACGAAAATTATGTATCATTACTAAAAAAGGGCGGCAAAAGATGGTGCCAATATTTTGAGGCAAAATTTAGTAATGAAATTCAATTTCCGTGCTCAAACCAAAAATGATTTATAAATTTAACTATAATTTTCTCATCCTAAAAAAAATATAAAACAATATATTTACCAACTACAAATAAAATTTTCCTTTTTATTTTCACTATTAAAAATCAACAAAAATGAGAGATATAGTAACTTACCTTTGAAAATTATAATGGTCTGAAATATATTCTTAAGTTAATAACACCTAGACTTAAAAAATATAAATTCAATTAGCATATATATTATAAATTAAAAACTCAAAATTTAATTTTACTATATCACTATAACTTACCTTTATGTAGCTTTCAACAAAATTGTTTTCACAATATTCAAACCACAAATTCAACTACTACCCTGAAATTAAAATACAAACAGAAATAAAGCAACCAAAGACAAAGCAAATAGGAAGAAAGAAAGCAAACACGAAATAGGGAGAGCAATCCCTTTTATACAGCATTTGAACAAACCTCCTTTGACCAAATCTTTAATTTAAAAAAAAAATTTGAATCCCGTGAATTCACAGTAGCTCACGGGAGTTACTGTGTGCTATTGCAGCGCACAATAACTATCTTGTACTGCTGCAGCTTTCCTTTAAAAAAATTTTTCTCTACAAAAAAATGGCAAGTGCCCCTGCCGTTTTCCACAGGCAGGGCCCATTGACGACTGTAACCTTTATTTAAAAAAATTTCAAAAAACAGCAAGTGCTCCTGCCGTTTTCCATACACGGGCCTCACCTACTGTCTTTTTCTTCACGCGCAATACGGCGCCGTTTCAAATGAAAAATGGCACAATGAAGTGTCGTTTTCAGTACAAAATCTATCCCTGGATGCATGGATCCCACTGTTCCTAAAACTTCACACCAAAGTGCCATTTTTTAGCTCACTAATTTCCTAAATAATAATATCGTTACACCTCTTTCTTTCAATTCCCTTAAAAAATTGAGTTCGTATATATAATATAATATATAACCTCCTCAAATATTTTTATAATTTACATAAATAACTATTATTTATCATCATAGCTTTGAAGCTAAAATATTCCACAGTTTTTGAATCCAAACATATACAAAATTACAAATTCAAAGTAGCATAAAACTTTTAAATCAATTTTTTTTTTTTTGGTTCAAAGAGATAATTGAGCTCCAGATCAATCCATGACCCTATATGAAAAAATTAATTTATGAAAAGGACACATCATTTTATTTATTTTTATGAAAAAGAACAGGAGATTTTATCCTACGTAAGTAATTACTTGTTTCTTTCCTTTTCTTTTTTCTACTTTTCTTTCTATTTAAGTATCTGATATGTTTTTTTTTCTGTAATAAATTTGAACCCGATTTATTTATGTATCCGATCCAACTTGCAATAAAAATATAATTCATATTTAGTTTAATTTATTAATAACTTATTTATAATTCAATCCATTTGATTGGCAAAAAAAAAAAACAATTAATCCATATTTGACCCATCCAAATACATTTATAATTCAATTCATTTATGATTCAGCTGATTGTGATTTAATTCAAATTCACTCAATTTGAATCATTTCCCACCTATACGGTTAGATATTATTTATATGGTAATTTTATGGAATTAACTTGAATGACTTATTATAATTTAGTTACTAAGAGAATTGGGTGTGTTACATGAATTTTTCAATGGCATTTCTTTTTCATTTCTAACTTAAATAAGGATAAAAAGAACTTCATAAATTTCCTTTACTATCTCTTATTAGATTGCAATTCTAAAAAAACCAAGCAATTTATCATTAGATGAAGATCCTTTTTTCTTTAGAGAGTATTAGATGAAGGTTTTGATTATTTTAAGACCCGGCCGAAAAATAGAATATATTGTTTGAATTAAAACTGAACTGAAAAAGTCAAATCCAAGCTGTTTTCTTTTTATAAAATTCTATCTGAATTAAGCTCCAAAATAATCGGACCTAATAATAATCCAAATCATCCAAAAATTATATGACCCCAACAATCTAAATTCAAAATGATCCATTTTTAAACATCAACTATCCAAATCATAACTTTCATTTTCTTAAAAAAAAGTTATAACTTTCAATTTCTATTAATAACAGTTTGAATTATAATAGATTTTAATAACTTTCATATATAATTTTAGGTGTATAGTATGAATTTACCTGGAAGTTTTGGTTGGCGTAGTAAATAAGACAAATATATCTTTAAAGATCCATTTGGAATAAATGAATTCCATAAAATTTTATAAAATTCATTTGTTATTCCTATTTTTCTGTTTGAAATGCAAAAAAAAAATAGTAATTGAATTTCATGAATAAAATTTTATAAAATTTATTATATTTTCACCAAATTTCACCAAAATATGTGAAATTTGTAAATGAATTTTTTATTTTAAGGAGGCAATTTTTGAAAGAATATAATAACCTTATTATAGTATATATATTGAATTGTTATTTTTAAAAATCTTATCACCTTACACTGCTCACACACACACATATATATGCACTTTTAAAAATAACAATTCAGTATTTATTTTTTAATTTAATTTATTTAAATAATTATTATGAACATAATTATAATAAATATCATCTTTATTTTTATTGTTATTGTTATTGTTATTATTATTCAATATAGCAAAAATTAAATAATCCTGAAACTTAATGTTTTAATTAAAAATGAGTATTTTGATTGACAAAATTATAGATAAATTTATTTAAGTTAAATGCTCTACAAATATTAGACTTCTAATATTAATACATTTTAAATTAATAAAATTTTGATTGTAAAGTAATTCAATGTCAATAAGTGTATTATTTTATTATAATAGGTTACTAGTATGTTGTAAACTTAATTCAATGTTAAAATTGTATACAGTTTATTACATAAATGTAGAATTAACTTGATGGTATGTGAATTCTATCTATTTCTTTTATCTATTATCGGAAGTTATTACTGAAAAAGGCATCAAAATTGGCATTGAAAATATTTGAGAAAATAAAATAGAAATAAATTCTTTTATTCATTTATTTCAAATATAAAATTAAGAAAATTATTTTCAATTTTATATTTTAGTTATTTTGTTTCAAGTATAAAAATTGATTTACAAGTCAATTACATATGGTATTCATTTGTAAATGAATTCCATAGTTTTAATTTTTTTTATTTCAAGCAGACCGTAAAACAAACTAAAAGCAACCAAGTTTTGTAATTTAAAAACAAAAAAGTAATAATTTAATCAGCTATTTCAGTAGCAAATTTTAACCGATTACATAATGGTAATAATAATTTGGTCCCAAAACATATTTAAAGGCAAATATATAGCATTTTTAATATTTCAAAAATAAATTTAATTCAAAACAGCTAAATTCGTAGCATTTTAAATATTTTAGGCACACCTTTATTAAATGCAACAGGTCTTTCTTATGTGTCACACTAAAAGGTAACTGCCATTGGTGCATTAAATTCTTCACAATCTAGTTGCCTTTCAATTAAATATCTGATATCAATGTTCACCATGTCCTTTGTGTTTTTTTTTTTTTTTTTGTCCAAGCAAGTCCTTTTTGTTTAACCGGCCAATTTCATGATCATATGATGATATAAATTATACTCCCAGTTTTACAATTATAGTACCTTTTTACATGAATTGAGAAAGTTTACTTGTACAAATACAGGACTCTTCCAATATGACATGTATGAATTTATTGTTATAGGTTATGGATACTTAATTCCCTTTATATTTTGGCCAATGGTGTTCAAGTTAATTGGATTCTCTCTTCTTCTTTTTTTTTTTCTTTTCTTTTCTGAGTTTAAGAGTCCTAAATGCATAGGCCAATCCAAATGGACATTAAGATATTAAAATTAAGCCTCCCTTATCAATATGACCGTTCAAATAAGAGAAAAGAATCATATAATTATTTTTGTATTTTAAGTAGAAATAATAATAGCCAGAAGATCACTCAATCGACATAGGAGACGCCACATAATGCATTGATGCCACATACTCTCAACCCATGGTAAAATTCCTCAAGTATAGGAAGATCATAGTAAAAATCCCCAAGCGCAAAATCAATAAGTAGACATCAAAGGCGAAGAAACACATGAAAAGGAGTTTATGGGGAAACTAAAATTGTCGACGCCCCTCATCTTCCAATCGAAGCTCCTCTGTATCTCTCTGTTATACCTATTCACCACTCTCTTTTTAGCTTTCTACACTTCTCGCCATCCATCAGTTTGTCTTTTCAGATCCTCTCCTCTCGATCCTATCCAACATCCTCTTTTCTCTTACCCTTCTTCTTATGGAGAACACAAGTACGCCGTCCCCACTCAACGCACTTCTTGCTCTTCCCCTGTTTTTTTCTCTGGTACTTTTTCTTTCTTTTCTGTTTTTGGTTTTCAGTTTTGCGATCTGTTTTGGTTTATTTGTGCCATTTTGATTATTGGGTTTCGATTCTTTCGGCTAGATTATTGGACGGTTTTGAAAGAGATTCGAGATTTGAGTTGGAATTCGTCTCTGTTTGCACAGAGGATGAACTACATGAAGGGAAACGGAAATAGTTTTGGAGGAAATTTTAGTACTCAAGAAAGGATTTCTTATTTTCATCGTTTGAATGATAGTTTGGAGATTCCTTGCGGGTTTTACAAAAAATTTCCTGTCACTGATACTGGTAAGTCTTACATCCCCTGTTTCAATTCCTCAGAATTCATCCATTTCTTCTATTTTTTTCTTGCTTCTTTGGATTACTTTCACTTAATTCCAATACAGGAAACCCGTAAATTGAACTTTTAGAAAGAATCCAAAAAATGGCGATATTGAAAAGTTAAAATGATTCAATTAAATTGACTGGCTCAATTTCTTGCAGATAAAATGGCAATGGAGAGCTGTAAGGGAGTAGTAGTAGTTTCAGCAATCTTCAATGACCATGATAAAATCCGGCAACCGAAAAGTCTTGGATCAAAAACCTTAGACAATGTGTGTTTCTTCTTGTTTGTTGATGATGTTACCTTAAAAGAACTGAACTATCACCATTTAATATCAAGAAAATCACTACATTATAATATAGGAGTTTGGAGAATTGTGAAGGTTTCAAGCAAGTATTTGTATGAAAATCCAGCTATGAATGGAATGATACCTAAATACTTAGTTCACAGACTGTTTCCCAACTCCAAATTCAGCATTTGGATGGACGCGAAGCTGCAGTTAATGGTGGACCCATTACTGTTAATTCATGCATTAGTAGTAAAAGAAAATGTAGACATGGCGATATCGAAGCATCCAAAATGGCTTGTTACCATGGTCTTCTGATAAACTCCCTTATCCCTCAGGTAATTTAACTTTATATATATATATATATATATATATATATATATATATAGATGAAAATCTCAAATCTTTATTCTTAATTCATAATTATTTCATGCAATGATATCATGTTTACCTTTAAGTAATTCCACTAGAGAATTACTTAAAGAGAAGTCAAAAAGTTGGGTATACTTGAACTAGAAGTTTAATGTGATAATAAATACATTAATCTTTGTTTAACTTTATTAAAATTTTTCCATATGAAAACTTCATCAAGAAATGAGCTTCGTAGTCCGTAAGGTATTATCTAGATATCTTCATGAATGCGCATAATATTATGATTATAGTTGACTCGTAATGAGGAAATTTCTTTCTTATTCTTTTTTTTTTTAAAGAACAAGAAATTGCCGTGTAGAGTTCAAGGTAAAACTAGTATATTTTGGCTATTTAGCATGTATTTGGAGATGTAATTACTGAGATAATCAAAAATTAGTATCTAAACCTTCTATGCATTTGAAGTTTCGTTCTAATTTTGATAACTATTTTTTTAAAAAAAATAAATAAATAAGGAAGAAGACAAAAAGAAAAAAGAAAAAGAATAAGTGCACTTTTTGCTTTGGAAGCCTTGTAAAAGTATTATTATGGTATGTTATTATTTTTGTGTACGAGAATAGTAGTACAGTCAAAAATTTTCGGGTATAACCAAAACATGTTTTTTTTCCGACTTTAATATATTATAAGATTTTAAATTCTAATTTTTTATTTTTTTCTGCTTCTATTAAAAAAAAAAGAATAATTCTGAACTGGGTTTTTCTCTTTTTTCCAAATTTTTTTTAACCTAACACAATTTGTCCTTAAAATAATGTGGACCCAAAAACAATTCTATGGTTCACGGCAGGATATATCGGTTGTCGCAGTATAAAATAAAATAAAATATGTGTCTTTACATGCAAACGTAACAAAGTCCCTTTCATATAAAGCCATTATAGTAATTGTAGTTTATTATTGTTGATGTAGCAGGTGATCTGTCTGTTACCCAAATTATATGATGAATCATTTGCGTAAAGAATCAAACAATATGATTGTTCTTTGATAAGCACTGAACTAACTCGGTGTCGTTTTGTGCACTTTGCCAGATGTACCAGACAGTGCTTTGATATTAAGGAAGCATGGAGCGAACAGCAATTTGTTCTCATGCCTTATGTTCAATGAAATAGAAGCATTTAACCCAAGAGATCAATTGGCATTTGCATATGTTAGAGATAACATGAAACCGGAAATGAAGCTGAACATGTTTGAAGTTGAGGTTTTTGAGCAGGTGGTGTTGGAGTACAGACACACTCTCAATAAACATAAACTTAGTGAATACAAATCCAATCATAGGATCAAAAGGGTTACCCATGATTCTTTTTTTAATACCAGCTGTTGTAGTAAATGCGACAATTATCTACTCCAAATGTGGGGGGAATACCATTTCTGATTTTCTGTCAAAAAAAAAACAAACAATTCTATTGATTAATTTTAGGAAATTTAATATACTTATGATAATATTAAAAGCTTTATGTTAATCATTTTTTTTAGAAGTTTTAGCTGTAAATTTTAAATTTTAATTTAATTTTTTTCAGCAAGTCATGGTTCATAAACATCTAATTTAAAATTAGTTCCAGTCATTAAATTTAAAAAATTAAGAAATTATAAAGAGTTAATCAACTTTATAAAGTAAGTTTTTAAGAAAAATGAAATGCCAAATAAGAAAAGGATAAGGAAGAAAATTAGAAAAAATAATAAAAAGAAAGTAATACTAGAAAACAATGTTATTAAAACCGGACCGAATAAAGAATCAGTAAGATTGAAAGTTCTTGGTTCGATCGGTTCAATTGAGTTTTTTTTTTATTTTTTAAAATATTATTAATTAATATAATTTTATAAATACTACTGCATATTATTATCAATTACACTAAGACCACATTAACAAATGATCAAATCCTAATATGAAATGATAACAAATGACCATATCCTAATATGAAATGAATTTATAAGGGAATATATATTTAAATATTACAAATAATATTAATTATTTTTTGGTTTTTTTGTGCATATAATTTAATTATTTCAAATTAAACGGTAAGAGGACATAAGCAATTTTTTATTGTTCAATTTGATTTCATTGGAGGAAAATTAATTTTACCTTTACCAAATTATCTAACGATTGAAATAAATTAAAAAAAAGTAAAAAATAATATAAAGAACAGAGTATGACAATAAAATAAGAAACCATAAAATAAAATTAAAAATAATTAAAGAAATAAAGTAAAAATAAAAATATTAATTATCACAAATTAAAATTAAATTAATTAAAGAATGAAAGTAAACACGTGAGGTTGTGGTGGTGTAGTGATTATTATGTTAGTCTTATCATTAAAAGGTTTTCAATTTGATCCTATACAGCTTAAAAAATAAGCAGTTAATTTTTTTTTTGCTTTTTCACATTAAACGATGATATTTTTTTAAAAATGATAACGTTTTGTCATTTTAAAAAAAATTTGATTTTGATCGGTTTGTCGGTTCTTTGATTCTGATCAGTTTTTTTCGATTTAATTTGATTTTTTTCAGTTCAATTTTTATTAGCTGAATCAACTGAATGATCTGTCGGTTCACAATTAATTCAGTTCGACCGATCGGTCCAATCCAATTTTAATAACATTGCTAGAAAATAAGACTAACCAACCAACTAACTTTCACATGAAAAAGCTGACAAGAAAGTACAGGTTGGCAGAGCATGTTCTAGTCCTTTGCCCTTTTACGTTTTAAATAAAATAAAAACTGCTACTATCTTCCGCTTAGCAAAATAATGTTTTGACTCGCATTTTTCTTCGGCACATTAAGAAAAGTTACTTCATGGGATGAAATTAATCAGATATATTAGTAAAGTAATAAATCATAATTTATATTTATTGATTATAACGTACTTTAAATAAGGATATATTAAATATTTAAGTATTTAATAAGTTAAATATAATGTCAATAAAGAACTATTTTTTCTTTTAAAGACGGTGGAAGTATTATAATTGCTTTTATATTATTCAAAGAATGAGTTGGGTGATAAACAATAATGAATAAAATATTTATCGGTTATAATTAAGAGTCATGTTGAGTCATGATCAAATGAATTATAAATGGACATATTTTAAACCAATCAAATCATGTTATATTCATTAAGAATAAAAATTAAATATATACCATCTATAAAAATAATTAATTTAATATTCACATTATATAAAAATATAAAATTATAAATGATATACATGTTGAATTATTTTACAGATTATATAAATTGAATATATCTCAAGTGAATAATTCACGTATCGGATAAGTTTAGAAATATTTATGCAAAGGCTAAACGTTCAAATCAATTCCTAAAATTTGAAAAAAAAATACAATTTAAAATCTAAAGTTTTATTTGATACTATATCATCCATAATATTTTAAAATTTGGGCAATTTAATCCTTAAAATGACGGCTAATACTTAAGAATTTGATACGTGTTACTTAAAAATTTGATACATGTTACTTAAGAATTTGATAAATTTTTTTAGAGATCAAATTGCTCTAATTTTCAAAATTTAATTGCGACATTGCACTAAATGAAATTTTGAACACTACATTATCCTTTTTTCCAAACATTAAGGGGAAAATTGCACCTCCAACCTTATCCAAATATCTTAGATTGAAATTATGCATCTATCAAAATTTAGCAGAACATGAAAAAGGATTTCTGTATCGTTGGAGTGGGCTTAAGCCAGAGGTTTCTTGCATTCAAAAGAGAAGAAAATATTGGTTTCTTGAAAATGCAGTCTGTGTGCCTTTTCTACTTCACGTAAAGCTTGTGAACTATCCCATAATTAATTAACGATTCTTTTGATGTCATTCTTTAATTATTTTAAATATTACTATATTAACTTAACTTATAATAACTATGAATAAGCACTTTAATAATATATCCAATCATCCATACAATTTTAACTTTTTAGGTTTAGCATATATGTATAAATTAAGAAGTGGCAATAATTCTTGATACCGAGCTATACAACGTAAGTTCATTTATACAAATGTAAATTCTGAAGAAATTAATTAGTTAGAGCTGAACTGGACTGTTTAGTTAATATAGAGTTGAACTGGATGTTATTTTTTCTTTTTCCTTCTTTATATTTTTGTATATAAGTCACGCTCTTTTTCAAGATATATAGATGGAAATACTTTTCCTCTCTGTTTTGTTCATGGTATCAGAGCAGTTATTTCTTCTTTTGGGTTTTTTGATTGTTTAATCGCATTGGTTGATTGAATATTGTTGTGCTTTGATTACGAGTCATGAATGACGAAACCACTCGAATCATTGGAGATCAGAATCAAGTTTCGGTAGATCGGAATCAACTGCATATGACAGATCTGAGTCGATCGCAAAGCAAGAAAGGTGTGTTTTCTGTTCATGGATCTAATAATCCAGGTCTTTCTCTTGTTTCTGCACCATTGACCGGCACAAATTACTCTACATGGAGTAGAGCAATGAAGATAGCTCTTGCGGCAAAAAGAAAGCTAGGTTTCATCAATGGCAAATTTAAACAGCCATCTGAAGATGATGATAGCTTTGAAGACTGGTGTGAAGCTAATTACATGGTAGTATCTTGGATTTTAAGTTCTCTATCAAAGGATATTTATGATTCTTTTTTGTTTATGCAACCTCGGCAAAGGAGCTTTGGTATCGCTTAGAACAGAGATTTGAAAAATCCAATGGACCCCTGCGTATACAGATTAAGAGGCAAATTAATTCATTGATTTAGGGAAATAATTTTGTTTCAATCTACTTTACCAAACTTTGCAAGTTATGGGATGAATTGCAGAGTATTATACCAATGTCTCAATGCACATATGGTTGTACTTGTGGAGTTATGAATAAAATTGAAGAAATTAATGACTTTGATAAGATTTTGCAGTTTTTGCTTGGATTAATTGACTCTTATGATCCCATTGTGTATTAGATTTCTATAATAGATCCTTTGCCTAGTCTTGACAAAGTCTATGGCATGATATTGAATGTGGAGAAACAAAAGCAAGTGAGTTCTCAAGCTGCTAAAATGTTTGACAATAGTGCTCTGTTGGTTAAGAGCTTCAAACCTAGAAGTAATATTAAATCGTTGAGCAAGAAGAAAGAAGGGGAAAAGAAGAAGGATAAGTTTTGTACTTACTGTCGGTATGAGGGACACTTAAAGGATTCTTGTTTCAAGTTGATCAGTTATCTTGACTGGTATGTGGAACAACAAAAGAAGAATCACAAAGCAAAAGGTGTCCACAAAGTGAACATGGCAGATACTCCATTCACTAAGGCACTCGAACTAGACAAAGGGAAGATGGACATAAATCAGGCTCTTCAAAGAACTGATTCAGAAGGAGTTGTCTAAGGCTACTGAAAGGAAAGCAAATTGTAGATTCAGAGTATGCAAATTTTGCAAGAGAATTTGAGTTTGCAGGTATTGTGTCCTAACCACACACTTGCCGGATTATTGATACTGGAGCTAGCATTCATGTTTCTAGAAATATGGATTTTTTTTACTCCTTGAATTCAACCAACAAACCTAGTTCAGTTTCTTTACTAGATGGTTCTATTAAAATAGTACATAGCATGGGAAACATTACCTTGACCAACAACTTTGTTCTTGAAAATGTTATGCATATTCCTTCTTTCGAATATAACCTCCTTTCTGTCAATAAATTAATTAGCCAATTCCCATTCCATTATCTTCATTTTTTTCTCTAACTTTTGTGTTTTACAGGACCTGAAGATTAACACAGTCATAGCTATTGGAAAGATTGTGGGAAAGTTATATGTTCTAGATGAATTTTCTTTTTGTAAAGAAATTGTTTCTTCATACCTTTCTCTTGTTAACAACTGTTATTCTTCCTTTTTAGCCAAAAATTGTTTTCCCATTAATGCTTGTACTATAAATAAGGTCCAGGAGCTTAATGTTCAATTGTTACATAAAAGACTTGGCCATCCTTCATTTTCTATAATGAAGCACTTAGCTATTTTGAAGATTGGGCCAGATTTCTTGAATGAATATGTTTGTGATGTATGTGCAAAAGCTAAGCAAACAAGAGTAGTTTTTCCTTAAGATGGGACTCACAGCAACAAGTTGTTTTATCTTATTCATGTGGATGTGTGGGGTCCATATGGTAAGGAGTCTTTATCAGGAGCACGATATTTCTTTACAATAGTGGAAGATCACAGTAGGAGCACCTGGACATTTTTTATTCAGCATAAGTCTCAAGTACCATCTATTCTTTCTAAATTTTTCCAGCAAATTAAGACTCAATTTGGTGCTGTAGTCAAGCAAATTAGATCAGATAATGGTGCTGAATTCTTATCTTAATCATGTCAAATTTTTTTTGCTGAATTGGGAGTGCTTCATCAACGGTCTTGTTCTTATACACCATAATAGAATGGTACAATAGAGAGAAAACACAAACATTTGTTGTAAGTTGCCAGGGCATTATTATTTTAGGCTAATTTGCCTGCTGATTTTTTAGGAGAGGCTATTTTGCAAGCTACTTATCTCATAAATCGAACTCCTTCTTTGTTCTTTAGTGGAAATCTCCCTTTCAGGTTCTTTTTTTAAAAAGCCCAGATTATGATGCTATCAAAATATTTGGCTGTTTATGTTATGCCACTAATCTCCTACCTCATAAAACTAAGTTTGATTCAAGGGCATTTAAATGTATTTTCTTGAGGTATGTTGTTGGTAAAAAGGGATATAAAGTATATGATTTGGAAGCTAAGAAAATTTTCATTTCGAGAGATGTTAAATTTCATGAGGCTGTGTTTCCTTTTCAAGATAATTGTATTGATAATCATGCTGACTCTACTCCTTTGCCACTACTTGTTTTTTCCCAATTCGATGCCAATATACCTTTACCTCCTATTCCACTTTCCGCCTCTATTGATGTTCCTATTACTCATGATGTTGTTTTGCCATCTTATGTTGACCCTGTTGTCCCTTCACGTGTTAATACACGACCTTCTCAATCCCTTAAACGACCTCAATGGTTACAGGATTATGTTACTAATGCTCTTTTTCCATCTTCTTCACCACATGTTTTTCTACCTACTTCCTCTAAATATATTCCTAGAACTTTTCCCTTTTATTGTAACAATCGTCTCTCACCTGAATATTGTCATTTTTTAGCTACCATTACTACTCATCAAGAACCTCGATCTTATGCTGAAGCAAAGGATTCTGAAGACTAGGTCAAGGCAATGAATGTTGAGTTGGATGCCTTGGAAAGAAATAATACTTTGTCACTAACTACCTTGCCTTCGGGTAAAACTCCAATTAGCTGTAAGTGGGAGTTTAGGCTCAAGTTACATCCATATGGGATTGTTGACCGGCATAAAGCTCGTTTAATAGCAAAAGGGTATAATCAGATTGCAGGTGTGGATTATATGGATTATTTTTCTCCAGTTGCTAAGGTTGTGACTGT
>CM075819.1:6721222-6754871 GCA_037975025.1 Excoecaria agallocha
AATCCACTTTATTAAGAAATCTTCAATCAGTGCTTCCACTACCAAAGCATCATTGTGGGGTTGACACATATGCTTCCCATCCCTAGCTGAGAACTGAACGATATCTAACGTGGCAAGTGGACTTCCTCCTCTAGGAAAAACCTCATTTGCTTTGCACCTCTTAGAGTCTTTGAACATGTCATAGTGCTTCCCTCCTGCTATTACGTGGATTACCTCAGCCGAGGCTCTCTTACAACTAATCCCTTCACCCCTACCTGACTGTCGAGGTGGTGTTCAACAAGTATCGTTCTTACTCCCCTTTACAAACTGCTTGAGCTTGCCCTTCTTGATTTGATACTCGATTTCTCTCTTAAGTTGTTTGTAATCGATGGTCTCATGCCCTTTGTCTTTGTAAAAAGCACAATATAGGCTTAGATCTCTGTCTGGATTGTCTCTCATGGGCTTTGGCTAGTTTACGTCATAGTTCTTCATCCAGGATAGGACTTGGGCAGGGGACGTAGTTAGTTTAGTAAACTGTTCTTTGTTGTGGCTTCCTAAGTACGGCTTCAAAACCATGTAGGCTATGTATGACTCCCTAATAGTTCTTGACTCACTCTTTTTAGAGCCACCTCTCTCTCGGCTTATTCCTCGAAAGGTTTCGCTGACACTTTCCTGGTCTCCATACCTGAGTCTCCTAGCTTCATCCATATGGATATAATTGAGAGCTTTGATCACCAACTCGGTAAAGTCTGATGGGGGTTTTTTATTCAAAGAACCATTAAAATATTGGCACCTCGTGTTTCTACTTAGTGCATTTATAGCGGTTTCTAAGTTTAAGTTCTGGATGTCCATTGTTACCCTATTAAACCTATCCACATAACTTCGTAATGATTCTCCCCTTTCTTGGACTACTTAGTGCAAATCAACTGAGACTCTCGTAGGTAAGGTTGCTGCCATAAACTTTACCTTGAACATATGAGTGAACTGTCGAAAATTATTTATTGAATTTTCGGGTAGGTTTTCGAACCACACCTAGGAGAAATCCTCTAAGCTCTGTGGGAAGATCTTGTAGAGTGTGACATCATCTATGGTGTGAATCAGCATAGAATGGAAAAACTGGTCCACATGTGCTCACGAGTCTGTGTTTCCACTGTAACGGAGAAGGTTCGGTATTTTTATGTTTTTAAAAGGGACAAAAAGTATGGCTTTAGAGAGTAGGGATTGAAATTCACCCTAGTACTTAACCGTAGTCGACCCTGGTTCTACTACAACCTTTCTTCTATGAGCTTGTCAAGCTCATCCCTTGTTAAGGTTATCCTAGACCCCCCGTCGTTCTTTAAAATTGTCAAGTTCGAGCTTTCAAAGGTATTGGTGTGGGTGATCAGCGGTGTTGGCTGAGGTGCTGATTAGGCGACCAGTTATGAGATAGTCGCCAGAAGGGCTTGAGCAAGCTGAGGAGTGAGGCTAGATATGGGGGTTGCTGGTGCTTTGGCATGTAGGCCAGTGTTGGGGAGGTTAGTGGAAGCACCTTGTGGGGTGGGCTCTAGGGGCTAAAAAAACTAGTAAATGGGGACCTGGCATCATGTTGCTCCTATTTCTAGACATAGTCTTATTACTGCTTTCCTATAATAATAATAATAATAATAATAATAATAATAATAATAATAATAATAAAATTCATTAATTTTCTAACCTAAATTTCACAAAAATTACGCGATTAAACCTTTCAAATGCAAATCAGCTGGCCTCTCTGGCTCTCAGTTTTGGCATAATTTATCTATGTAAGATTTTGTTCATCTGAATATACATACATACACACATATATATATAATAGAACTTATGGCATAAAATTATTTAGTGACCCAAAATGTAATATCGGTTCACTGCTTCAATCATATTTTTGACTGAATAAAAATTTCACGGCAATAATTTGGCTAAAGCAAAAAAGAAGAAGAAGAGAGAGCAAAGCATAGAACCTTAAAGTCATTAACTTCTTCAGCTGATGGCCTGAGGCTTAAAGGAAGGGTGGAGAGATCTCCAGGGGGCTCTAAGTTACTTGAAGATAAGCAGACATTAATTATGTCCAATAATGATTTTAATGCTGAACGACCTCCTAATGCATAAGCTGCTACTACTTGAGGTGCTTTTTGATACAATTCCTTTGGACCTGCAATTGCTTTAGAGTTCATATTTAAGTTCCTACCAAAAATCGAAGGATGAAAGACTTGTCTGGGCCTGGTCCCTGAATTGCGAGAATTATGGTTGAGACTGAAAGGAACCTTACTCTTCTTGGGTGAGCTTAGAATGGAAGTGATGGGTAAGATTGTAGGAATTAGGGTTTCTTTTCCAAATGACAGCATGTTTTTGGGCTTTTTTAGACGATTTAGAATACTATCATTTCTTTGTCATACTTTAAATGAATATGATAGAGAATTTGAATGAGAATTTCAGGTTTTTCAAGAAACGGATATCTTTAATTTGTTGCTTTCAACACAAGGAACATTGCTTTAATTTGTGCAAGGCATTGTCCTTTGTTTTCTTTCCCTTTCTTGCTTTTCTGCATAATAAATCAAGTACCAAGTTGCATAAACATTTTTCTTGAAACATAAGATTTCTCGATTAAAAACTAGAATCCGAATTTGAAAGCTCAAAGCCTGTAATAAGACCAGTAATAATAATTAAGCTAAAGCTTAATTGGTTGAAAGTTCCTTTCTTAATATCCAAGAGACGAATAAAAGCTTCCATAGCTAGCATGGAATGTTTCTTTTTAAATCTGGCAAGCGTTAAATCAGAATAATTTGATCCTGTCCAAACAATACATACTGACATACGCTCGTACTGAATTTTCTCTTTTACTCACTTTCTTTAAAAACTCATCGTTTCTCAGGATTTAGTGTTGATTTTCTTCACTTAAGCATGCTAAATTACAATACTAGTGATCTGATTAGGTATCTTGATATTGGCTTAGGGAATGTCTTCAACAATTTTCAAGGAATGATTAAGAATGTTTCAGTAGCAGCAATAGCAACTCCTATCATCATCATTGCCAGCACTTCCATTGTATATCATTATGCAAAAAAAGCTCACAAATTTAAAAGTCATGAGATAGTTTATGCAAGGTCTATGTCCTTGGGAGCTCTCCATGGTGGCAAATTGGCCTTCCATAGATTGATTGATTATCATCATGCTCGAGCAGACGCAACGTCCCTTAACGCTGCAGAGACCGAATTAAAGTCTCTACTCGCCGAGGAACAAGCCGATTATAACAAGCTTCAGGTAAAATTTGTTAACATATCCACTTTGTTTAAGGGTTTAATATGCTTGGTTATCACATTCTGTCCATTTATGGCATGTAAGAGCGTTGTTGCTAAGCTGGAAATGAGGGGAAAGGAAGGTATTGCAGTGAGAATCCTGGAACAAGAAGTTGAAAAGGCCAAAAGGGAGAATAGATCTCATGAAGCTTATGAAACTGAAATGTTGCTTGTTGAAATGCTCATTTACAAGGTGTTTCAATCACCCAAAAAATTTACATTTTTATGATTATTGATTCAGCTAATTAATTTGTTTGTATCGGTATGCATTTTTAGGGAGACTACAAGAAAGCCTTAAACTGCGAGTGCCTTAATCATGAGCAAATTTCTGATGCAAGACGGCCTCTGTATAAGGTGAGGCCATCTCTTAATTTCTCGCCAAATACATTAAAATGCGTTAAATTAAGATGATGATATACCGACACGCTTAATCCTTTTCTGTGTAATATAAATCTGTTACAGGCAATCATTCATGTAATGTTAAATAATAGGGAAGAAGCGTCAAAGTGTTGGGATGAATTTGTGGAAGTTCGAACACACTTCCAATCTCCACCGAGTTTTGAAGATCACAAAATTCACAAAGACATCGGCGATTTCAATGAATTTGAGAAGCTGGTCGAGGTGCTTAAAAATGATATCACCAAGGTTCAAAATGCATGATTGCAAACCACCAATCTATTGCGATCCACAACTTCGTCACGTTCTAAATTTTCCCTTTTGCCTGCTGTATAATTGCATGTGTAATACAGTGGGGTTAGCACATCTGGGTCCCACCTGTAATTGAAGTCGTTGTACCTTTTTGTTGTTTTGAAACTTTGCTATTTAAATAAATTTGGGAGAAAATATATTTTCTTAAAGACTGTATTTTCTTGCTGGAGTTGTAATTCGGAAAAAAAGTATAAAAGGTGTTGTTTTACAAACAAGACAATTGTTGAAATCTTAACGTTAATAAACCAACAAAACAGTTATTGCTGAATTTTACTTATTTATTATTTTAATAAAATAATATTAATATTACTTAGAAAATCTCGCGACACTCTCGCATATCTATCCAATTAAATCACCAAAATTGATTGTACTCATTGTACGACTTGAAGGGGCGTAGTGTGTGATACACTCATGCATTACAAATTGGATTGACTTGATGGTGCGTAGTGTGTGATACACTCATGCAATACAAATTGGATTAGATTAACACTCGCTATGAAAACATGTCTAACTTAATTAAGAATTATGAAATAAAAAAAAAAATTAAAGGTCCATCTAGTTCAGTGGCTTGTACTATTTGATAGTTGATAACCGTTGCTAATATATATATATATATAGTTGTTATTATTTTATTTTAATTTTTTTGTTCTATTAAAAAATATTCACACTTTTTATCGAGTGTTAACCATTATATCAATTTCTAATAATTTTAATTTTATTATTATTATGATTTAAAAAATTAGTGATATAAAATAATTGAAAATTATATAATTAATAAAATAATATTATAATCTAATAAAAATACGTAAATTATCAGCCGATAAAAATATAAAATATTTAAAACAATAGCATATTAAGATAATACAAAAAAAAAATTACTAAATGCATTTAAAGCAATTGATCGGTACAAAAGAGTTATGGGTAACTTCGAAGAGCTAAATATAACGTTTTTATAATATTTTTTGGGTACACTTGCATGGAGAGCGGATATTTTCCAGTTGATGCAAATCAATTGCAATTTGGAGAACTTTTTTATAAGGATAGGTAACTCATGAAGGGGCGAGCAAACTTTAAAATCGAAAAATGAAACCAAATCCTTTATTATTTAAAAATTTAATACCAAAATACTTCTAAATTCTAATTAAATTCTAATCATTTAAATATTTACAAAGTTATAGTTACCTATAAGTATAATTAAGTTCTAATCATTTAAAAATAAAGCTATGAGTATAATTAATTTTATACCACAAAAATTCAAATAGTTTTAATTCAAATATTGAACTAACTAATTAAATTTTGGTTAATCAATAAATCGAACCAACCAACAATTTCGATTCAGTTATTATATAATTTCGGTTCGATTTGTTAATATTTCAATTTTTTGTTATTTTGGTTTGGTTAGGGAACCGAACCTACTATTGGGCAGCCCTAATTAATCATGTTAGGCAAGATAAAGTTGTACATTCCTAACAATTTTTTGTGTTTCATTATGTTATTAATTAACCGGTTACTGTCCACTGCTAACATCAAAAAAGTGCTTCATTAGCCAATTTAATTAGCAATCACTATAAGAAAATGTGAAAATAGTAACGAAAAAATAGCAACGGAATAGTTTCCGTTGCTATTTTTGGTTGAAGTGTAAGGTTTTAGCAACAGAGTTAAAAATGGTTGTCTTCCGTTGCTAAAAAAGGTGGAAACTAGTTGCTCCAAAAATTAACAACATAATTTTGCAACAGAAATTATGTATCATTACTAAAAAAGGGCGGCAAAAGATCGTGCCAATATTTTGAGGCAAAATTTAGCAATGGAATTCAATTTCCGTGCTCAAACCAAAAATGATTTATAAATTTAACTATAATTTTCTCATCCTAAAAAAATATAAAACAATATATTTACCAACTACAAATAAATTTTTCCTTTTTATTTTAACTATTAAAAATCAACAAAAATGAGAGATATAGTAACTTACCTTTGAAAATTATAATGGTCTGAAATATATTCTTAAGTTAATAACACCTAGACTTAAAAAATATAAATTCAATTAGCATATATATTATAAATTAAAAACTCAAAATTTAATTTTACTATATCACTATAACTTACCTTTATGTAGCTTTCAACAAAATTGTTTTCACAATATTCAAACCACAAATTCAACTACTACCCTGAAATTAAAATACAAACAGAAATAAAGCAATCAAAGACAAAGCAAATAGGAAGAAAGAAAGCAAATACGAAATAGGGAGAGCAATCCCTTTTATACAGCATTTGAACAAACCTCCTTTAACCAAATCTTTAATTTAAAAAAAAAATGAATCCCGTGAATTCACAACAGTTCACGGGAGTTACTGTGTGCTGTTGCAGTGCACAATAACTATTTTGTATTGCAGCAGCTTTCCTTTAAAAAAAATTTTTTGCAAAAAATGGCAAGTGCCCCTGCCGTTTTCCACAAGCGGGGCCCACTGACGATAATAACCTTTATTTAAAAAAAATTCAAAAAACAGCAAGTGCTCCTGCCGTTTTCCATACATGGGCCACACCTACTGTCTTTTTCTTCACACTCGATACGGCGCCGTTTCAAATGAAAAATGGCACAATGAAGTGTCGTTTTCAGTACAAAATCTATCCCTGGATGCGTGGATCCTACTGTTCCTAAAACTTCACATCAAAGTGCCATTTTTTTAGCTCACTAATTTCCTAAATAATAATATCGTTACACCTCTTTCTCAATTCCTACACCAAATTAAAAAAAAAAAATCCCTTAAAAAATTGAGTTCGTATATATAATATAATATATAACCTCCTCAAATATTTTTATAATTTGCATAAATAACTATTATTTATCATCATAGCTTTGAAGCTAAAATATTCCACAGTTTTTGAATCCAAACATATACAAAATTACAAATTCAAAGTAGCATAAAACTTTTAAATCAATTTTTTTTTTTTTGGTTCAAAGAGATAATTGAGCTCCAGATCAATCCATGACCCTATATGAAAAAATTAATTTATGAAAAGGACACATCATTTTATTTATTTTTATGAAAAAGAACAGGAGATTTTATCCTACGTAAGTAATTACTTATTTCTTTCCTTTTCTTTTTTCTACTTTTCTTTCTATTTAAGTATCTGATATGTTTTTTTTTTCTGTAATAAATTTGAACTCGATTTATTTATGTATCGGATCCAACTTGCAATAAAAATATAATTCATATTTAATTTAATTTATTAATAACTTATTTATAATTCAATCCATTTGATTGGCAAAAAAAAAATACAATTAATCCATATTTGACCCATCCAAATACATTTATAATTCAATTCATTTATGATTCAGCCGATTGTGATTTAATTCAAATTCACTCAATTTGAATAATTTCCCACCTATACGGTTAGATATTATTTATATGGTAATTTTATGGAATTAACTTAAATGACTTATTATAATTTAGTTACTAAGAGAATTGGGTGTGTTATATGAATTTTTCAATGGCATTTCTTTTTCATTTCTAACTTAAATAAGGATAAAAAGAACTTCATAAATTTCCTTTACTATCTCTTATTAGATTGCAATTCTAAAAAAACCAAGCAATTTATCATTAGATGAAGATCCTTTTTTCTTTAGAGAGTATTAGATGAAGGTTTTGATTATTTTAAGACACGAAAAATATAATATATTGTTTGAATTAAAACTGAAATGAAAAAGTCAAATCCAAGCTGTTTTCTTTTTATAAAATTCTATCTGAATTAAGCTCCAAAATAATCGGACCTAATAATAATCCAAATCATCCAAAAATTATATGACCCCAACAATCTAAATTCAAAAGGATCCATTTTTAAACATCAACTATCCAAATCATAACTTTCATTTTCTTAAAAAAAAGTTATAACTTTCAATTTCTATTAATAACAGTTTGAATTATAATAGATTTTAATAACTTTCATTTATAATTTTAGGTGTATAGTATGAATTTACCTGGAAGTTTTGGTTGGCGTAGTAAATAAGACAAAAATATATAAGACAAATATATCTTTAAAGATCCATTTGGAATAAATGAATTCCATAAAATTTTATAAAATTCATTTGTTATTCCTATTTTTCTGTTTGAAATGCAAAAAAAAAAAAAATTAGTAATTGAATTTCATGAATAAAAATTTTATAAAATTTATTATATTTTCACCAAAATATGTGAAATTTGTAAATGAATTTTTTTATTTTAAGGAAGCAATTTTTGAAAGAATATAATAACCTTATTATAGTATATATATTGAATTGTTATTTTTAAAAATCTTATCACCTTACACTGCTCACACACACACACACACATATATATGCACTTTTAAAAATAACAATTCAGTATTTATTTTTTAATTTAATTTATTTAAATAATTATTATGAATATAATTATAATAAATATCATCTTTATTTTTATTGTTATTGTTATTATTATTCAATATAGCAAAAATTAAATAATCCTGAAACTTAATGTTTTAATTAAAAATGAGTATTTTGATTAGTTCTGACAAAATTATAGATAAATTTATTTAAGTTAAATGCTCTACAAATATTAGACTTCTAATATTAATACATTTTAAATTAATAAAATTTTGATTGTAAAGTAATTCAATGTCAATAAGGGTATTATTTTATTATAATAGGTTACTAGTATGTTGTAAACTTAATTCAATGTTAAAATTGTATACAGTTTATTACATAAATGTAGAATTAACTTGATGGTATGTGAATTCTATCTATTTCTTTTATCTATTATCGGAAGTTATTACTGAAAAAGGCATCAAAATTGGCATTGAAAATATTTGAGAAAATAAAATAGAAATAAATTCTTTTATTCATTTATTTCAAATATAAAATTAAGAAATTTATTTTCAATTTTATATTTTAGTTATTTTGTTTCAAGTATAAAAATTGATTTACAAGTCAATTGCATATGGTATTCATTTGTAAATGAATTCCATAGTTTTAATTTTTTTTTTATTTCAAGCAGACTGTAAAACAAACTAAAAGCAACCAAGTTTTGTAATTTAAAAACAAAAAAGTAATAATTTAATCAGCTGTTTCAATAGCAAATTTTAACCGATTACATAATGGTAATAATAATTTGGTCCCAAAACATATTTAAAGGCAAATATATAGCATTTTTAATATTTCAAAAATAAATTTAATTCAAAACAGCTAAATTCGTAGCATTTTAAATATTTTAGGCACACCTTTATTAAATGCAACAGGTCTTTCTTATGTGTCACACTAAAAGGTTACTGCCATTGGTGCATTAAATTCTTCACAATCTAGTTGCCTTTCAATTAAATATCTGATATCAATGTTCACCATATCCTTTTTGTTTTTTTTTTTTTTTCCAAGCAAGTCCTTTTTGTTTAACCGGCCAATTTCATGATATAAATTATACTCCCAGTTTTACAATTATAGTACCTTTTTACATGAATTGAGAAAGTATACTTGTACAAATACAGGACTCTTCCAATATGACATGTATGAATTTAGGCTATGTTTGGTAAGATGTAATGGATTGTAATGTATTGGGTAATGTAATGGATTAAAAAATGTAATGTAATGTAATGTAATGTAATTGTGATTACATTACTATGTTTGGTTACATTAGTAATGTAATGTAAATACTAATACATTTCTCTATTTAATTGAAAATATGAGTGAAAAATAGTTAAAAATTTTAAATGTATAATGCTTATATATGACTTGATCAATAACCATAAATTGATCATCAAGTTTTTTATCCAAAGGCTATGATTAATCCATGTTTAATTAGATTCAATTCAATTGAAATTTAATTTATTTTAGACATGTACCTTTTCAATTTAATTTTGATTGAAAACCAATCGAAATTCAATTTGATTTGGCCAATTCTATTGAATTTTAATTGATCTTGAAATCCATAAGATATTTAATATTATATTACTTTTCATATTAATTAATTAATTGTTGAAGTCATAGCTTAGAAAACTGACGCACCAGAGATATTTTATTTAGTTTTGGATTTGGGTCCGCTTGACATCTTGACCCTGCTTGAAAACACATCAAAACTTTTTATGATTTGAAACGAAAAATATATAATAAGGAAAAAATCTATATAAATATTCAGATCTATAAATTAATGTTTCTTACCTAATGCTGGAATTAATAAGGATGGCCAATGTTATATTAAAAATAATTTGTAAAATTTTTGAACTCATAAAAACAATGTAATGAGAAATACGGAATAAAATTGAAGGATTTGAAAATACATTAGTAAATGTATTCACAAATACATTTGTAAACATGATTACATTACATTGTTAAAAATTTACATTAACAAACAAAGGATTAATTACACTTTTGATTACATTACATTACAATGCATCCTACCAAACATAGCCTTATTGTTATAGGTTATGGATACTTAATTCCCTTTATATTTTGGCCAATGGTGTTCAAGTTAATTGGATTCTCTCTTCTTTTTTTTTTTTTTCTTTTCTTTTCTGAGTTTAAGAGTCCTAAATGCATAGGCCAATCCAAATGGACATTAAGATATTAAAATTAAGCCTCCCGTATCAATATGACCGTTCAAATAAGAGAAAAGAATCATAAAATTATTTTTGTATTTTAAGTAAAAATAATAATAGCCAGAAGATCACTCAATCGGCATAGGAGACGCCACATAATGCATTGATGCCACATACTCTCAACCCATGGTAAAATTCCCCAAGTATAGGAAGATCATAGTAAAAATCCCCAAGCGCAAAATCAATAAGTAGACGTCAAAGGCGAAGAAACCCATGAAAAGGAGTTTATGGGGAAACTAAAATTGTCGACGCCCCTCATCTTCCAATCGAAGCTCCTCTGTATCTCTCTGTTATACCTATTCACCACTCTCTTTTTAGCTTTCTACACTTCTCGCCATCCATCAGTTTGTCTTTTCAGATCCTCTCCTTTCGATCCTATCCAACATCCTCTTTTCTCTTACCCTTCTTCTTATGGAGAACACAAGTACGCCATCCCCACTCAACGCACTTCTTGCTCTTCCCCTGTTTTTTTCTCTGGTACTTTTTCTTTCTTTTCTGTTTTTGGTTTTCAATTTTGCGATCTGTTTTGGTTTATTTGTGCCATTTTGATTATTGGGTTTCGATTCTTTCGGCTAGATTATTGGACGGTTTTGAAAGAGATTCGAGATTTGAGTCGGAATTCGTCTCTGTTTGCACAGAGGATGAACTACATGAAGGGAAACGGAAATAGTTTTGGAGGAAATTTTAGTACTCAAGAAAGGATTTCTTATTTTCATCGTTTGAATGATAGTTTGGAGATTCCTTGCGGGTTTTACAAAAAATTTCCTGTCACTGATACTGGTAAGTCTTATATCCCCTGTTTCAATTCCTCAGAATTCATCCATTTCTTCTATTTTTTTCTTGCTTCTTTGGATTACTTTCACTTAATTCCAATACAGGAAACCCGTAAATTGAACTTTTAGAAAGAATCCAAAAAATGGCAAAGCTAAAATGATTCAATTAAATTGACTGGCTCAATTTCTTGCAGATAAAATGGCTATGGAGAGCTGTAAGGGGGTAGTAGTAGTTTCAGCAATCTTCAATGACCATGATAAAATCCGGCAACCGAAAAGTCTTGGATCAAAAACCTTAGACAATGTGTGTTTCTTCTTGTTTGTTGATGATGTTACCTTAAAAGGACTGAACTATCACCATTTAATATCAAGAAAATCACTACATTATAATATAGGAGTTTGGAGAATTGTGAAGGTTTCAAGCAAGTATTTGTATGAAAATCCAGCTATGAATGGAATGATACCTAAATACTTAGTTCACAGACTGTTTCCCAACTCCAAATTCAGCATTTGGATGGACGCGAAGCTGCAGTTAATGGTGGACCCATTACTGTTAATTCATGCATTAGTAGTAAAAGAAAATGTAGACATGGCGATATCGAAGCATCCATTCTTTCTTCACACAATGGAAGAGGCTATGGCTACTTCTAGGTGGAAGAAATGGTGGGATTTTGATGGCTTGAGGACACAAATGGAAACTTATTGTGAAAATGGCTTGTTACCATGGTCTTCTGATAAACTCCCTTATCCCTCAGGTAATTTAACTTTTTATATATATATGAAAATCTCAAATCCTTATTCTTAATTCGTAATTATTTCATGCAATGATATCATGTTTACCTTTAAGTAATTCCACTAGAGAATTACTTAAAGAGAAGTCAAAAAGTTGGGTATACTTGAACTTCAAGTTTAATGTGATAATAAATACATTAATCTTTGTTTAACTTTATTAAAATTTTTCCATATGAAAACTTCATCAAGAAATGAGCTTCGTAGTCCGTAAGGTATTATTTAGATATCTTCATGAATGCGCATAATCTTATGATTATAGTTGAATCGTAATGAGGAAATTTCTTTCTTATTCTTTTTTTTTTTTAAAAGAACAAGAAATTGCCGTGTAGAGTTCAAGGTAAAACTAGTATATTTTGGCTATTTAGCATGTATTTGGAGATGTAATTACTGAGATAATCAACAATTAGTATCTAAACCTTCTATGCATTTGAAGTTTCGTTCTAATTTTGATAACTATTTTTAAAAAATAAATAAATAAATAAGGAAGAAGACAAAAAGAAAAAAGAAAAAGAATAAGTGCACTTTTTGCTTTGGAAGCCTTGTAAAAGTATTATTATGGTATGTTATTATTTTTGTGTACGAGAAAGAATAGTAGTACAGTCAAAAATTTTCGGGTATAACCAAAACATGTTTTTTTTCCGACTTTAATATATTATAAGATTTTAAATTCTAATTTTTTATTTTTTTCTGCTTCTATTAAAAAAAAAAGAATAATTCTGAACTGGGTTTTTCTCTTTTTTCCAAATTTTTTTTAACCTAACACAATTTGTCCTTAAAATAATGTGGACCCAAAAACAATTCTATGGTTCACGGCAGGATATATCGGTTGTCGCAGTATAAAATAAAATAAAATATGTGTCTTTACATGCAAACGTAACAAAGTCCCTTTCATATAAAGCCATTATAGTAATTGTAGTTTATTATTGTTGATGTAGCAGGTGATCTGTCTGTTACCCAAATTATATGATGAATCATTTGCGTAAAGAATCAAACAATATGATTGTTCTTTGATAAGCACTGAACTAACTCGGTGTCGTTTTTGTGCACTTTGCCAGATGTACCAGACAGTGCTTTGATATTAAGGAAGCATGGAGCGAACAGCAATTTGTTCTCATGCCTTATGTTCAATGAAATAGAAGCATTTAACCCAAGAGATCAATTGGCATTTGCATATGTTAGAGATAACATGAAACCGGAAATGAAGCTGAACATGTTTGAAGTTGAGGTTTTTGAGCAGGTGGTGTTGGAGTACAGACACACTCTCAATAAACATAAACTTAGTGAATACAAATCCAATCATAGGATCAAAAGGGTTACCCATGATTCTTTTTTTAATACCAGCTGTTGTAGTAAATGCGACAATTATCTACTCCAAATGTGGGGGGAATACCATTTCTGATTTTCTGTCAAAAAAAAAAACAAACAATTCTATTGATTAATTTTAGGAAATTTAATATACTTATGATAATATTCAAAGCTTTATGTTAATCATTTTTTTTAGAAGTTTTAGCTGTAAATTTTAAATTTTAATTTAATTTTTTTCAGCAAGTCATGGTTCATAAACATCTAATTTAAAATTAGTTCCAGTCATTAAATTTAAAAAATTAAGAAATTATAAAGAGTTAATCAACTTTATAAAGTAAGTTTTTAAGAAAAATGAAATGCCAAATAAGAAAAGGATAAGGAAGAAAATTAGAAAAAATAATAAAAAGAAAGTAATACTAGAAAACAATGTTATTAAAACCGGACCGAATAAAGAATCAGTAAGATTGAAAGTTCTTGGTTCGATCGGTTCAATTGAGTTTTTTTTTATTTTTTAAAATATTATTAATTAATATAATTTTATAAATACTACTGCATATTATTATCAATTACACTAAGACCACATTAACAAATGATCAAATCCTAATATGAAATGATAACAAATGACCATATCCTAATATGAAATGAATTTATAAGGGAATATATATTTAAATATTACAAATAATATTAATTATTTTTTGGTTTTTTTGTGCATATAATTTAATTATTTCAAATTAAACGGTAAGAGGACATAAGCAATTTTTTATTGTTCAATTTGATTTCATTGGAGGAAAATTAATTTTACCTTTACCAAATTATCTAACGATTGAAATAAATTAAAAAAAAGTAAAAAATAATATAAAGAACAGAGTATGACAATAAAATAAGAAACCATAAAATAAAATTAAAAATAATTAAAGAAATAAAGTAAAAATAAAAATATTAATTATCACAAATTAAAATTAAATTAATTAAAGAATGAAAGTAAACACGTGAGGTTGTGGTGGTGTAGTGATTATTATGTTAGTCTTATCATTAAAAGGTTTTCAATTTGATCCTATACAGCTTAAAAAATAAGCAGTTAATTTTTTTTTTGCTTTTTCACATTAAACGATGATATTTTTTTAAAAATGATAACGTTTTGTCATTTTAAAAAAAATTTGATTTTGATCGGTTTGTCGGTTCTTTGATTCTGATCAGTTTTTTTCGATTTAATTTGATTTTTTTCAGTTCAATTTTTATTAGCTGAATCAACTGAATGATCTGTCGGTTCACAATTAATTCAGTTCGACCGATCGGTCCAATCCAATTTTAATAACATTGCTAGAAAATAAGACTAACCAACCAACTAACTTTCACATGAAAAAGCTGACAAGAAAGTACAGGTTGGCAGAGCATGTTCTAGTCCTTTGCCCTTTTACGTTTTAAATAAAATAAAAACTGCTACTATCTTCCGCTTAGCAAAATAATGTTTTGACTCGCATTTTTCTTCGGCACATTAAGAAAAGTTACTTCATGGGATGAAATTAATCAGATATATTAGTAAAGTAATAAATCATAATTTATATTTATTGATTATAACGTACTTTAAATAAGGATATATTAAATATTTAAGTATTTAATAAGTTAAATATAATGTCAATAAAGAACTATTTTTTCTTTTAAAGACGGTGGAAGTATTATAATTGCTTTTATATTATTCAAAGAATGAGTTGGGTGATAAACAATAATGAATAAAATATTTATCGGTTATAATTAAGAGTCATGTTGAGTCATGATCAAATGAATTATAAATGGACATATTTTAAACCAATCAAATCATGTTATATTCATTAAGAATAAAAATTAAATATATACCATCTATAAAAATAATTAATTTAATATTCACATTATATAAAAATATAAAATTATAAATGATATACATGTTGAATTATTTTACAGATTATATAAATTGAATATATCTCAAGTGAATAATTCACGTATCGGATAAGTTTAGAAATATTTATGCAAAGGCTAAACGTTCAAATCAATTCCTAAAATTTGAAAAAAAAATACAATTTAAAATCTAAAGTTTTATTTGATACTATATCATCCATAATATTTTAAAATTTGGGCAATTTGATCCTTAAAATGACGGCTAATACTTAAGAATTTGATACGTGTTACTTAAAAATTTGATACATGTTACTTAAGAATTTGATAAATTTTTTTAGAGATCAAATTGCTCTAATTTTCAAAATTTAATTGCGACATTGCACTAAATGAAATTTTGAACACTACATTATCCTTTTTTCCAAACATTAAGGGGAAAATTGCACCTCCAACCTTATCCAAATATCTTAGATTGAAATTATGCATCTATCAAAATTTAGCAGAACATGAAAAAGGATTTCTGTATCGTTGGAGTGGGCTTAAGCCAGAGGTTTCTTGCATTCAAAAGAGAAGAAAATATTGGTTTCTTGAAAATGCAGTCTGTTTGCCTTTTCTACTTCACGTAAAGCTTGTGAACTATCCCATAATTAATTAACGATTTTTTTGATGTCATTCTTTAATTATTTTAAATATTACTATATTAACTTAACTTATAATAACTATGAATAAGCACTTTAATAATATATCCAATCATCCATACAATTTTAACTTTTTAGGTTTAGCATATATGTATAAATTAACAAGTGGCAATAATTCTTGATATCGAGCTATACAACGTAAGTTCATTTATACAAATGTAAATTCTGAAGAAATTAATTAGTTAGAGTTGAGCTGGACTGTTTAGTTAATATAGAGTTGAACTGGATGTTATTTTTTCTTTTTCCTTCTTTATATTTTTGTATATAAGTCACGCTCTTTTTCAAGATATATAGACGGAAATACTTTTCCTCTCTGTTTTGTTTATGGTATCAGAATAGTTATTTCTTCTTTTGGGTTTTTTGATTGTTTAATTGCATTGGTTGATTGAATATTGTTGTGCTTTGATTACGAGTCATGGACGACGAAACCACTCAAATCATTGGAGATCAAAATCGAGTTTTGGTAGATCGGAATCAACTGCATATGACAGATCTGAGTCGATCGCAAAGCAAGAAAGGTGTGTTTTCTGTTCATGGATCTAATAATCCAGGTCTTTCTCTTGTTTCTGCACCATTGACCGGCACAAATTACTCTACATGGAGTAGAGCAATGAAGATAGCTCTTGCGGCAAAAAGAAAGCTAGGTTTCATCAATGGCAAATTTAAACAGCCATCTGAAGATGATGATAGCTTTGAAGACTGGTGTGAAGCTAATTACATGGTAGTATCTTGGATTTTAAGTTCTCTATCAAAGGATATTTATGATTCTTTTTTGTTTATGCAACCTCGGCAAAGGAGCTTTGGTATCGCTTAGAACAGAGATTTGAAAAATCCAATGGACCCCTGCGTATACAGATTAAGAGGCAAATTAATTCATTGATTTAGGGAAATAATTTTGTTTCAATCTACTTTACCAAACTTTGCAAGTTATGGGATGAATTGCAGAGTATTATACCAATGTCTCAATGCACATGTGGTTGTACTTGTGGAGTTATGAATAAAATTGAAGAAATTAATGACTTTGATAAGATTTTGCAGTTTTTGCTTGGATTAATTGACTCTTATGATCCCATTGTGTATTAGATTTCTATAATAGATCCTTTGCCTAGTCTTGACAAAGTCTATGGCATGATATTGAATGTGGAGAAACAAAAGCAAGTGAGTTCTCAAGCTGCTAAAATGTTTGACAATAGTGCTCTGTTGGTTAAGAGCTTCAAACCTAGAAGTAATATTAAATCATTGAGCAAGAAGAAAGATGGGGAAAAGAAAAAGGATAAGTTTTGTACTTACTGTCGGTATGAGGGACACTTAAAGGATTCTTGTTTCAAGTTGATCAGTTATCTTGACTGGTATGTGGAACAACAAAAGAAGAATCACAAAGCAAAAGGTGTCCACAAAGTGAACATGGCAGATACTCCATTCACTAATTAGGCACTCGAACTAGACAAAGGGAAGATGGACATAAATCAGGCTCTCAAAGAACTAATTCAGAAGGAGTTGTCTAAGCTGCTGAAAGGAGAGCAAATTGTAGATTCAGAGTATGCAAATTTCACAAGAGAATTTGAGTTTTCAGGTATTGTGTCCTAACCATACACTTGCTGGATTATTGATACTGGAGCTAGCATTCATGTTTCTAGAAATAAGGATTTTTTTTTACTCCTTGAATTCAACCAACAAACCTAGTTCAGTTTCTTTACTAGATGGTTCTATTAAAATAGTACATAGCATGGGAAACATTACCTTGACCAACAACTTTGTTCTTGAAAATGTTATGCATATTCCTTCTTTCGAATATAACCTCCTTTCTGTCAATAAATTAATTAGCCAATTCCCATTCCATTATCTTCATTTTTTTCTCTACCTTTTGTGTTTTACAGGACCTGAAGACTAACACGGTCATAGCTATTAGAAAGATTGTGGGAAAGTTATATGTTCTAGATGAATTTTCTTTTTGTAAATAAATTGTTTCTTCATACCTTTCTCTTGTTAACAACTGTTATTCTTCCTTTTTAGCCAAAAATTATTTTCCCATTAATGCTTGTACTATAAATAAGGTCCAGGAGCTTAATGTTCAATTGTTACATAAAAGACTTGGCCATCCTTCATTTTCTGTAATGAAGCACTTAGCTATTTTGAAGATTGGGCCAGATTTCTTGAATGAATATGTTTGTGATGTATGTGCAAGAGCTAAGCAAACAAGAGTAGTTTTTCCTTAAGATGGGACTCACAGCAACAAGTTGTTTGATCTTATTCATGTGGATGTGTGGGGTCCATATGGTAAGGAGTCTTTATCAGGACCACGATATTTCTTTATAATAGTGGAAGATCACAGTAGGAGCACCTGGACATTTTTGATCTAGCATAAGTCTCAAGTACCATCTATTCTTTCTAAATTTTTCCACCAAATTAAGACTCAATATGGTGCTGTAGTCAAGCAAATTAGATCAGATAATGGTGCTGAATTCTTATCTTAATCATGTCAAAAAAATTTTTGCTGAATTGGGAGTGCTTCATCAACGGTCTTGTTCTTATACACCATAATAGAATGGTACAATAGAGAGAAAACACAAACATTTGTTGTAAGTTGCCAGGGCATTATTATTTCAGGCTAATTTGCCTGCTGATTTTTGAGGAGAGGCTATTTTGCAAGCTACTTATCTCATAAATCGAACTCCTTCTTTTGTTCTTCAGTGGAAATCTCCCTTTGAGGTTCTTTTTTTAAAAAGCCCAGATTATTATGCTATCAAAATGTTTGGCTGTTTATGTTATGCCACTAATCTCCTACCTCATAAAACTAAGTTTGATTCAAGGGCATTTAAATGTATTTTCTTGAGGTATGTTGCTGGTAAAAAGGGATATAAAGTATATGATTTGGAAGCTAAGAAAATTTTCATTTCGAGAGATGATAAATTTCATGAGGCTATGTTTCCTTTTCAAGATAATTGTATTCATAATCATGCTGACTCTACTCCTTTGCCACTACTTGTTTTTTCCCAATTCGATGCTGATATACCTTTACCTCCTATTCCACTTTCTGCCTCTACTGATGTTCCTATTACTCATGATTTTGTTTTGCCATCTCATGTTGACCCTGTTGTCCCTTCACGTGTTAATACACGGCCTTCTCAATCCCTTAAACGACCTCAATGGTTACAGGATTATGTTACTAATGCTCTTTTTCCATCTTCTTCTCCACGTGTTTTTCTACTTACTTCCTCTAAATATATTCCTAGAACTTTTCCCTTTTATTGTAACAATTGTCTCTCACCTGAATATTGTAATTTTTTAGCTACTATTACTACTCATCAAGAACCTCGATCTTATGCTGAAGCAAAGGATTCTGAAGACTAGGTCAAGGCAATGAATGTTGAGTTGGATGCCTTGGAAAGAAATAATACTTTGTCACTAACTACCTTGCCTTCGGGTAAAACTCCAATCAGCTGTAAGTGGGAGTTTAGGCTCAAGTTACATCCATATGGGATTGTTGACCGGCATAAAAGCTCGTTTAATAGCGAAAGGGTATAATCAGATTGTAGGTGTGGATTATATGGATTATTTTTCTCCAGTTGCTAAGGTTGTGACTGTCCGAGTTTTCTTGGCTGTTGTTGCTGCTCGAAATTGGCCAGTGTATCAACTCAATGTTAATAATTCTTTCTTGCATGGTTTTCTTGATGAGAAAGTCTACATGGAGTTGCCCCCAGGCTACACAAAGGCAGCAAATGGTCAGGTTTGCAAACTCCAAAAGTCTCTCTATGGTTTAAAACAAGCCTCTGGACAGTGGAATATTAAACTCATGGCTCATTTGAAGTCGTATGATTTTCTTCAATCTCAATAGGATCATTATTTATTTACTTTCTCCTTTAAGGAAGTTTTCCTTGTTCTTCTTGTCTATGTTGATGACTTGATTATTACTGAAAATTCAGTTGCAGAGATCACAAAAGTGAAGCAATCGCTCGATGCTAAATTTACTGTCAAAGATTTAGGTGTGGCCAACTATTTCTTGGGTTTAGAGATTTTTCATACCCCTGATGGCATTTATCTCAATCAATGAAAATATATCCTTGATTTGTTGACTGATGCAGGATTGCTTGGTGCTAAACCCAATTCCACTCCATTTCCTAAAGGTCTCAAGCTAACACTTGATGATGGTTCTTTGCTAGATGATCCTTCTGTTTATAGAAGGCTGGTTGGTCAGTTGCTTTACTTGGATTTTAGCAAGCTTGATATTACATATGGGGTTCAACAATTGAGTCAATATGTTCATCAACCTAGAGAGTCTCACATGAAAGTTGCTATTCACTTGTTGCGATACTTGAAAGGGTGTCCTTCGTTGGGCTTATTCTTTCCTGCTCATAATTATCTTCAGTTAACAGCTTTTTGTGATGTTGATTAGGCTTTGTGCCTTGATTCTCATAGATCATTGACTGGCTATTGTATTTTTTTGGGGTTCTGTCCCGTTTCATGGAAGACTAAGAAGCAACAAACTGTTTCTAAATCTTCTGCAGAGGCTGAGTATCGTTCCATAGCAGCGATTGTTTGTGAATTGCAATGGTTTAGTTCTTTGTTGAAGGATTTTTGCATTTCTATTTTTCTTCCTATTCCTCTTCATTGTGATAACACTATTGCTATTCATATTGCATCTAATCCAGTGTGTCATGAGCGCACAAAGCACTTGGATATAGATTGTCATATAGTGCGGGACAAGCTGAAAGCAGGCTTTATTTCTACTCATCATCTTCCATCGCGCCTCCAGCTTGTAGATTTGTTCACTAAGGCTCTTGCTTTCCCTGTTTTTGATTTTCTTAAGTCCAAGCTGGCCCTTTTTGATATTCACTCAGGTCCAACTTGAGGGGGGCTGAAGAAATCAATTAGTTAGAGCTGAGCTGAACTGTTTAGTTAATATAGAGTTGAGCTGGATGTTATTTTGTCTTTTTTCTTCTTTATATTTCTGTATATAAGTCACACTCTTTTCCAAGATATATAGACGGAAATACTTTTCCTCTCTGTTTTGTTCAAATTCAATGCACGCATTGATTTTTGCAGGATCAATGAGAATTAGTAATGTATTACGAACATCACATAATTAATGATACTGCAATTCTAATACTCTCTCTTTTTTTATCTGTTACTTTTGTTATTTTTATAATAATTAAAAAAATAATTAGATTTATATTTAGTATTAAATTGCGTGATTTTAAATAAATTATTAAATCTAATTGGTTTTAAATAAATTAACTTTTATTAAAAAAATTAAATTGAAAAAAATTAAATTATATTGGAAGTCTAAAAATGACAGATAAATAAAATTTTAATTTTGTTTAAAAGCAACACATAAAAGAGAACGGAAAGTATAGTTGATTAACATTTATTTCTCTTATTTGTACAGTGAACACTAAATAAAGAAAGAACTGTTATCAATTCTTAATTGTTTAAGAAGGAGTAAATAAAAAAAAAATAATAAAAACAGTAGATCTGTTGTTCAATAATTCATATTTATTTAAAATAGGCAAGAAAATATTATGCGACGGGGAATTTAATTATACTCTAAACTTGTAGATGAAGAATCCAAATTAGAGGGAGAAGGGGCAAAAAACAATGATAATGTGAAAGTTTGATCATATTATTTCATTTTCAATATTGGAGGAAGCATGAAGCTTGTGGATCCCACTCATGTGAGAATTTGATGTTATGCAGACAATAAGGCGTATACTTGTGCAATAAAATAATAAAAGAATTGCTGCTATAATACAATTTGTATTTAAAATTTGTTCGATTTGATAATTTTGCAAACGCATTTTATTCAATTTTTCACTGCTCTAATTTTCTTATAAAATAAGTTTATAATCAATACAAGTGTTTCAGTTATTGAATGGGCAATAATTTAGTCGCGGAAAATTTTGATATGATTATATTTGCATATAAAAATATGTAATTTATATTCGATTTCATCACTCAATAATCAATTTATGATTTGATTCATTTAACTAACAAAATAAATCAATTTAATTCGATCAATTATGTAATTATATCACCTAATTTTATTTTGTTATGACCCGATCATGATCCAATTTTATTTATGATTTATTTAATGACCATTAAGTTGAATCGTAATCCAACTTAATCCAATATAACCTATTTATGGCCAATAAAATTTTAATCTATTTCATGACCGAATCTATTAGGACTCCATTTAAATCTACTAACCTGACCATTTAACACATATAGGTATAATTGGCATATAGGGGCATAGCTGCTCTTGATTCAGTGGGGTCAATTGATCTCACTCAATTAAGAAAAATTTTAATAATATCCCATATAAATTTATTTTTTAAAAAAATTGACTGCCTAAAATAAATGGTAAAAAAATGCTAAAATTCTGTTTTTAAAATTTATTTAAAAAAACCTCTAAAATATTTAAAATAGTAAAAATTAGGGATAAATATAGATCATTTTTCATATTTTTCGCTAATTAAAAAAAGTCCCCATTTACTCTCAAAATATTTAAAATAGTCAACATTTATTCTGGCACTGGCAAATTAAATTTTGTACCATATTCTATACTCCATAAGCTCTTTTTTTGAAAAGAGAAATTCAAAAAAAAAAAAACTTATACCACTTCAATTAATTGTGCTTTTTAATAATAATAATAATAATAATGAAAATATTCTATGAAATCAAAAGAGAAATAAATTATTGAATGGTTGTTTAATTACTTATATTGAAAATAATATATTTGCAATCGTAATCATTCAATACTTTAAAATATATGAAAATCCATAAAAGATAATTGAAAGCTTATGAACATATATATATATATATATATATATATATATATATATATATATATACATAATGAGATTATAAAGTTATTTTTTGTTAATTTTTTTATGTCCCGCCTGTTGATATGATTTAAAACAAACACATAAAGAAAGATGAACCGACCCAAAAAAAAGAAAGAAAAAGAAAAACATGAGGGATTATTCTATGGAAATTTGATTAATAATTTTGCTCAATACAACTATCGATAGCGACGCTGAGAATAATGACGCTTTCACGCAAAAGCTACTATCGGCTCTCACGCCATTTTCATTCTTAGCACAGCGCAATTCAAACATGCAAAGGTGTGGACCTTGTATTTGGTTAGTAAATCTTCCCATACAATATATGCCTTTTTTTCCACATAATTATCAATATTAATTATTCTGCCTTCCAACTAAATACCAAATTTTGAGTTTCACCCCTTAATTTTTTCTATTTTTTCCACCTTAAGTTCATATTTACTATTTTAAATACAGTTTGTGCTAGTAATACAATTCACACCATTTCAAATGTTCATTCCACCCCAATAAGTATTCCAACCTTAAAAGGTCTATTGTTGCTTCTTCTTTTTTTTGCCCTTTTTTTAAGATAATGTTTGTCAACTTTATAAAGGATAACTTAAAAAAAATTATAGCTCACTCTCTCATATTTGATGAAAATATATATAATGAATAAAAAATATATAGAAAGAAAATAATTAATGCAGCTTTGATACCAATAAGATATTAATTAACATTTTAAATGTGATAATTTTTTTTAATAAAAGTGGCATTTGACAAATAAATAATATTATTTCCATCGCATTGCATGCGACTCTTTTGATTAAAATTCAAATTTTATTTATCTGCAATTTTTAAATTTTTAATATAATTTAATTTTTTTTCAATTTAATTTTCTTTTACAATAAAAATTAATTTATTTAAAATCAGTTAAATTTAATAATTTAGTTTTAATTACGTAATTTAATATTAAATTTAAATTTAATTATTATTTTTTAATCTTAAAAAAACAAGAAAATTGATACATAAAATGAAACAGAAAAAATATTATTTTGGAATATGAGGCATCAACTTTAATTTTGAACCTCCAATTAATATATATATATATATATATATATATATATATAGGTAAAAAAAAAAGAGAGAAAATCAAGTCTAAAATGGTAATTTCAAATCAGTCTAGTCTTCAGCGTTCTCACACAAAAGTAGTATAAATATACAAAAATCCCCAACCTACTCATCACTTTCAAAACTCGAAAAAAATTCTCAAAATCGACGGAAATGGGATCTCAGATAGTAGCAGATCACAGAGAAGAAGCGGAGATAGTTCATGGCCATTCCCTCTGCAAGCAAAAATCTCTTGAGCTTCTGCAAGGAATCAATCTCCCTAAGGGCCTCTTGCCGCTCGACGACATAATCGAGTCCGGCTACAACCATCGCACTGGCTTCGTCTGGATCAAGCAGAAGAACAAGAAGGAGCATAAATTCCGTGCAATTGGCAAAAACGTTTCGTATGAGACGGAGGTCACGGCGTTCGTCGAGAACGGCCGCATGCGGCGGCTAACCGGCGTGAAATGTAAGGAACTTCTGTTTTGGGTTACGATTTCGGATATTTCTTTGGATAGTAATGATCCGACGAAGATTACCTTCGGTACTCCGACGGGGATATCCAGGACTTTTCCTACTTCGGCATTTGAGCTGCAGGAGGAAGGAACCAAGTGAAAGCAGTGTCAGGTGTTGTGTTCTAAGTCTAATATTTATCAGAAGTATTTTATAATTGCTGTAATTTTTAAGTCGAAATTTTAATTTTCAAAGGTGCTATGCTACTCGAATGTTAATGAATTTTTAAGATATTAATTTCCTTTTCAATTTCGAATTGTTATTGACATTCTAATGGCACTGTTTAATTGATTTATCATGAAGTTTTGACAGTTAGCATCAATATGCAATATTAGAATTTTTGAAAGAATTGGAGTAGCAATTGATCTCCGAAAAAGGTAATATAGAATGACAAAATAATTAATTAAGTCAATTAATTGCGTATTTAGTGAAAAAAGATAAGTCGAAGCTTCTGAGTTGATGGGGTCCCCACCCCATAACAAAGAATAACTATTTTCTGTTAGAAAGGTATTTTGGTGATGAAAATCAATTGCTTTTGGCAGCATGGAATGCAGCAATGCAATCTCTATTAAATTGGAAAATTGAATACTTTCTCAATTCTCTGACATATTTCTCAGTAAATAATGCTAAATTTATGAAATGAAGACTGAATTTCTAATTTTAATAGGAATTGAAATCTATTTCAAACTAAAAATTCCAATTCCTTCTCTAAGCCCCTGCAAGATAATTCTCTCTTTTGCCAGTTTTCTTTTTCCTTCAGTTTGGAGGAGTAGCCCAACCATGCAAAATTTTATCAGTCAGTAATCAGTATCTTAGACGTTAATATATATATATATATCAAATTACATACGAAAAGATAATCTATTATACATTATACTGGTAATTTATTAAATTTCATCAAATGCCTGTAATGTTTCTGCCAATGGTCTCTTGATTGAAGATTGTATATCTTGCTTTAGATAAAGAAGTGCTGTTTTCTCTTGTTTGGGTAAGAAGGCGAGCGAATGAGATAGCTCATGTTTAACGAGAGCTTCTAATTCTTATGCTAGCATTTATGTTTGGGAGATTGTTCCTCTGATTATTTTTGCTGCTTCTATCTGAATTATCAGCCATTTTGATATATATATATAAAAGAAGAAGAAGACGACTTCGGCACCTAGTTATTCTAAAGCCAAAACAGACAGAAAAAATGACTACTTGGTGCAACTTAGCGTAGCTTAAATAATCAAGAAATGCCAAATAATACTTAATTAACTAAATTGATATGCAAATTAGATATAACAAGTAGAAACAACTCTGCAAGTCTCACCAACCAGTCTGTAATTCCAGATATCATCACTATTTCTATTGCCTAATTATAAAAAATATAATACTCCTTTATAAATTCGGGCAATCATCAATCAAAGTCAGCAAAAAATTGGTAGGGCTGAGAAAAAAATCGAAAAAATTGTTCAAAATCAAATCGATTTTTTTAATAAATAAAATTTATTTAATCAGTTTGGATTTTATGGTTTTGATTTTGGTTCCGGTACAAAGTTTGAAAAAACCGATAATTTCAATTAACCGGTCAATTTAACTATTATTTTTAATTTTGATTTTATAATTTAAGTACTGGTTGACCGTTAGTTAATGATTAATTGGTAACTTATAGTTAAACGATTTATATATATATATACTAAATTTTTATTTTTATGCCTTAAATTTTTTTTTCTCCAAAATTTATATAAAAGTAATATTTTAAAATATATCTAAATTATATTTTATTTTTATACCTTAATTTTTTTATATATTTTTCTATAAAATTTATAAAATATTTTAAATTATGCTATTTTTTTAATTATATAGAGTAACTAATTAATTTTTTATACGTTTATTTTTATCATATATATGTGTATATTTTTTCTTAATAGTATTAATTAAATTTTTTTTATATTTTAGAATTTAATTTTTAACATTTAATATTGTTCAAAATTTTTTTATTTAAAATTAAACATGCTAATTTTCAACAAATATCAAATTTATTTTATAATATTAGCTATTAATTTGTTAAATATAAATTTTGACTAATATATTATTTTTATTTTGTAATTTTATTTTCAAATACTTTGCACATTTGAAATTAAATTAAAATTTATTTAATTTTTTATATATTTATATGTTATAAATTTTAATAGTTAACCAAATAAAAAAAACGAATACCAATAAATTAATTAATCAAATATAATAGACTGATTAATGGATAATAATTTTAAAATTTTGATATTAATGAATTATTATTATTATTATTTTTTTGCTAATAACCTGATTCACCAATCTATGCTAACCTTTAAAAAATGTCATCCCGACAATCAAAGAGCTGAAGCAGACATATAAAAGAAATTATCTTTGCAAGTAAAAATCAATTGAACTTCTCAAACAGATCAACCTCCCTTTGCGTCTTGCCTCTCCACCACATCATTGAGGTAAGCAATTTAGAAATTAACTTTTAAAATTTTTTTAATTGGATCCATTTAAAAAAAAAAAATTCTTAATTGAGTCTCTATATTAAAAGATAATATGTAGAGGTGCATGAACGGGTTGAACGGATTTGAATTGGGTTATTAATGAATGGATCATTAATAGATTGAATTATTAATGGGTCATTAATGGGTTGAATTGATTTGAATTGATCCATGAATGATAGATTCTCACAAATGACCTACTGTTCTTTGTTGTTATCCATTATTATGTAATTTCAACTCTTATATTTATATTTTATTTAGTTTCTTATTTTATCATTATTTTCAATAAAAAAATTATTTATAAGGGTCAAATATTATAAATGTTGATAATAAATTATTATTGAATATCAATAAAATAAAGTATGATCATATACTATATAAAACCTTTATACTTTATCAAATAAACTTTTTGAGTTTTTCAGACACTCATATTTTTTAATTTTTTCAATAATAATTTAACTATCAAAATTTCCATTATTGAAGGTTCAGTAAATTTCTTTTAAGTGAAAGAAATTGTTGGATAATAATTATATGTATGCCGTGACAAATTATATGCTTTTAATTTAAAAATATATTCAATAACGAGAAAGTAGATTATGCAATTCAATTTATATTTATAAAGTAAAAATAATTTAATTTTCGGTACCCTATTCCGCCGATCTTTTTTCCCTATTCTGTAACCTAATGATCTGCCACAAAGTCCAGTTTTGATCAACTGCCGATTTGGGATCGCTGATAATCATCTCCGTCAGCGAGAAAAGAAAAAAAAAAGACAAATTATTATTTTTTCCAACAGAAGGAAAAAAAAGAAAAAGAAAAAGTAATTTAAAGAAAATTATTCTCACAGATGATAATACACTAATTTTGCGGACAAAATAATTTTAAAAATAACAAAGGTTAAAAATTTTATTTTTATTGCTTACACCATTTCAATTAAATGGACGCTTGTAAGGCCACTAGGGATGTTCAAAACCTGATCCTATCCGAATAATTCGAACAACCCGAACCGAACAACCTATTCGAATAAGATTGTTAGGGTTATTAGGATAGGGTAGGATTGAAAATTTAAAAATAATTCGAGTTCAGGTCGGATCGGGTAAAAACCTTGATGAATCCGACCCATCCTATAAATAAATTCCTCAAAACTCACCATTTTGTGAGGGGCTTAAATACTCTCATTTCTGCCTTCCACTATTCGATCAATCTTCTTTTTACCTCTCTTTGTTATCATCTCCTCCATTTTTACACAACCAAGAAGCCTTACAGTTCCTACACAACTTGGCAATATCTCTCAAAACCACTTCCCCTTTGATATGCCCACACCATCACCTTCTTATTTGTCCTCACTGCAATCAATTCAGTCGTTAACTGGTTCTCTAGTTCCTGCTTTCTTCGTCATCGGTGACTCCTTCGTTGACTGTGGCACCAAAAATTTCCTTGGCACTTTTGCTCGCGCAGATCGCCCTCCTTATGGTAGGGATTTTGATACTCATAAGCCCACAGGAAGGTTCTCCAATGGCAGAATCGCTGTTGATTATCTGGGTAATTTTCAGTTTCTCGGTTCTTTTTCTGCTTCGTTTTCAATTTCCCGGGTTTGGGAACTGAGAAAGATGAAATTGGAAACAGGGGAAAGAAACTATTGGGTATTTTCTTGATCAATTCGTACTAATTTAATTTAATAACGAGGCTCGATGATTTCAAGATTTTCTTTTTGAGAGCTATGGTGCTGGAATCATATTTGCAAGTGGATCAGAACTAGTACTTATCTCCTTCACAATGCAGTTGTTTGTACCTCCTTCATCTAAGCTCTCAAGCTTTGTTTCAAATTCTCAATCTTTTTTTGCTACTCCTCTTGATTTCCATCATTTCTGATCTGGGCTATGTTTAAATTCCCCTTTTTATCTCTTTGTTACTCTTCACTACGTTCTTTAGAAAAACCATTGATAAAAACCAAAATCCATTTGTTTTCTTATAGTTCTTTGTCTGATAGCCATATATCAACCCATATTGATCTAGATTGATTTTCCATTGTTCACTGGAGATCATACATCTAAAATTTTACTGGAACATATGAAGATGGGGATAGGGAATTTGAATTTCCTTGTTCTAACTATGGCACTGTTTTATGTATCTTTCACTTGATCGTGTAGAAATTTTTGAACAGTTTTTGTTGTCTCCCTCACCCATCACTTAGCATCAGAGATGATCCAAGTGAAAGCATATAATTTTTCATTTCCATTTATGATCATTTGTTCCCTGGGATGAAATATCTTACCATTCTCCAATTTGGGGTTAAATATTGATCATTTGTTCCCTGGGATTAAATATTGAAAAAGTTTGGGGATAGAATAACTGCATATATCAGTTGAACATTTACGGATATTTAATTTTAAAATATATGTTCGGGTTAGTCGGGTTATTCGGGTGGACCCCGAATAACTGCGGATTGTTCGGGTAGGGGCTCGAACTATTAATAGAATAGGGTAGAGTTGAAATTTATAATGATTTTCGGGTTTTGAATTGCTGACCTGAACCCGCCCGATGAACACTACTAAAGGCCACTGTCTGAAGAATCTACACTGTATAGGGTGCAAGGGCACGTGTGAGTTGCATTTATACAGTTGTATTTTCCCATCACTCAAAGTGTGTTGCATTTATACAGTTGTATTTTCCCATCACTCAAAAGAATACTAAAATATAAATGCCATTTTGTCGAGAGAATCAAAAGTTTAATCAACTTAAAATCACATTGCAACGGTACTCTCACATGGTACATCCATTGGGTTGATTTTGACAATCCACATAAAATATCTATTGAATTAATATCAATGAATCAAGATCTTTGAATCTTAAAAATATTTATTGAATTAATATTCAATGAATTAAAAAATAAAATAAATTGATCTTTAAATTTTAAAAATACTCATTGAATTAATATTTAATAAATTAAAAAATAAAATAAATTAATTTTAAATTAATCCAATAAATATTTATGTGAATTAAATTAAATTTAAATTAATTTTTTGAATAAATTTAGATCGATCTATGAATTTAAATCAATTTTATTAGATATAATAATATGAGATCTCTCATAATCGGCGCATTAGGGCATATATTTCACTATTAATGGCCCAAACGAGCAATAGACGAAAAGAAGACCATAACCACAACACTATGGAAACAATCACACAATCAAAGTAAAAAGGTCCGATTTAGACAACCGGATTCAAGAATAACAACCAAAGGTAAGCACCGCCATAAAAATTCCTGGTATTCAATCACGTATTTGCTTCTACAGGAGTCCATAAATCATTTGCCAGGCAAACAATAGAAGCAAAAAATTAGTTCCAAAACTAAAATGTATCTTTAATAGAGATCATATAGAATCCATTTCCCAAAGGATGAACACATGGGCAACAGCTAACAAAACACAAAGCTCACAGCCTTCTACCTCTTCTACCACCCTTTCTGCGAGTGCTATCTGTTGGAATTGGAGTCACATCCTCTGGAACATCACATCAGAAGCGAAATACAGCATCAGTATTTACAAATTCCACACAGAACTTCCTTGTAAATTTAAAATGGTGGTAAAATGTGGAAAAAAAACTACTGGATGCTTAAAACGAAAAACTTACACTAAAACAAGCAAAAGCATAAGATAAAATGTTACCTATACGACCAATTTTCATTCCAGAACGAGCAAGGGCACGCAGGGCAGATTGTGCACCCGGACCAGGTGTTTTTGTTTTGTTCCCACCAGTTGCACGAAGCTTGATATGAAGGGCAGTGATCCCAAGTTCCTGCATCACAAAAATAAAAAGCAGTCCACCAGTTTTGCGATTATGCAAAAGGAAATAAAAAGTAATGTTATTATGGTCAGGGAGACATAATGCTAAGAAATGCATTCCAATGAACGTTCCTGGAATTAGTGTACAAATTATTGTGACAAAGTTGGCCTGAGAAAAGTAAGGGATGGAAACTTTTCCAGGAGGATGGAGCATCAAAAAGAAGAGGCAAAAATTAGATTAACATTGCATCATTGATGTAACATGCAAGTGATTGAGGCCTACCAAATAACAGGGCATTGGAAGTATTTAAAAAAAAAAAAAGGAATAACAGGGAAACAGATGCAATGTTTTGAATTATCATGAATCCTCCACAAATAACCGATCCCCTGTAGCATCTCACCAAAAACTAAATGCATAGCAAGCAACAGCTAGATATAATATAATTGACCATCAAGCACCTCTAATGTTAGTTGCAGCTTAAACCTTCACACTGTGGCATTACAATAGTAGAAGAGGGCACAGAGTAAAGTATTAATTTGGAAGGCTCCCATGTCAAGATAAACTTCATTGAAAATTGCTTGTTGATATGCATCCAGAATCAGGGAACAGTTTCAGCACTTAGCCACGAAAAAACAGGTCTTTGACCAAGAAAATCAATCAGTGAAAAGTAAAAGAGCTCAAATTCTGGACAAGGTTCCAAATTACAGTACTTCAAAGAGGAAAAAAAAAAGAACCTTGCATCTCTGGGAAACATCCTGTGCTGCAAGCATGGCAGCATATGGTGAAGATTCATCCCTATCAGCTTTGACCTTCATTCCACCTATTTGGGAAGAGAAGTTCAAGTTTCAAAAAACACACAATCCGCATACAAGACATAAACAAAAGGTAACCAATGACAGAATATTGGAAAAACGAAACAAAAACAGAAAATTCATGGAAGCCAACAAAAAGGATGCGACCAACAAAGAAAATTAATATCCAAAAAAGTGATTGAAATGGATTCGTAACTCAAACTGCATGTTGTGAAAAGTAGATTTACCTGTAATACGAACAAGGGTTTCTCTTCCAGAGAGATCAGTCACATGCTGCAGTTGATGGCATAGAAATTAAAACTCAACATCAACTGATCAACTAATATTACCTAACTAAAGCGGCTGAATATCTGAGAATACTTACAATGAACGTGTCATTAAATGAAGCGAAGATGTGAGCCACTCCAAAAACATACTCACCCTCCCTCACTGCAGGTCCAAGTGTCACATTTTCTTCCTTTGGCTCTCTAGTCCTCCTTTTCGACTACAAAAGCACTCATGCCAAGCACAAAACAAAATTCAAAATCAAGAAAACATAACAGAAAAAAAATGCCCTTTGAACATAAAAAAATAATTTTATAATAATATTCATCAACAACAAAATGACAAATTTGAGGATTCACTTTATCATCCTCCTAAGCAACACTCAAAAGAAAAATGGCGGGAGAAAAGGTCAATAGCTTAACAACTGAGCAGCTCTAGGATCAAAAAATCTATAAATAAATCAAAGAAAACATCATTTTCCATTCTCTTTATCTCATAACTCTCCTAAAATCCATAGTGATGACTAGCAAAGAGATTTAAAAATAATAAAAAAAATCCACTTTCCTGAATAAGGCTGTGACAAATTTACAGAGAAATTGCAATTGAATAACAGAACGTAATCAAGCTCCCAAATAGACTCAACCACCAAAAAATTAATTGGCTGTATTTCTAGTTAACAAGATTACAACAGAAAATTCATAATCTACAAAAATAATCGAAATGCAACTGATTTCTAGATCCACTAATGACTCTTTGACACAAATAATGGATCCAGGCTTTCTCGAGACAATGTGAACACTAAATACGGCACCATCGAAATACAAACATTGAGATCAATTGATACGTATAGAACAACCAGATAGAGAAATGTAGAGAGTTGCTTACCATGGCTGCGAGAAGATTAGATTGAGACGGAGATGGAGAAGCTAGTGAGTAGGAGAGGCAGGCTGCGTGCAAAGAAACTCGACAACCCTAGAGACCAACTTCAAGTCTGCATTGACTGCGATTATAAGAGACTGAGAGTAGGTTAGGGACCTAGGGTTTTACTATGCTTTAGTATAAAATTTTGCATTTCCATTTGTGCCACGCGACTTCCTTAAACTTTATTAATCCACCTGCACAGTGTTATTTCGGCGAGGAGACTCTCCGACGATCAAGTCAGTAAAATGACCCGAGATATCGTTTTTTCAGAATAATGATCTTAAAATCACATACCTGAAATTCTAGCTTATTTATAGGAATGAATATCCTGATCCCCCAGGAATCCAAAAAAAATCCTTTCTGAGAGTACTCTCCTTTAGATGAGGAGTCTTTCCTAAATAGGAAATCAACCCCTATTATGTGTCCTATCCAGACTTTGTAAGGGATGGTGTCATTGATTTGAGGCTTGGATTCTAGGCCTGGGCCTTGAGCCCAGTCCGATTATCATAGGTCCCCCCCGAAGTGCGAAATATTCATGTTGAAGATATTTCGAGCTCTGACAAGATTTAAATTATCTACCGAGCTACACAGCTGTTCAAATTTAGAAAAACAAAGTGACGATTCGATTTTCGCACTAGTCATAATTAACGCCTCTTCGATTCTTGTGACGAAAAAATCATGATTACATCTCTTCGAGTCTCGTACACAACTGTTAGCGTAATTAATATCACGACCCTCGATGAAATCTACATCGCTCGTTTCTTTTTAATCCAATGGTTCGTCCCAATTATATATACCTTTTAATTTTCTTCAATTTCACCTTTTCGCTTATCATTTCTCCGATTACCTCTCTCTTTTCTGGGCACTTCATTCTTCAGATCGCATGTTAGTTT
>CM075819.1:6755071-7033803 GCA_037975025.1 Excoecaria agallocha
GGGCACTTCATTCTTCAAATCGCATGTTAGTTTCTATATCTCTTCCTTCCCTTATTTCCTTTTAGCTTATATTTTCATCTAGTTTCGCTTCCGTTTTTATTGTGAAATGAGTGATCCTTCAGACTCCAGTGAGGTTAGAATTTCTGATAGCTTACTAGATAACAGTACCCCGAGCACATCTGTCCGTAGCCCGTCCACCAGTAGTATTCCTATAAAATTTCCTAGCTTTCAGACTATTCCAAGTCGTAATCCAAATCTTGTAAAAGCTCCATCCAATACTCCTAGCACACCTATGATGGAACCTAATCACGTCGAGCCTCCAAATCAGCCAAAATCTAAGCCCCACATTTCTGACATTAGCTCATCCATTAAGGTGACCGAGCTGCCCATTTTACAAGATAAATTGGGGATCTCTCCTCAATATAAACTTTTAGCACCTAACCCTCATATTCCGACCAACCACAATTTTAATAATGCGAAGAAACTCATTCTTTATGAGGCTAATATCCGAGCAGGAGTCACTGTCCCTTTGACCCATTTTGAGACCTGCTTTCTGAGGTATTATGATCTTACCGTGAGCCAACTACACCCAAATGCCTGGCTTACACTGATCGGTGTACAAATTTGAACGGCTGAGAAAGGGATCAACCTGACTGTCTGCCTGTTCATAGTCACTCACGTAGTTGGTCTCCGAAATATGACCGAGGATCATTGCTATGTACAAGCTCGGCCAGGGTTATGGCATTCAGGAAAGCCAGACTCCCTTAAGAACTGGAAACATCGATTCTTTGTTATTGAAGGTCAGGAGGATTTTTCTTTCTGAACTTCCTGGGGTCCCTTCATAAATAAAAATGGGCACCGCACAGCACTTACTCAAGATGAGCAACAGACCCTGGCTCGATAGAGAGAGCTGTGTAAAGAAAAGATCGACATTTATGACTTTCTGGATCCTAAATCTTCTCCCGAGCCTCCGAGCGACATTCGAGGTATATCAACCATTCTTGTTGAAATGCTAACTCTAATTTTTCTCATTGTGTTATTATTTTGCAGTTATGAAGAGAGTTGGAAAGCCATATTCTAGCAACAAATTCAAAGCTAAGAGGGCCAAACTCACAAAAGGATCCTAAAAAGAGCCTGTCCGGACGAAGGAGCATGACTTCCGTCGTGGCATCTGAATTGCCTAACATTGCAGTCAACGTAGCAGGATCTGATTTTGCCCCTACTCACTAACATCGTGATCTTTCCATTGTGGGCTCTTTACCTCGAAGTCCTCCAATGCCGAGCAATGCTCCAACCCCTTTTCTCTCGAGTGGAGCGAGAAAGTAAATAAGGTGCTTGAAGAAGTTTGAGGAATTTGGCTTTCCAATCCGGCTGCCTACAATTCGGCTAATCCAGAATTTGCTAACTTCTACTCCTTGTTAACCTATATTCCCGACGAGGTGTCCTCCTTTATGAATCTAAGGGTGGATTGTTTAGCTTTCGCGATGCGAAGGCACCAGGTCGAGGTAGGCTATTCTGAGCTCGTCATTATTCTTGTACTTTTCTTATTTTCCTCTCCCACCCCTCATTTTTATATTTCCTTTTACAAAGTTCTATCCTTTCTAATGCTGTGGTTGGCAAGATGGGTCGACTTCTGGATCTAATAAAGAGTGAGAAGAAAATTACCTCCGACCTTAAAGAGAAGTTAAAAGAAGTCAAGTAGACGACTATTAGCTAGAAAGATTAGGCGACTGCATTTGAAACCAAACTCAAGGAGGGGGAGGAAGCTGCTCGTAAAGGGGCCGAGGAAGCCGAACGCAAGTTGTTCGAGGCTAATGCTTTTGTTGCTAAGTCACAGGATGACTGTCGAGCTGCGAAGGTTTAGCTCGAGAGGCTTCAAGTGAAAAAGACCGGGCTGGAGAGCAAAGTTGCCTCCCTTGAATAAAGGCTTGCGGAGGTCGAGAAAAAAATGGATGATCTTACGGCGGACAAGGCCGTAGCATATGGCGATAAGATCATCCAAGTTATAAAGGGCAAATTTCCTCAGGAGGACTTTACTTGGATTGATGACATTGCCTAATAAGGAATATTTTTTTTTGGGCCTTCAAAGCTCTGTTTTTCTATACTTAGTATAATTTTAATGAAAAAATGTTTTATCTGCACTTTGCAATCAAACTTTTATTCTTTTGTACTGTCTGAAAAAACTGTCTGGTTTCTCGTACTTACTTTTTAATGGTTTTTCATTCTTGATCGAACTCTGATAACCAACATCCTTTTATCCGGACCATTTGTAGATGGCCTAACTTAAAATGATATGTATGAATGCTAATAAATTTGATGAGCGAAAAAGTAGATAAAAAATACTTCTGCCTTAAGCTGCCGGACTAAGCTCTCCTTATTAATATGTGAGCTCTAGGCTTAAGCTGCTAAGCTGAGCTATTACATAATATATGCGCTCTGGGCTTAAGCTGTCCAGCTGAGCTATGATAGAATATGTGCGCTCTAGGCTTGATCTGCCGAACTTAGCTATGACTTATAATCGTGCTTGTGGAACTTCTAAAGAAGGATACAAGGCTTATATCAAAAATACAAAAATCAATCAAAATGCCAAGTATGTTCTTAACGAAAATGCCTAGCTGAGTTGGCTTCTATACTCCTTCTGGCGAACATGTCTGCTTGGATGAAATTATGATGTGCTCCTAGCGAACATGCCTATGAGCCTTGTTGAACTGCTCCTGGTGAACATGCCTATGAGCTTTATTGAACTACTCCTAGCGAACATGCCTATGAGCTTTATTGGACTGCTCCTAGTGAACATGACTATGAGTCTTGTTGGACTATTTATAATATTTCTTCAAGTTGTTAATATTCCATGAGTGCGGTAGCACTTTTCCTTCCTTGTCTCAAAGCCTGTATGCACTGAAATTAATCACTTAATGTACTTCAAATGGACCAATCCAATTAGGATTTAGTTTGCTGACTCATGCGGCTGTCTGTGCTTTGACGACTTTCTTTAAAATGAGCTCTTCTACTTGAAAAGTTTGAGGCTTTACTTTCCTATTACAGTATGATGCCATTCGCTATTTATAGGCAGCAGCCCGAATCTGGGCTTGTTCTATTTTCCCTTCGAGCGTATCCAAGCAATAAAGCAATGACTCCTCATTTACTTCCCGATCACATTGCTCTATTCTCAGGTTTGGCATTCTTATTTCACAGGGGATGACTGCATCCATGCCGTATGTTAGGGAGAAAGGGGTTGCACCTATCCTTGACCTAAGCGAAGTTCGGTATGCCCATAGAACACTCTTTAGCTCTTCCACCCATAGGTCCTTAGCTTCGTCTAGCCTCTTTTTAGCCCTGCCAATATTATCTTGTTCGTTACTTCATTCATGCCATTTGATTGAGGATGATATATTGATGAGAATCTGAGCTAGATATGTAGCTCTTCACAAAAACCCCTAAAAGATTGACAATCGAATTGTTTTCTATTGTCGGTAATAAAATGTATTTGAAATTCTGAACCTTGTTAATATTGACTTTCGAACAAATATGATTATGTTTACTGGAGTGATAGTCACCAAAGGTTCGACTTCAATCCATTTTGTGAAGTGGCCGACTGCTACCATCAAGAAATTTCGCTGTTCGGTTGCCAATGGGAATGGTCCCAATATGTCTATCCCCCATTGTACAAAAGGCCAAGGACTGTATATTGGGGTCTACCGCACTGCCTGCTCGTGGATTATTTTACTGAACTGCTGGCACTTATCACACTTCTTCACCAACTCCTTTGCATCTGCTTACATGCTTGGCTAATAGTATCCCTATAGTAAGGCTTTCAAAGCTATTGTCTGAGCTCTTTTGTGTGCCCCACAAATCCCTTCATATATCTCTCGGAGCACATAGTTTCCTTCCTCTGTACTTATGTATAGTGACCAGGGATAAGAATATGATCTTCGGTATAGTTTTGCATCCAATATAGAATATAGACTAGATCGTTAAACCACTTTCCTTGCTTCTACCTGATCTTTTGGAAGGATGCCTGTGTCTAAAACTTAATTTATTGGCAACAGCCATCCATCCATATACTTATTCATCTAAACTATGAAATTCTTATAAAAGGGTTGGGTGAGAATGGCCCATACTATGTCGTCCGATCTCACTGCACTATTTGAGGATGCCAGTTTGGCCAGGGAGTTAGCTTCTCTATTTTCCTCCCGAGGTATTTGTTCAATTGTCCACGAACTTCCTCCTTCTTCTAATTGGGCTAGCAAGACCGATACCACATCCTGATATTTCACCATTACTTGCTCTCTGGCTTCAAATTTTCTTGTCAATTGACTAACAACCAAATGTTGGTCGGAATGAATGAGCAAAGAGTCTGGTTTTATCTTAAGGATAAGCTCAAGTCCGAAGCATAATGCTTCGTACTCCGCCACATTGTTTGACGCTGGGAAGGATATTCTAGCCAAGCCTTTTATAACTATCCTTCCTAGACTGAATAGTATGACTTCGATGCCCGCCCCTTCCAAGGATGCAGCCCAATCAATATATAGTTTCCATGCTCCTTTGTATAGCTCATTAGGGGTGGCATAGAGTTCTGTAACGAAGTTCGCTAGTATCTAAGCCTTTATTGCCGAACGTGGCTCGTACCGACCATCAAATTTCCCAAGACGGGCTGCCTATTTAGTTATTATGCCCGATGCCTTTGGTTTTTACATGATCTTTTTGAGAGGAGTGTTGGTTCTAACCATAACTGTATGTACTTGAAAATAGGGGCGGAGTTTGACTGCTGAATTAACAAGGGCTAATGCTAACTGTTCGAGGACTGAGTATTTGAGTTCGGCACCTCGAAGTACCTTTCTTGTATAATATATAGGGAACTGCTAGGTGTTCTCCTCCTTTATTAAAATCGAACCTACTACCCCTTCCGACACCGATAAGTACATGAATAAGTTGTTGCCTTGCTGCGATCGGCTAAGCAGTGGAAGGGAACCTAGAAAGTTCTTTAGTTCTTCAAAAGGGAACTGGCATTTCAGACTCTACATGAAGTTTTTTAGGTTCTTCAAGGATTTATAGAATGAGAGGCACCGATTCGCCGAACAGGATATGAATCTCCTGAGCGCTGTGACTTTTCCATTGAATACTTGCACATTCCTGATTGACCTCGGTGGCTCCATTCTTATAATGGTTTCTATTTTAGCTGGTTGGCTTCTATTCCTCTCTTCGAGATCACAAAACCAAGAAACTTTCAAGATCGAACTCTAAAAGTGCACTTCTCGGGGTTTAACTTAAGGCCGTACTTCTTGAATCCTCCATATTCCGATCTATCTGTTCAGCAAATAGTTTGTTCATCAGTCTCTGGTATGTGGCTCCTGTGTTCTTTAGTCCAAGGGGCATCACAGTATAACAGTATGTCGCTCTGTGGATAATGAATGCTATTTTTTCTTCATCTTCGGGGTTTATCGGGAACTGGTGATACCCTGTCGAAGCATCCAAGAAGGCATACTCCTCAAATCCCGCTGTTGAGTCCACCAGCATGTCTATGTTCGATAGCAAATAACTGTCCTTAGGGCAGGCCTTGTTCAGATCAGTAAAGCCTACACACATTTTCCATTTTTCATTGGCCTTTTTTACTAAAACCACATTAGATAACCAGTCCGAATATAGTACTTCTCTTATAAACCCATTTTTTAATAGTGTCCGTTTCTTCATTTATCGCTATCTGCCTCTCCGGATCATGGTTGTATTTTTTTTGCTTGACCGACTTACACCCTGGCTGTATGCATAATGAGTGAGCGATGACGTCTGGTAAGATGCCGGAGATGTTCGATGGTTGCCAAGTGAATATATCCACGTACCTCGCCGAGACTGCTAGCAAGGATTTTACTTTCGAACTCGGCTTCCCCAAGGCTATTTTTACTATCTTTCCTGGTAATAACTCTATTTCTTGTAACAAATATACAGGTTTAGCTTTCTGAGAATCCATGGGAACATCCAGAGTGTCCACTAAGAGAGCTTATTTTGCCTCTTTTAGCATAGTGACTGTAATGACCATACTAGTCTATCCAGATTACTATTACTTATCTTAATATTAATATAAACCATATATCTATAATGCTAGTAGTATGTTTTTATGTCACATAATTAATTACTCTTTAATTATATAATTCATACATTAGAACAAGTTACATAAACATATATTTTTGTTACATCGTAAACATATTTTGAGTTAATAGTTACAGAACATGTTCATTACATTATTTTAGAAAAATTACACAATTCCAAAAGAGAAAACAGTACAATTTAAATATTCTAACTTCTTTTCCTAGCTGGTGTTGGCCTTGTCCCTGAAGCAACAATATATCTTGAACCTACACGGATAAACACCCGTGCTAAGCTATAGAGCTTAGTGGGGAACAATACATATATAAACAATCACTCACAGTGATTGTTCTCAAGCACGCAATAAACAATAATAATGGCAAGATATTATAATCAACAAGTAAGAGTTATAATGTAACTCGCATAGCATAGTTAATCACATATAATATTACGGTATACAGATGGATCATAAATAACTGATCAAATATTTATCAATATTATACATATACTGTTCAGTTCATACTATGAAATGCCTGCTAAAATCCTATGGGTGTGGATAACGGGTGCTGTGGATACCATAAGGTATCAAATATGTGAATACCGGAAGGTATTATTACTATGGATACCCGAAGGTATCAACTCTGTGGACCCATTGGGCCAGAACTATGGTCTCATGTAGAGACAAACTGTGGACTCATAAGAGTCAGACTATAGCAGCTACAACTATAACCCTATAGGCATGCCTATCTATCCACAACCAAGTCTTTATGTGCAGGCAAATAATCATATTTCATGTATCATTTGATTCATAGTATACAATTCATCATATGGAATGATAAATCAAACAATAAGATAATATTCTTTAACTATCATGTCACAATCAAAAGCGCATGCAGAGAATCGATATAACCCAACCATATTCAAGTAAATACTTTCATATATCAATTACTATAACTTTATCTTTATATTACTTATACATTTCATAAGTTTATGGTTGAGTATTATCATATACTTTGTATTTAAGGTAAACTATATGTTTTAAGAAAGAATAGTAAATCTTATGCTTCACAAATTATTTCACAATTATTGCCTTTACATGTCATTTCAATATATAATTTATGTATATGTAAATTGAATGTAATACATTCTTGTGTTTATCATTCATGTAAACTCGTATTCTAAGGTCTACTATGCCCGGTTATAGTAACAACACATGGGGAATAGTCTATTATAGTAGTTAAAGGAGAAAAATAGGTAAATATAAGGGACAAACGTGTGTTGTTGCGCTCGCGGCAAGTGTCGCGCTCGCGGTAGAGGGCGACGGCCCAAACACACTTCCTCTACTCACAAAATCCAGCCGACTGGTTAAGAATCTCAACTTGTACCTCAATTTAGGCGTACCAAACGACTTTTTCTGAAAAAGTTGTCTTCTACAAAGTTTTAGCCCTATGTTTATAGTTTCTAAAACATCAAAAATCATCTCAATCAGAGCTATAAATCTCAAGATATCTCATAAAAACCGAAGACTGCTCCCAGTGACAGGGCAGCAGTCAAGACCCGGATTCAAGCAAGTTTTTCTCTATCCTACAGTTTGATTCAGGTTTCGTGTTCTTCATAAGAAATGAATATCTGTGAGTCTAGTTTCATATATAACTGGAATTTCTCCATTTGAGTCACGGAAACTCCAGATATAAGCAATTTTGTCTAGACTGGTCAAATGAACCCTAAAACAGTTTTTCCCCTATCTTCAACAAAACTTCCCATTTCGGTTTCCATTCAAATCTAACCTCTATTTTTCATGATATTCACTTAATATAACATAATATATTACTAATATCACCTCATATTCATAATAAACACATCTACAAGTAGGGTTAAGTTCCCATACCTCTTTAAGCTTTAACCTTCCAAGCTTTACCTTTATCTCTCTCTCTCTTCCTTATCTTTCTCCTTCCTTTCTCTTGATCTTCATCTCTTCTTCATCCTAGCCTTATGTTGCTGTAAAACACTTCTCTCTCTAGCTTCTTTAAAACACCATGGGTATGTGTTTTGAGATAGATGAAATGAGGGAAAGAGAGACAATTTCTGAGTTTTTGGGTCTCCCTCTTTGGCCGGCCACCTCAATCAATAAATCAGATTTTTTTTTTGTTTACTTCTTTCTTTCATAGCCTTACACTAGTCCAATTCCCATAAGCTACTAATAAAAATCTTGGCAAATTCCACTTTGGTCCCTCTTTATATTTTTGTTTCCTAAGTTTGTTTCTCATCTTCCTTTATTCTAGTTTTACCACAATTCTTTTACTTTGTCCTTTCAATCAAGTCCCTAATTTGAATTTTTTCCTTAATTAGTCACATAATTAACTTTTGTCTTAAGCAAAATAACCATCTATCTTTCTGAGGGTACCATTAGGGGTATTACAATGACGTAGGTCTCCCTTGCTAAATTTTGGTTTTCTCGTAGTATGGTTATTCCCTCCGGTGTTGGTATCTTCATGATCAGTTTTGTTGGGTTTTGAAATATTAAAATTAAAATTCACAGCGAAAAAAGAAACCTACCATGGATCCAAGTGATCCAATTGATTCAATAGAAAGAGAAGTGTAACGATTACCAACCTCTCGAAGTGCAAATAAATCGAATTGTAGGTGCAACTTCACGTGAAACGATACCCTCTACCGGTATCCACACGTGAATATAATGAAGAGAATCGTTCGGGGTGCTAGCTCCCTTCTTTGCGAGCTAGGGTTTTTTTCTCTTTTGAGATTACAGAAGAAAATGATTTTCTCTCTCTTTCTCTCTTAAGTGGCAATTACAACTTATTCTTTTTGCTTAATTAGGATTTTATATATACATAACTATATATATATATATATATATATATATATATATATATATATATATATATAATATATATATATATATATATATATATATATATATATATATATATATATATATATATATAGTTGACCTAACCCTAATTAAAAGAGAGAAAACTTCCCACTTTTCTTATTAAAATAAGAAATACCTTATTTATTACTTAAAATAAGAATAATAAAAATATTAATCTTAAATATTATTATTATTATTATTATTATTATTATTATTATTATTATTATTATTTCAAATTTTAATTTATCACAAAAATAAAATTCGAAATGCCCGAATTAACCCTTAGTCCATTCATCACATTTTATGTGTGCGATACAATAGGTTCATATTTTATTGACAGTGGGCCCCAATTCCATCACGGATCCACAAGTCATAAGCGATCTTTAGTAAGATATTATGACTACCCAAATAATATGAATATCGATAATTCGATTATAACCTAATAGAACATGTTATAATCCCTTTATCATATGATATCTTGTTTGAACATAAGTCATTGTCCATGTCAAACTTATATAGTCCAAACATAAAATTTCTCGATCACTATGTATAATGATAATATCAAATGATATTGATCGCTTCATTAATTCATTTGAGTATCGCCATACATTTCTCAGTTTTACTTATCGAGGGGCCCAATAGATATCTCTCTCATAAGAGATGGACAAATTCTTTCTTAATTATTCACTATCCTCTGTATGATTTTCATTATGTCCAATCATAACCTTTATGATTATTCGATTAAAGATAATGTTTGATTATGTTAAAATATAATGTTTTTCGTGTAGGATACTGTGATAATCTCAGGTCTAAGGATCGATAACATAACTATTATGAGATCACTAATGACATTAACCCATATAGTATCTCATTGTGGGCCTATCCAATACTCTATTCTCTAACAAGTACTTATAAGTTTAATTTGTAACGTTTCAAAACTCGAATTGATTAAATTTGGTAAATAGTATCTTTTGGTACCAGTTTGCAAGGATCAATTATTAAGAATTCGATATAAGTTAGCATTACTTTTGGATTTTAATTTAATAATTGCTAATTAAAAATATATTATGAAAATTAATAATAATAATAATAATAATAATAATAGATATTTTAATAATAATGGTAGATATTTTAAGAATTTCTAGAAGAACTATTTAGACCATATAAAAAAGTAGGATTTAAAAAGGAACGTGTGTGGTTAAAAATTTAAAAAGAAAGAAAGAAATTAAAAAAATAAATAAATCATGGGAGCAGATCACGAAACAAACGGGAAAGGGAAAATGGTGTGGCATCATTGCCTTGCCATGCCACCGTCGCTCACGATGCCAGCGAGGAGGCTCGAGCTCAAATCATCACCGCCATCGTGCTCCAGCCTCCCTCTAGCGTCGTTGTCCTTCGATAACTCCATTTATTTCGATTTTTCCACCACCACTATATCTCCTCTTTTTCCCTTCCTTTCGATAACCAGTGATGGCAGTTGAAAGGGCTGACAACATTGATGAGATCCCGAGGTTGAGGCGGCTTCTCCGGTTGCTACCGCTCCTTCCCACTCGCCGGCAGCAAGGAGATCGACGAGGCTGAAGGCAGGATATTCAAGTTCCAATCTTGATGAACGACGGCAGCGTTGAGGCATGTGAGTTTTGCCTAAGAGTTGTCGGTGGCTTGATCTACCAGTAGACGACTTTTGTGTCTTTCTGGTGAGCCTCCGGCGAAGCTCTAGCGATCGGTCCGGCAAGCCCAAGGATGACAAAATATAGACAAATGCAGAGATTGATGCTAACGGGTATGTGGATACAAACTACCCTTAATTTCATTTAATTTTGAATATTATGGTGAATTATTATATTAGGTAACTATATAAATTTAAGAAATAATGAGAAATAATTTGAGATAATAATAGAAAATAGTGATATAACATGAAATAGAGGAGAATAAAAGAAGAAATCAAGTAATTAGTTGGAAAGCTAAATAATGCTTATGGAATTCCTAAGTGAAATGTGGTGATTTATTAATAATTAATTAAGTGTAATTGTAACATTCTAATAATAAATACATGTGTTATGATGGAATTGAGTTAAAGATAATATATGGGTATGAAATTATATATATAAAACATAATAAAATTTATGAGAGTAACAAAAAAATATTTAAATAAATTAAGTATTAATTGATATATATATATATATATATATATATATATATATATATATATATACATACATACATACACGAATACACATTGGTATTAGAAACATAAATAGCATAAAACGAAGTATGAAGAGATTTGTGAGTGTTAAGAATTATATGCAGGCCGAATTGTATACAATGGTATATGAATTAAAGAACTAATATTAAATAGTACTTTACGTAATAAATATGTTATATTAATTTAGAGGGGTATAATTAAAATAATTTGAGTTAAATAAATTTATTAACATAATGTGCAATATAGGTATATATATATATATATATATATATATATAGCGATGTAACATTGTGTGGTTTTATACATAAGTGAACAAAAGGGGTGAAATAAATTGATATAAATTAATAATTTGGTGAATTAATGTAAGATGAACACAAGTAATATGAGAAAACAAATTAAAAGTACTAGATTACATAATGACAGAATTAGACTCCTATAATTAATATAACGGAATAATTTAACTTATTTGGGATATATTATGTGTAGTTATTTCACCATGAAATGACTATAAAAGGATAGAAAATTATATATGATATGAAATGGGAAAGAGATACAATTCATTAATGAAAAGAAAACCTATTGATGCCCGAATGATGAATATGAGTAAATTTTATTGTTTATTTACAGTTATTTGATAATGAGCATCCATGAGACGAATGCATGAGTAATGAGCTTAATTGAACAAGTTGGGAGCAATATGTGACCAAAGAAAAATATGAAAAACAAATATTAATGCATAAATATGATAAGAAATAAAATTTAGTAATGCCCTTAGTGTCAGTAGGAAATCCAATTCTTTGGATAGTATGGCTAGCTATAGAAATTTATTCCGCAGGATACCATGAGTATATGAGATATTTGTTGTCAGAAATGACTATGATATATGAGATTGAATAGCCGGCTTATTATATGCATTAGTACTGGGGTTTTGGTGTCGCACCTAGTGGTGAGATCCCCTTAATACACCATATATACGTCCCGTTTATCCAGTTCATGGTTGTCCACGGCTAGAGACAAAATGGTAATTTTGTATAAAATTGGGATAAAAGAATAATTATGATAACTTAGATGCCATAAATGTAAATAAATAATAAATAATATGAAAAATAAGATCAATGTGATAAGTAAGGGCAAAATCATAATTATGTAATAGAATAATGGTAAATTGGTCAATTGGAACAAAGATAGTGAATAAAGAAGTTAAAATAGTTAATTAAGACAAAAGGGATAAAAATGTAATTAGTTAACAGTTAAAGAACTAAATTGTAAATTTATTATCTTTGAAAAATTCAAAGAATTAAAAAGGTAATTTGTGCATTGAAAATTAAGTAAAAGTCAAATAAAGCCAAATGAGGCAAATGAAAGTTAATTAGAGAAAATTATAAAATTGAATATTAATATAGCAATTAAGGAAAATTAAATTGATTAGACAAGTTAAGAAGGATAAAATTTTCAATAGTAAAAATTTTAAGAACTAAAATATAATTTGCCACCATAAGGAGAATTTTAGGATCTAAGTTGCAATTTATGTACTCAATTTAAAGACCAAAAGAAGTCAACAAGTCAAAATTATAGTCAAATTGGTCAATTTAAGGAAAAGTCAACTTTGGAGAAATTGTGAAATTAATTCGAAAAGATGAGTGATAAAGAAATTTAAAGTAAATTCATAAATTAATTAAGTAAAACATGATAAAAATTTGAGTAGTTGTATCCACCAATAAGCACATAGTTGCTTAGCGTGCGGTTGTTGACGGCGCGCAGGTTTAAAAGATTTCAGGATATGAAGGAGAAATTTTGAATGGCATGTACATAAAGATATTGGGATCGCATAAACTGAGGTAGAACGATTTTATATTATATGTGTGGCATTTTACATTTAGAGTTATCATTGTTTTAGTAAATGATTTTGAATTTATATATATGAGTAGATCTGACTAGTATCTCTATATAATGTACGGATATATGGATGAGAGTAGGGTGTTACATAATTCATATCACCATATATAACCATCCCATGATTATCAATCAAACTTATACTAGTCTTTGTTTATCATTAATCATTTAATGATAAATGACTAGGGATAGTCAAAATAACATTAAATTGTTATTTACAAACATTATTATAACGTAACATGCCAACAATATAATAATATGAAGAAAATCCAATTTTACAAAATAAAATGTGACATTACATAAAGGGCCTAATGTTTGGCCTAGGGCATAACCACTACCAAGTTTCTGCATGGAAATGTAAACATCCACTACGGCCAATAAAGGTCGGCCAAGAATTGCATTATAAGATAAAAACATGTTTACTATCATAAAACACGAGGTACAGGACCTAACTATTGAGTCGCCCCCCAACTATAGGCTTAGGTTGACCGAGCCTTTGACCTTTACAGGCTATTCTAAAATGCCGATCAATGGGACTGTGACATCTTCCATGGAGCTCGAAATTCTGAGTGCCTTGTATGCCTATAAGGTGATGAGGTTTATCGCACTGCCCGTGTCGACCAAAATACTTTGCACCAGGAAATCTTTGATTACTGCTTCAACTACCAATGCATCACTATGGGGTCGCCGAACATGTTTTCCATCCTTCTCTAAAAACTGAATATTTAACTAGCATGGCGGGCTGGATCCAAGAGAAAATACCTCATTTGCGTTCCTTTTCTTCGAATCATCAAACACATCATAATGTTTTCCTCCTGCGATCACGTGAATCACTTATACTGGGGCTTTCTTGCTACAATTGCCTTCTCTTCTACTAGGCTGTCTTGGTGGGGATTGCCTCTCTGCGTTACTCCTTTTAATTAATTGTTTAAATCCGCCCTTTCTAATGTGGTATTCGATCTCCCGTTTGAGGTTTCTATAGTCATTTATTTCATGACCTTTATCCCTATGAAAGACGCAGTACAAAGCTTGGTCTCTGTCCGAACCCTCCCTCATGGATTTTGGCCATTGCACCTCTATGTTCTTTTTAATCCATGACAAACCTGTGCTGGAGATGTATTTAGTTCGGTAAATTGCTTGTCTCTTCTGTTGTTCAAATACGGCTTCGAAACCACATATGCCATGTTTACCCCCCTTATGACTCGGTCATCATTTTTTCGTGCATACCCCATTTCTCGCCTTGTTCGTCGTGAACTATTATTATTTTTTTCTTGCTTATTATACTTCAACCTTTTGGCTTCATCCATACGAATATACTTATGGGCTCTGGTCATAAGCTCAGTGAAGTCATAAGGGGGTTTTTTACTTAAGGAATCACTAAAGTCTTGATATCTATTGTTTCAACTGAGGGCATTGATCACGACTTCCAAATTCAAGTTCTAAATGTCCATAGTAACCATGTTAAATATGTCTATAAAGCTATGTAAAGGCTCACATCTTTCCTGAACGACCTGGTGCAAGTCCATCGAAATCCTAATTGGACGGGTGGCGGCTACGAACTTCACTTCGAACATTGCTGAAAATTGTCTGAAGCTAGTTATTGAGTGTTTGGACAAATTTTTGAACCAAACTTGGGTGGACTTCGTAAGCGTCTGTGGAAAAATTTTGCAAAGGGTGGCATCTTCAGTAGTATAGATTAACATAGAGTGATGAAACCGATCTATATGTGCTCAGGGGTCTGTGCTTCCGTTGTACCTGGATAAGTTAGGCAATCTTATGTTTGGAAAAGGGGCGAAAAGTATCGCTTTGGAAAAAGAGGATCAGAAGTCCTTCCCATAAAATATCCCACTATGACTTTGCTTCTATTGCATCTTCTCTTCAATGAGCCTGTCCAGCTCCCCTCGAGTCAAGGTTATCCTGGATCCTTCATCATCTCTTCGGAGTACGAAGTTTGGATTTTTCGAGGTGGGAGTATTGTTGGTTTCGATTATTTGCAACAAGGATTGGGGTGCTGGTTGGACTGCTATATGTGAAAGGGTTACGAGGAGAGCTTGGGCGAGCTGGGGGGTTAAGCTGGGTATAGAGACTCCTGACGTTTCAACATTCAGTCTTAGGGGAGGAAGTTGGGTGAAAGTATCTTGGGTGGTGGTTTCTAAGGATTGAAAAACTGGTAAATGTGGGCCTGGAGTTGTGTTGTTCATATCATTTATTGTCTGGTTATTCTCATCGTCAGAACTCATGGCTGTGTGGAGATGAAAACTCCACGCTCATCACACCAATGATAACAGCTCAGTAAAAATCGGACTGCTCCTGGACAGTAGCTCATGATTGACACCTAGATTAACCTGTAAAAAAAGTATCCTGGCGGGATCCGGCGAGGGAAGTCTCCAACGGTCAAGTCAGTAAAATGGCCTAAGATATCGTTTTTTCAGAATAATGATCTTAAAATCACATACCTGGGATCTTGGCTTATTTATAGGAATGAGTATCTTGATCCTCCCAGGAATTCGGAAAAAATCATTTCTGAAGAGCACTCCCCTTTAGATGAGGAGTTTTTCCTAAATAGGAAATCAACCCCTGTGTCGTGTCCTATCCGGACTTTGTGAGGGATGGTGTCATAGATTTGAGGCTTGGATTCTGAGCCTGGGCTTTAAGCCCAGTCCGATTATCAATAACAATAAAAATAATAATGATGATATTTATTATAACCATGTTAATAATAATTACTTAAAATAAATCAAATTAAAAAATAATTATATCTTTAAAAAAATCAATAAAAATTGATTTTAAAAAATAAACATTGAATTGTTATTTTCAAAAATACATGAACAATATATATATATATATATATATATATATATATATATATATATATATATATATATATATATATATATATATATATATATATATATATATACATGGTGACAAAATTTGAAAATAACATTTTATTATATATACTACGATAAGAGTATTATAGTTTTTCAAAATTTAACTTCTTAAAAATATGAAATTCATTTGCAAATTTTACTTATTTTGATGGAGTTTCGTGAAAGCATAATGAATTATATGGAATTTAATTCTTTTTTTTTTTTTTGCATTCCAAATATGAAAAATTGAAATTACAAATGAATTATATAAAATTTTATAAAATTCATTCGTTTCAAGTGAACCCTTAGGGCAATGTTTTACCCTTTTTGTGAAATTATCTCATGTGAATTCGAATTAATGGATTTTAATAAAATCAAATTAAAATAACACAAAATCAAAATTTTATAAAAATTAAAAATCAAAACTAAATTGAATTTTAATAATAATTGAACTGATAAAAAACCGAAATTTACTCATATCACCAATTAAAATTGAACCAATTGATAATTTAAAATCTTTTATTAGGCAAAGACGACTTTGTTTTAAAATTTCAGTTATTTTGAATTTTTAGTTATTAACTGAAATTTATATTTTATTAATCAAATTAATTTGATTCAATATTAAATTAAAATCAAGCATGCTCACCCTTACAATATAGACTTCAACTACCAAATGATTACCAAAAAAAAATAAGCTTATTATTCTTAATTTATCACAAAATATAATCCAATTTTCTATTTATATTATAGTTAATTAATTTATTTCTATTTAATGTGCCTTGTTTACCAACAATTATGAACTATTTTTTCTTAATTTATTATTGTGCCCCTGATTAATGTAAGAATATGTTACAAAAAACAAAATGAACAGTTTCAGCTGTATAAATTTTTTTTTTTAATAGTGTAAGGGGGAATAGTGAAAATTCAAACGAGTTTTTATTTATGAATAGATGGAGTATTAAATTAGATTGCATTGACAATTATATTACTTTGAAATAACAAATAAATAGGGTGGGGGTTCAAGAAATTATATCCTTGGTTTTACTGGGTTGCAGAGACTTTTAAATTATCGATTAAAAACTGTGTCAATTGAATTATGTAGCATGGATTAAAATAATTAATAACCCATCCACAAGTTCAATAGCTCAATAGATTTGGTTAATTCTTTGAAATTGGAATTTATGATCGCCATTAAATAGATAAATAACCTAAACTAAATGCATAATTTGCTATGATCGTCTTTTGCTATTAAAATCCATACCAGAGACCACCGGTCCCAGTGGAGAACTTCTAGTTAATCAAATGAGGTAAGTGGACTTGAATGTGTGCACATAACATCTATTAGTGCCTCTTCAGCAATTTTGTTAAGCCAAATAATTACATTATCAAAGAAATGATAATGACCCTACCTAAAAAAATTGACACGAGATGTGAACAAAAATGCTTTCAGCAACAAAGGCTAATACAAAAATGGTTTCAGCCGCTACGCTGATATCAGACCAACATATCCAGCAACTAATGCCAAGAAGCACGATGCGACATAGGCACCCGCAACAATGATTGGTTGCTTGAATCCGCATAATTCAAGGTGATGATGAAAAGGTGCCATTCGAAACAGACGATGCCCAGCTCCCCTTGAGAGTTTGGTTGCTTTGTAGTATGCTACCTGAAACATAAGATTAGTTTAAGACCAGTTAAAGAGTACAATTTACCATATAACATGTTTGAACCTAGTGCATTTAATGTCATTGCACCTGCTCACAATTTATAACAGAGCAAAGACAACATTTATCTATGGGAATTGTTAAGAGGCAACTGATGATAAACTGGCCAGAAAATAATAATAATAATAATAATAATAATAAGAAGAAGAAGAAGAAGAAGAAGAAGAAGAAGAAGAAGAAGAAGAAGAAGTTTTACAAACTACTGCTCGAGAAGAAAATGTTACTAAACATCATTAATAATGTGCCATCCGTTGTCAGATACAACAATTAATGCTAATGAAGTTTGACATAGCATAATGTGAGAAAAAAAGCAGCAAGACTCATTATTTTTCGTGCATTAACACTTTATATGGAACTTTAAACTGTGCTTACCAATAAATACATCTCAAACTTGTACCAAAGGCATTTTTTTGCTTGAACCTAAACTCTCTCTCTGCCCTATTGCCAACACTGACAACCTTACTAAAACATTGATAGGTATCAACCATAACAGCCAAAACAAAGTCAAAATAAATGAACAAGGCAATCAATAGAACATAATAGAGGAGAAAACATGTCTTATTTGGTAAAACTTTAAACTATGCCTGATCCAAGGTATGTATTACTGTAGCATGAAATACAGAGGCAGTGACACCAGCAATAGCTAAACAGGCAGTTATCAGCAGACTTATTGAAATAAAGGATGGGAGGTTATTCATGGGAAAAAGAAATTAGGGAAAGTGGCACTGCAGTAACAGCAGACACTTAATACGAGTTCCAATGACAGAAAAATTTCTGACTAGAAAAGAATGAGGTAGATCATTGCCACCATAATATACCTGCATAATAACTGATGATGCTTCCAGCACAAATATTCCAGATGAAATGAATAATGGAAAAAACATTCCAGTACAAGCAGCCATTGCAGTTAATCCTCCACCCAACGCCAAGGATCCGGCATCTCCCATAAATACAGATGCCTTGTACCGATTGTGCAACAGAAAACCAACACAGGCTCCTGCCATCGATGCTCCGAAAATTGCTAGTTCTGTTTTGCAGTGTCAAACATGTTTAGCACAAAATAAGTATCCAGTAAAAGATTAGATCCCAAACTGATTACCTCTGTATACCACACTCCAAACAAGCATTATGCATCAAAATAATAAACCATGAAATGGCGAATGCTATTCACAGTCCAATCAAAGTAATAAAACATGAAATGGTGAATGCTAAAACATATATAACAGGACTCCTAAGTCACGCCATTGAAGATTTTTACATGCACCAATGTTACAGGTTTAAACCTGTCATTATATCCACTCTAAAAATTCTTACAAAATAACAGAGTTACCTTGAAAGACATGCTCCACTATTTACTAATGTAAAATATGAATGGAAAATCTCCTTCACTTAATATTTAAAAGTATTTTCTGAACAAATTACCTATACTATTCAAATGCATTGGAAAATCAGAAGCGTTACAAACTTACCAACTTATATCATTAGTGCACAACCTGCATTTAGAGCTAGATGGCAAAGCATCTCTGACAATGTGCACATTCAAAGGAAAACTAGAGTCCTATTCTGTACAAGCATCATATGTTGGAAAGGAACTAAATCCAATGCAAAATTACGCTTCCAACTGCTGTGGCTTCATCGTCAACAGAAACCATCAATCCAAAGCCCCCACCACACCAAGGAGACAAAGAAAGAGAGCACAGAACATACTAACCTGAACATATTGGCAGCACCGCAATTGACATTCCTACAAAAGCCAATGCAGCAGTCCCCCCAGCTAGCCCGTCAGGACCATCAGCTAAGTCAATTCCACTTCCCATAGAAATGAAACAAAGCAAAGTCAACAATAAGTAATATTTTCCAATGCAAACTAGACCCAATGGTGCAGGTAGAGGAACTAGCATTTTCCTGCATTATAAGAAATGAAGATAAGCAACAGCTTAACAAATGCCACGGTGTGTGTTTGGCACTAATTATTAACATGTTGAAGTTAATTAATCAATTAAGATGAAGCCCGGCAAATCAATTCAGCAAAATAATTTAATTACTTAATGCAATTAGGACAATTTCAAAGATTCTTCATAGTTACAACATTCAAAGCTATACTTTTCAACGATTTTTAAAATGAGTTGCAGTGAAATAAGGACACCAGTAACAATGCAGCAAAAAAATGAAGAAAATAAAATTATGAAAAAGGCTTAATTTGACATAAAGCTTTATTAATTCTTATAACAAACCCCAAAATTTATTATGTAACCCTCCCATTTCAAGAAGCAAACAAAATAAAACCTTTATTTTGTCAATTGAAGAGCTACTACTGTCGATTATAATTATTAGTATTAGAATGCTAGAAATAATTGGAAACTAATGCTAGAAATAATTGGAAACTCTATTATAAGTTGATAATAAAGTAAAAATGATGTTGCCAAAGTGAAAAAGGGGCATATTGAAGAAAATTATCTTTCTAGCCCTCTGTTATTCCATCAAAGCCGAAAGTTTTTCTTGCCCTTCTTCTCAGCAAATGTGAAATTATTCCCATATGACAACTATCAAGCTACTCATTATTATTCCAATTTAGCCTGGTTAATTATCAGAAACTTAAACATAAGTGCAGACAAAGAACTCCTCTAAGCAAGACAGATATCATGCTAAAGAAGGATAATGATTGGGATTAAAAGGTTAGTTAAATATAAACATCTTCACTAGAGCCCATAACCTCATAGGTTTCTCTCCCCTTTCTTTAAGTGCAAACATATTTCCATAAATAAACTATATCCATGCGAGGTATTAAAATTGATGAGCCAATTGGAATATTAAACTTCCATGCTGACTTGATATTTACATTATTGCTGATACTTGAGTTTTCCTCCACAGAAACCTTTTCTATCTGAAAATATTTTCATTTTTGAGAGGACCTGCAGGAATTTGTACACCAACCAAACTGAGATTCTTAGTGCTTCCTATCCATTATCCTCTTTGCATGATCGAAGGATTAAGAAAGGACACATGGTGTGATATTCTTTACTTTAGTAGAATGTTCATTTTTGCAAAGAGCTCATCAATACAGCAATTCACTACCCTTCATAAATTTTTCATCACTATAGTAGATATGTGAGTTGCCTTCAGATAAATGTTACAAGAATGTATACATGCTATACGGTGTTGATATGCTCGCAGAATCCAACCAAAAAGCAAACAATGTTCCAACAGATATCTGTAAAATATAGAAAATATCATCTGCGAGTTTGTCAACTGTCAAATTTTAAAAGCATAAAAGAAAAGGAAATCTAAACTTAGATCCTCACCTCCAAGAGTAATTTTATCCATGCAGGTAGGCCACAATTATGATTCTTCATGAAACATAAAATGTCATCCAGTAGACCAATAGCAGCAAATGCCATTGTCACTACTACAGCTCCAGAAACTTCAACAGAAGAAAAACCAGCTATGAATTTTGCAACACCTACACCAACTGGTATAAAAAATATACCACCCATTGAGGGGGTTGAGCTTCTCTTGAAGTGTCTAATTGGCCCTTTCTTTCTAATTTGGTAAATGTTCAAAGCAGTGAGAAACGGGACGCAGAGATAACCCGCCACAGAAGCTAAAACTATAGATATAAAAAAGGGACCAGATAAATAAAATGGAGAAAGAGGTAGTCTGACAATCTTCCATGCACACCAATCCACAAATAAAAGCAGAACCATCAAGAAGACGATCACTGCCAAATTATTTAGAACCCCAAGTCTGATCCTGCATTACGCATGAAACTACACATCAAACTAGAAAACATTGAAAAAAGAAGTTTAAAGAAATCAATTATACTGCTTGAATTGGTTGTCATACATATTTCCTCTTGAATCAGCTTCCACATGTTAAAAAAGTGTTTACCATAGTATAATCTTAAGTATCTGCAGAAAGTGCTATCACAGTATTTTGCATCACAGCTGAAATTTAACCCCTGCTGTAGCCTCTAACGCCTGTATTCTCCCTTATATTAGAAGTTATGTTTTCCTATGTTTTAGGAATTTTTTTATCAAAAAAAATAAAAAAATAATAAAAAAAAAAGAAGAAGTTTTCTAGAGTAGGTTTCCCTCTCCTTGTATAAATATGTATAGTTATAAATTATCAATCCAATTCCAAATACAGAAAAATATTGAGTTCAATTTATTACGGTATGTGTAAAAATGTTTCAAGTCATCTTATCACCAAAGATGAAAACATCACATTCTTGACATAGGTTGGAGAATGACTAATAAAGGAGACAGCACAAGGTTTACGACAGTTTTAACCAAAATGTTTTCAAGCATACACTCAACATGAAAAAACATGTTCAGAGAAACATGCTAGATAATGTAATCCCATTAGAAAATCTGAGCATCAACATTGATGTTCAAGGAAAGCACAACTTGTAGCAATTGAGCAGATAACCCCTCAGGCAACGTAATCTCAGTAGTCAATATATGTTATCAAACATCTGAAGCATTAGCAAAGAGCAACAATAATGTGAACAACAACGATTCCAGAATACACATTCAAGATGAGTTCAAACTATTACATGCAGATTAACTTAAATCAATCCTAAACATTTTAAACATACCAACTGAATAAGCATGGTCAGCACTCTGATAAGCATTTACAGCAGACTAGACACACATGCCAACTAATACAACCACAAAGCTCAATGTGAGTGGTGCCTAAATTCATCTTGTTTGCCATCTTTTTCATCATATCTTCAATTTATAATTTTATGTGAATCATATCAATTTCATTTTGCAAAAAAAAATGCAGCACCCACCCACAAAGGAGAATAACAATCATTCAATTGAAGTCATCATAATCAGGGAGCCAAAAGCGGGGCAAAAGCTTCCCATAAGAATGCATAGTTTTAGAAACTCAAAATAGTACTTGCCTATGTTTTCTGCGTCCCTTTGCGATCATTGCAAGTCTATGAGCTGTAATTGTGAGAGCATCATTAGACGATGTACTAGCAGAAGGCAGATCGATATCTGCGACAGGATTTAAGATATAATCCTTATCGCTATCTTCTCCATCACTGGATGATATCAAGTATGCAGCAGTGCTCTCATTGTCACCCCAGTCATCAAGTGAAGAGATACTAAATGAATCCTACAATACAACCCAATATAGAAACAATAAGTATTTCTTCATAGGCATAAGCAGAAATTTTAGATTTACGTATCATTCGTTTCTGTTGGTGTTTTTATTCCCTCAGAATAATTGAAAAAATGTAGCTTTGTGGGTGCAGTACCTTAAGAACCTAATTGGCCAGTATTTGACAAAATTTGATTAATTTCAAACGAAAAAAAAATATAATAGGATTTAAAAATGAAAAAGTATCCCCTAGTTTAAATGCGATTAAGAAAGCAAATAGCTATAATTCTAACCATAAATATTTGAAAAGCATAAGTTACCTCATCGAAGGCCCTAAGCCGAACAAACCTATGCTGCAATCGGCGTCCACCCTTTCTAACATTTGATGTGCGAAACTGCAAAATATAAGAGCAATAACATATAAAAATATTCTAGATCAAATTTGAATAATAAAATGTCACATTCAATATAAATACAAAGCAGAAAAAAATCAACAGTCGAGATCGAAATACGGTTACAGCTCAATCAACTCTACGATTTACTATAAATCATGTCTCGGGTTAATTTAAAAAAAGGAAAAAAAAAAAAAAGAAAAGCACATACATCATGATTATAGAGTGAAAATTATATACCTTGACACTGGGCGTAGGAAGATAAGAAGGCTTTGGAGAAGGAAAGAAGGATGAGGAAGGGAAATTGTGGCGGCGATACAGAGATCGCATGACTAGAAATTGAAAAATTAGAATAGAAGTTAAGCGAGAGATATGAATTTGAAATGTAGGCCATTAAAGGGTTAAGTGTAACAGGATGATAATAGATCGAAAAGACAAAATCTGATATTTTATTCAAAAGGTCTACATCTGCGTATACTGAGCGGAGGACGACGAAAACAGGACGGTTGTGGTTGTGATCTACATTGCTTCGGTATCGCCGCAACTCGCGATTCCAGTTGGTTACGCGCCAATCAGGTGCGTGGAAATTGCATTTTTCTTTTTTTTTTTTTTGGTAAAAGAAAAATGCAATTAAATGGAAATTGCATCTTTTTCCATTCTAACTTAAAAAATGTAATTAAACTTTTTGAATTGGTGGTTCAATTGGATATTTAAAATTGTCTCGAACAGTCCCTATTAAAATTTTCGGGAAATATATAAATTTTTCATTAAATTATTACCTTTTAATAAAAAATTCAACTAAACTGATAAAATGTTAGATTATTTTTCAAATTTATAAAAATTATAATTAATATTTTCATGTTATAAAAAATTATATAAAATATCCATAAATTTATTAAAAATATCATATAACTCTCTTATTATTACTTACATGCCACATACATATAATTTTTATACCCTTTCATAATATGTCATTTATTTCTATAGGAGCTAATTTAGTATTTTTAATAAGTTTGCGATTAATCAAATATTTGATAAATTTAAAAAATAATTTATTAAATAATGATAATTTATATACTGTCTTTAAAATTTTTAGTTTAAAATTAAAGGTGCATCTTTTCAAAAATTCTTTTTGTTATTTTAGGTTATTCATTTTTGCCCAAAAAAATTAATTCATTTCTCCTATCAAAAGTAGGCTCAATTGAATAAAAAGTAAGAGGCTAAAAGCTCAATTAATAAAGAATTAGAGATTAAGCAGTTGTAAAACAAAATTTTCTTGAGATGCTTCATTGCATTTTTATCATAATTTCTACGTTTTTTTTCCTTTTGACACGATTTCTTCTTTTTATTCTAACGTTTTTCCACGATTCTTTTCTTCTTGTTTCATCGTTTTTGCCGCTTTCTTTTTCTGTGCTTCTCGATTGAAGGTGTATGGATCCAGAAGAACATATTGCTTCTTTGTCTACTAGAGATGCTGAAGAGGAAGCATGGAATCTTGAAGAGGAGGCTGAAGCCTCCAATTGGAACTATGAATTGTGTTTAGGGGGGCATTTTTTGACTTCAGCTGTTAAGTTTGAGCCAATGAAAAACACTTTGGCTGACTTATGGACCCCTGTAGGTGGGGTTTGTATTCGAGAACAAGGACCAAAAAGATTCATGTTTCGTTTTTTTTATGAGATTGATGTTCAAAGGGTGATCGATGGGGGACCTTGGACATTCAATAATCACTTACTAGTTGTTCACCGTTTGAAGAAAGGCGAGGATCCTATGGAAGTTCCTATTTTTTATAGTTTGTTTTGGGTGTAGGTTCATGGGTTGCCATCTGGTTGTATATCGGAATCTATGGCTCGGAACTTTGGCAGTTTTATTGGTCGATTTCTTGAATGTGATACAGGGGAGGTTGCTATGAGGGAGATGAGATTTATGCGTATACGTGTTGATATTGATGTTAGAAAGCCGCTTGCAAGGAAGAAGAAACCGGTTTTCAAAGATGGTTCCCATGTCTATGCCTTATTCAAATATGAAAGGCTTACTGTTTTTTGTTATATGTGTGGACGTTTGGGACATATAGACAGCTTCTATAAGTTGAGAATCCATGAGAAATCACATTCTTTTGCTTTAGAATGGGATGAGTCCATTAGAGCACTGGGAGTCGTGCTAGAGCAATGGTTAGTTCTTGGTTGAGGAATGAGGTTGGACAGTTGATGACCCCGAGTTCAATGGCGAGATTGAAGGGATATGGCAGATACAGGGGTGGTGTTTCAAATTTGAATGGGGAGATACATAATCCCGTACATTTTGGCATTAACAATTCTGCTCATGCAAATGCTGACTTGTCAACCAAAGTGGACATGGATCATGACCTGCCTTTGTGTCAACTGGAGAGTGAGGCTACGCTTGGAGCAAACGAGGGCCCAATCCTTAATTTCTGAAGACGTTTCTTTTATCATCGAGGAAGGGAAGAAACGACGGCGTCCAGACTCCTTGCTGGGTCGGCCTCTTTCTTCAATTTCCTCACCGTTACGGCAAAATGAGATATCGGCCGGCCTTGGAATTCAGGCCCGCCGGACATCATGAAAACCTTGAGTTAGAACTACCGGGGACTCGAAAATCCTCGGGCAGTAGCAACTCTCTTTGAGCTGAATCAAACGCATAAACCAGATGTTATTTTTCTTATGGAGACCTTGGTGGATAAAAACAAAGTTGAGGTTATTAAAGCTAGAATTGGCTTTGATTGCTATTTTGTTATGGATCGTTTAGGAAGGGGTGGAGGTTTGGCTGTCTTGTGGAAGAGTAATCATGATGTTTCCATTGTTGCGTTCTCCAATAATTTTATAGACCTGCAGATTAAGTTGTTAACTGGTGGTGGTTGGTTTTTAACAGGTTTTTACAGGTTTCCTTAACGGAGCAAGAGAAGAGAGTCTTGGCAAATGCTCATTAATTTAGCAGAGGGTATAACGGAGCCTTGGGCTGTTATAGGCGACTTTAATGACTTAATTTCGGAGGAGCTGCACATCCTCCTAGCTTACTAGAGGGATTTCGGGAGACTCTGTCTTTATGTAATTTATCTGATCTCCCTCTTATAGGCCATCAATTCACGTGGGAGCGTGGAAGGACCTCTGGTAATGTTGTCCAAGAGCGTCTTGATCGGTGTGTGGTTAATCGTGCTTGGAATGATTTATTCCCCAATGCTCGGTTGGAGAATTTGTTTGCTATTACTTCATATCATTCTCCAATTTTGTTAGCTTGTGATTTGCTCTTACCTCGTTCTTTGAAAAGACCTTTTCGGTTTCAGAATGCGTGATTACTTTATCCTGACATTAACAGAGTGATCTTGACTAGTTGGAATAACGGTATTGATCTTCCCTTGATGGAGAAAATAGAAAGATGTGGGAAGGCGCTTTTTGATTGGGGTCGCCATTTGGTTGGTGACTTTAAGCATCAGAAGAGGGTGTTGTATGAATCCATTGCACATCAGCGTCATAGTTCTGGCAATGTGCTTCATCTGAAGGAGGATTTAGCAAGGGTTATTGAGAGTGAAGAACTATTTTGGAAGCAATGGTCTAAAGAATTTTGGCTCAAGCACGGTGACAGGAACTCAAAGTACTTCCACTTGCAAACAAAATCAAGAATATGAAGGAACTTTATTGCAGCTTTGAAGGACGATTCTGGTTTATAGATTTCAGATTCGGATGGGCTTAAACAACATGTTCATGATTACTTTTCGGGTCTCTTTTCAGCTACAGTTGGCAATTGTGATCAAGTGCTCGAGCATATTAACCCACGAGTCTCTTTGGAGGATAATGATGCTTTACTATCTCCCCTCACTACTGAAGAGATTAAATTTGCTGCTTTCCAAATGCATCCGGACAAGTCTCCTGGACCTGAAGGTATGAACCCCTCCTTTTATCATAAATTTTGGCATATAGCAGGTTCTGATGTGGTTGCTAGCTGTAAGGATTGGTTCAATAATTATTGCTTCCCTGCCCATTTAAATGAGACTGTGGTTGTTCTTATTCCTAGAAAGAATAATTCTAGTTCTATTAAAGATTTGAGACCTATCTCCCTGTGTAATGTGATTTATAAGATCTTCGCGAAGGTTTTAGCTAATAGGCTTAAGAGAATGTTGCCCAATATTATCTCCGATTGTCAGTCTGCTTTTGTTCCTGGACGGGCTATTACAGATAATATTCTGATTGCTTTTGAATTTATTCATCATATGAAGGGTAATCATAGGAAGAACAAGGGGGAAGTAGCGCTTAAAATAGATATTAGCAAAGCTTATGATAAAGTGAGATGGGATTATTTACGGCTTATGCTTCTAAAGCTGGGCTTTACTGATAAATGGGTTAAGCTGATTATGCTTTGTGTTACTACTATTTGCTACAATATTGCCTTGAATGGAGAATAAATTGGTCCCATTGTGCCAGAAAGAGGGCTAAGGCAGGGTGATCCTATTTCTCCCTATCTGTTTATTCTTTGCGTAGAAGGCTTGGCCACCTTATTTCGTAAGGCAGAGGAGAGGAATCTAATTCATGGCTGCCAAATTAGTAGATATGGGCCTAGCATATCTCATCTTTTGTTTGCTGATGATCCCTTCTTCTTTTTTCGTGCTAACTTGGAGGAGAGTAATTATGTTAAGCATTTTATTATGAACTTATGAAAATGCTTCAGGGCAGGCAGTAAATTTTCAAAAATCTGAAACCTTTTTTAATGCTAATGTGGGGTCAGAGTTGAAGGACAACATTACTAATATTCTGGGTGTTAACAATAGTATTGATCATGGGACATACTTGGGATTGCCTTCGCTAGTGGGAAGAAATAAGAAGCAGGTTTCTTCCTTCCTCAGAGATAGAATGGCGAGTAGATTAAAGAGTTGGAGTGTCCGATTTTTATCTAAGGCAGGTAAAGAAGTGCTCTTAAAATCGGTGGCCCAGGCTTTGCCTAGTTTTTGCTTGGGCGTCTTTTTGATTCCTTTATCAATTTGTGATGCTTTTCAACGGATGATGAGCAGCTTTTATTGGGGGCAAAAATCGGATGGTATGAATAAGATGCACTGGATGTCGGGGATAGGTTATGTCGCAGTAAGGAGGAAGGAGGCATGGGATTTCACAACTTGCACCAGTTTAATTTGGCCATGCTTGGTAAACAAGCTTGGCGTCTCTTGTCTGATTCAAGCTCTCTGATTGCAAGAATTTATAAAGCTAAATACTATCATAATGGGGACTTTTTAACTGCAAGGTTGGGTTCCAACCCTAGTTTCACATGGAGAAGCTTATTTGAAACAAGAGATTTGCTAAGTTTAGGTGCAAGATGGGTTGTTGGAGATGGCATCTTCAAACAACAACTTTTCATTGCGATCGGTCCTAGAAAAGGACAAATTAAATGGCACCAATTTCATAGACTGATCTCGAAACTTGAGAATAGTTCTCAAGCAAGAGAAGAATTCGTATGTTTTGGATGCACCCTTACCCGAAGAACCTGCTAGGAATGCCTCTACAGTTCAAAAGAAAACTTTTGAGACTAAGAAGAGTGACTCCAATGATGTGACCTGTCTGATGCTGGCCACTATGATGCCCAATTTGTAAAAGCAATTTATGAACCAAGAGGCCTATAAGATCATGGTGCACCTCAAAGAGATGTTCCAAGAACAAGCTCATCACGAGAGGTTCGTGACAACAAAAGCCTTGATTTCTTGTAAGATGGCTGCGGGTACTCCTGTTAGTACCCATGTACTCAAGATGAAAAGGTATCTTGATACTCTTGAGAAGCTTGAGGTACAGGTGCCAAAAGAATTGACCACTGATCTAATCTTGGGTTCATTGACTAATGATTATGATCCATTTTTCATGAATTATAACATGCATGCAATGAACAAGACAATCACCGAGCATCATAGGATGTTTAAGAATGCTGAAGAGAACATTCGAAAGACCAATAACGTACTCATTGTTTAATGAGGCATTAAGAAGGGATCTATTAAGGGAAAGGGGAAGGGAAAGGCAAAATCCAAGAATGACTTGGCATGGCCTAAGTCTAGTGGGAGTGCATCTCAGGCCCAATCCAAGCCCAAGGCGCAAAAGCTCAAAGAGAGTGAGAGCACGTGCTTCCATTGCAACAAGTTAGGGAATTGGAGGAAGAACTACGCTCTCTTTAAGGAAGAACAAAAGAAAAATGGAGCCAAGGTGTCCAGTTTTTGTATTTTTGTTGTTGAAATTAACCTTTCTATTTTTACCACTTGGTATTGGATACTGGTTGTGGTTCTCACATTTGTTCAAATATGCAGGGGTTAAGAAATAGGTGATTACTTGGGAAGAATGAAGTGGACCTCCGAGTGGAGAATTGAGCACGAGTTGCTGCCATAGAGATAGGTGACTATCGACTCACTTTACCTTCCGAACTTTGTTTAGATTTGAAAAATTGTTATTATGTGCCTGCTATGAGCAGAAACATTATTTCAATTTCATGTTTGGATATGAATGGATTTGACTTTGTTATTAATAATGGCAATATTCATATTCGTTGCCAAAGTATTTTATATGGAAATGCCATGTTACAAAATGGCCTTTATATCCTTGATCTACAAAACAAAGAGTCCATATACAACATTAATACAAAGAGGGTTGAATTAAATGAATTGAACCCTACTTACTTTTAGCATTGTCGTTTAGGATATGCAAATGAAAAATGCATTTCAAGACTCCATAATTTTGAGTGCTTGGGTCATTCAATTTGAAATCTTATGACACATGCGAGCCATGTTTGTATGGAAAGATGACAAAGAGACTTTTTAACAAGAAAAGTGAGAGGACTAGTGACTTATTGGAATTAATACACACCAATGTATGTGGACCATTAAGTATACAAGCTAGAGGTGGTTTTAGCTACATCGTAACATTCACATATGACTTCGGTAAATATGGCTATGTCTATCTAATGAAGCACAAGTCTGAAACTTTTGAAAAATTCAAAGAGTTTAAGAACGAAGTAGAAAATCAACTTGGCAAAAGTATAAAATCTAATTGATCAGATCGAGGTGGCGAATACTTAAGCCAAGAATTTGACGATCATTTGAAGGAGTGTGGAATTATTTCACAACTCACTCCTCCCGGAACACCACAATGGAATGGTGTGTCCGAAAGGAGAAATCAAACTCTATTGGACATGTTTCGATCGATGATGAGTCAAGCTAATCTTTTTATCTCTTTTTGGGGTTATGCATTAGAAACTACTGCGTTTCTACTGAACCGTACTCCAACTAAAGCAGTTGAGAAGACACCATACGAGGTATGGACTGAAAAAGAACCCAATGATACCATATGATATAGTCTATTATTTAGTGTGTATTTTCTTTCATTTAAGTAGCTAAGTGTGAATATTATATATATTTTATGTGTTTTTTGTTTAATTATTGTGTTTAATTATATTGTAGGATAAGTTGGGTGTAAAAGTGGAGAAAGGGGACAAATATTCATGAGTCATGAAGGGATTCACGACTCGAACAGTTTTGCGTGACTCGTGAAGAGCGTCACGAGTGGAGGAGTGAAGAAGGAAGCTCTCTTCATGACTTGGACAGACATTCACTAGTCGTGAAAGGATTCATGAATCGGTAGGCAGAGGGATCACGAGTCCAACCTAAATTCATGAGAGAAGACACATGTTCACGAGTGATACAGTGTGTGAAGATGCACGACTCGTGAAGGCATTCACGAGTCAGACATCGCAACTGTTCTCAAACGACATCATTCTTCAGCATACATTTTTTCAACCAACCATCATGACCTTTCATGGCAACTTTTCGCATTGAAAACCATTATGAAGAGACATGTTTATAGATTTATTCCCTTTATAAATATAGATGGCATTAACTGAAGAAAGGAGATCGATCAATGTTTAGTTTTTAGAAATACAGTTTATTTTGGATAAACATTTTTACGTAGTTTTTATTAGATGATGACAAAGGGACAAAGCCAAAGGAACAAGGAATAAGTTTCTTTCTCTTGTTTATCTTTAATTCAATTATATATTTGGCTAGTTTTCTTTGTACATTATAAATATGCAGTAGTGTTTATTTAAGACATGTTTATTATTATTATGAATGAAGTATGATTTACATTCATTTGTGTGCATTGATTTGCTATGTATGCTTGGCCACCATATTTGGTATGTTAGTCAATTTATTCGCAACGAGAGTTGGAATTCCTTGATGGAAAAATAAAATGAATGTACTTAAAGCATTGAATTCCTTTAATTTGACTTAAGAAATTCACTTTGAGGGGTTAAAGAATTGGCATAGAGCTTCATAATTTTTGTTTATCTCTATAATGACACGAGAGTGCTTATAGACTCTAAATGAAAATATCTTTACTGACAACGAGAGTTGCTTTAAAGAATCTTGGCTAAATTCTCCAGTCACTTTATTTATACAATTACTAAAACTTGTTCTTAAATGAATTTCTCCTCTTATTTTTAATGTATATTTATACCATCATTTAAGTCATCTTTAATCCAATTTGATTTAATATATGCAAAGTAGTTTAGATATTTAATTAAATACATAATCTTCATTTTATTCGTTACCTATCCATCTACTATTTGCGGTTTCAATACAAAATTTACCTTATTCTGTTTGGAACGATACCTTACTCATCCTATACGCAGTCTAGTGAGACTAAGGGTTCAAATAAATCCCTATCACCCAATATGTCATTTCTCAGGATTTGGGGCTGTGAAGCACATGTTAAGAAATTAACATCTGATAAACTAGAGTCCAAATCTACTATTTGCTTGTTTGTGGGTTATCCCAGAGAAACAAAGGGATACTACTTTTACTCACAAGCCGAGAATAAAGTTTTTGTTGCTCGCAAGGCTATTTTCTTGGAAAAGAAATTCCTTCTCAAGAAAGACAGTGGGAGTAAAGTAGAATTTGGAGAAATTTAAGTGCCACAAACTCCTGTAGAGGATGAGTTGGAAATGGGATCAAGTTCACAACCAGTTGTGGAACAAGAACCTAGAAGGTCTGATAGGGTATGTTGGGAGATTGAGAGATATGGATTTCTAATCATCGATAGTGAAACTATTGAGTTAGTGGATCATAAGGATCCAACTACCTATCGAGAAGCTATTGAGAGCCCTGACTCAGAAAATTGGCTTAAAGCAATGAAATTCGAGATGCAATCAATGTACGATAACCAGGTTTGGACCTTGGTTGATCCACCGGAAGGTGCTAAGATAATTGAATACAAGTGGCTATTTAAACTCAAAGCTGACAAGACCTATAAAGGTAGACTAGTAGCAAAAGGTTTTCGGCAAAGTCATGGTGTAGACTATGATGAGACCTTTTCGCCTGTAATCATGCTCAAGTCCATTAGGATCTTGCTTGCCATAGCTGCATATCATGACTATGAGATATGGCAAATGGATGTCAAAATTGCTTTTCTCAATGGAAATCTACTTGAGGATGTGTATATAACACAACTTGAGGGTTTTGTCAATTCCAAATATCCTAATAAGGTTTGCAAGCTTCAAAAATCCATTTATGGATTAAAGCAAGCATTCCGGAGTTGGAATCTCCATTTTGATGAAGCTGTCAAAGAATTTGACTTCATAAAAAATGAAGATGAGCCTTGAGTTTACAAAAAAGTTAGTGGGAGCATAATAGTATTTTTGGTCCTATATATGGATGACATCCTTCTCATTGGGAATGACATTCCAACATTGCAAAAGGTTAAGCAATGGTTGGAGAAGTGTTTCTCAATGAAAGACTTAGGTGAAGCTGAGACAATACTTGGTATTCAAATCTATAGAGATAGATCGAATCAGCTTTTGGGACTAAGTCAAGAAAAGTACATAGACAAAGTACTAAAGAATTTTAGTATGAGAGACTCAAAGAAAGGATACATATCTTTGGCTTTGGGAGTTCCTTTGACTAAAGAACAATGTCCTAAAGCCAAAGAGGAGAGGGATAACATGAGTAGAATGCCATATGTATCTTCTATTGGATCTATCATATACGTTATGTTATGTACTGGGTTGGATGTTGCTCATGCACTGAGTATAACCAGTAGGTTTCAGCAAGACTCTGGTGAGAAGTATTGGTCTGCTGTAAAGGGGATTCTTAAGTACCTGCGAAGGACTAAGGATCACTTCTTGGTGTATAGTGGTCAAGAAGAGCTCATCATATAAGGTTATGCCGATGTTGCTTTTTAGACCAGCACTCAGGACTCAAGATCGCAATCTGGTTTTGTTTTTGTTTTGAACGGTGGTGCTGTCAGCTGGAGAAGCTCAAATTAAGAGATCGTTGCCGACTCAACTACAGAATCTGAGTATATTACAGCGAGTGAGGATGCAAATGAGGCTGTTTGGATTAGAAATTTTATTTCTGGATTAAGAGTGGTCCCAAGCATCCTAAATCCATTAGAATTTTTTTATGACAACAACAGGGCCATCGCACAGGCAAAGGAGCCTCGGTCACACCAGAAATCCAAACACATACTTAGGAGGTATCACCTGATCAATGAAATCATTGATCGTGGGGACGTCAAGATTAGCAAGATAGCAAGTAAAAACAATGTAACAAATCCTTTGATAAAACAGTTGCGTCCAAATCTGCATGAAGCTCATTTGAGAGCATTCGATCGTAGGGCTATGCCCAATTGGGACTAGTGTTAGTGGGAGATTATTAGTGTAAGCCCTAGTCCCAATGCATTGTTATAAAACACTTAAGTTAATAAATGAGGCATTTGTTTTACATATTGTATTCTTGTGCATATCAATTGATAGAACTATCCAAGAATGTTGTTTTAGTTTAAGTTATCTTGTGTGAGGCATATGGTTGTAAGAACTTGAACCAATTGAGACTTCATTCTAAATATCCCTAGTCAGTCATAGTTATGAGAATAACAAATGAATTAAGAATAGTATGTTCTCTCTGATAAATTGAGTTTTGTCTTACATATCATAAGGACTAGAGTGTCAATCAGAGATCATAGATACATGTTTAGAACATGGTATCTGGATTCGATCCATTTATAAGAACATTACATGGTACAAGTCATAAGTGTTTCTCATGTGCAAGTTTTGCATCGAAGTTCTTAGACCTGAAATCTCTATGAAACTCTTTATGAATTACTGTGTACTTTGACATACACGTAACGTATTCGTAACAGGGTGACAAGTATGGGTATGCTTGGGTATGCACTAATTCATGTTAGAGAGCATGAGGGAAGTGAAGGGATTACCCCTCTCGATAAGAGAGAAAATATTATTGGCTACTTGATCAGTAAACTGAGAAGTGTATGGCCATACCGAGATGAAATAATGAGAAATCGTTATTTATCTGAGAGTTCAGTATCACTGGAATATCAAGAAAGGAATTAGTATATATAAGGATGATTGGTTTCATGCCTTATATTAATTCTGATATTTATGGGTAAGGGACTATGCAAAATTATATTAGGTCACTAAATGTCATTTGCATTTTCATTTAATTTGGAATGCTATAATATCTTGCTAGAGAATATATATAGCCTTTGAATTAATTTATTAATTCATTGCCAATATTAAATGGACCTATATGATCGCACACAAAGTATTGAGCTTAAAATATTTAAATAGTATATTGGGCATTAATTTGGGCTTTTATTTAAAGTCAAATTAATGTATATAATGGGTATTAAAATTGCTAATTGGACCACAAATGCAGCAGAGATGGACTAATTCTCGTAAATAGTTTTTTGCCTTAAACAGCAAATCTGTTAAACAGTTTTTTGCCTTAAACAGCTAGTTTAAGGCAAATCTATTAATTAGTTTTTTTGCCTTAAACAACTAGCTTTTAAGGCAAATCTGCTAAATAGTTGGTCCATGAGAGAGAAATTTGGTCCACAAGGTTTAATTTCAATTATTTAATTATCTTGGATTAATTAATGTAATTGAGTATTAAATCCTAAATAGTATTTGAATCAAAATAAAACACTTAAGAGGGAGATAATGTGATCGAAAATTCAAGGAAGAATTCTAGTGAATTTCGGCAACTATTAATCCCTAATGAAGTGGTTGATTTTGATTAAATGACTAATGCAAATTTAAATTAATTTGAATTTAAAAACCTAATAGAATTTGAATCAATTTAAATCACTTAATTAGGAAGTGATGGAGGCTGAAAATATTCCTAATTCTAAGGAAATTTCGGCATTCACATCTTTCCTAAATTAATGATATAAATTGTTAATTCTATTTTTGATCAAGGTTATAAATTGATCTCTCTAGTGCCGCCACTCTTAAGTGAAAGAATTCTTTCTTCATCTCTTGTGTTCTTGGACAGCAATAGCAACCAAAAAGAATAAGATTAGATCTTGTGGCTTCAAACCATTCCCATTGCCAAATACACAAATATAGAGCTAGCACTCTTGGTTTTAAGTCATCTTTGTGAGTGTGTGTGTGAGCATGGAGTGGTGTGGCGTAAAGGCTGCACCTTTAACTTTGGTGATCAAGATCTAAGGTATATAAGTCCATCTTATATGCTGGTCATCTTCAAAATTAAGTTTTAAAGTGCATCCAAACTTGTAAGTTTTCAAAAACCCTAAAATTGCATGTTTCGATTCTTTGTTGTATATTGTGTGGCATGTATGATCTAAAGTTTAATTTTTTTCACTGCATAATCATCATGTATATGCCATGTGATATCCCATTAGGTGGATCCTCTCACTAAAGGTTGCCAAGAAAAGTAATTCATGAGATGTCGAGGGGGATGGGACTTAAGCCCATTGATTGAGGCGATATGGTGGATACCAGTGCACGATCAAACAAAGCCATCTAAGTCCTCTTTTTTGCACTAATTTACTCATTGCTATGACTTATGATAGTACATTATAGATCCATAACCCTTTTATTGTGGTGGTTCATTTGCAATGAACTTGATGGATACCATTTGTGAAGATAGAGTATGAGTGACTCAATCACTAGCATAAGTATGAAGGTGGGCCACCTTTTATGAAAGACCCGGGTAATCTTTCTAGAGCACTCATGAGCACCCAAGATATGTGCATAGCCATTAAAAGTGCTGAGTTACTATATTGCAGAATAGTCAGCGGTAAGGGAATAATGTGTGTTATGGAGGGTTTCAATTTGTGTTTTTGAAGTTCAAGAATATTTTCACTTCATTTGACCGAGTTGTTGCCTCATAACACTATGTGTCAATTCAATCGAAAGACATTGATATGTAAGCATTTTGTAACACCCTACTAACATAATGACCTTCCATACATGGTGTACTAATGTAGTAAACTGATACTAAAATTGGGCTGTCGAATTAAAGATTTACGTCATATATTTTATCGTTTTATCCCAACTTGTATTAGGTGTTACCCATTTACCCTTCTTTAGCTCTAAATTTCGACAACATAACGACTTAAAAACTTACTACCCAAAAACCTGTAAAATTGAAAATTTACACTCCCAATATCTTGTCTCCCCTCTAAAACTTCAATTCCATTCATGGCACTTCTATAATTGATCAACAGTCAACAACACAATACAACACAAAATCATTTACAAGTCCTCATCACACACATACATGTATAAATATTGTCATACACAATCTTAGTAGTTTAATTACATCAAAAGATTATATGCCACTTAATCTATCACGGGCTAATACAAAAGAGTACAAAATCAGTCTTAATCATTCCATCACATGTACATGCCTTCAACTCCACTTCCTTTAATTTCTTGGTGTACCTGCCCCTGCTAGCAGTCACAAAACTACGAGCTAAGCAACCATGTTGCCTAATGGTGGATACAACTACACAAAATTTCATTTAAAGATACAAATTCATTATTAAATTACCGTATCACCCCTTTTTCTATTTTCATTAATTTAATTTCCATTAATGATTTAGCTTATAAATTAATGCCTAAGTCTTATTATACTAAATTTCCTTGTTAGTTTCCACAAATTCTCTTACTTAATTGTAAAATTTCACTTAGGTCCCTATACTTTTAATTCGTCAAATTTGGCCTTTTTGACTTGTTTGACTTACCTTTGACTTTCAATTTACTTTAAATGAAGAATTTCCATTTTAATCCTTATGATGCCCATTCAATGAAAAATTACGATTTAGTCCCTAAATTTTTCATAACTTACGAATTTGCCCTTTTTGCTTACACTAATCTTTTCATTTCCTTTAACCACCCTTTTTATGCTAATTTACCATTTTACCCTTTGTTTATCGCTTAATTACCATTTTATTCTTTTTGAACATATTAATCTCAATTTTCACCTTATTTCATATTTATCTCCGTTTATGACTTCTGTTATGCCAAATTTACCATTAAGTCTCTTTTTCTTGCATAATTATAATTTTGCCCCTAGTAGTCATCAGTGAAAATTCTTAAACCGAATATACGAGACGAGGACTGTATGACTGTATAAAATTTTTGTATGACTGTATGAGTGAGGTAACCACAAAATCGTAGTCATTCCTCAACAATTATTTACTGGATGATTTTACTGTAGTATATGGATCCCTATGGCTAGCCATTATATCCTAGGATCCTAGATCAACCACTGCACACTAAGGGCATTTGTATTTTATGTTTTATATTGTGGTTACATTATATTTCTTAAAGTTCAACTATTATGTATCATCTTATACATTATCATTTTATTAAAATCATACATACCATGCATAAATTCATAATAAAGATGTCAAATAATGACTAAACTTAATGAATTTATGTCATTATCTCTAAGGATTCCATTCGGCCTCTTATGGTCTTTCATGAAATCATGTGATTCCTTACTCCATTTCATGTTATTCGTGTTCCCAACTTGAAATATACATAAACATATTAATTAACAAGTATACTAATCTTATGTCATTATATTACTTATATAATTAACATTATGTATACATTGTAACTATTATGTACACACTCTAAATTAAGTTTAAATCCATCATAACATCTTAATCATCATCCTATTCATCATTTCATGTTTAATTTCTCAATTAATATCAAATAACTCAAGGTGTTACTTAAGGCATCCATTCGACCACTATTGAAGTTCCACCTATATGTGTGTTTTCTTTATAATTTCCTACTTATTTGATATTATTATGTCATTCTATAAGGTTTTATCAATTTATTTCTCATAATTTATTAGTTTTCATTAGTTACATAAGGTAAATTTTGAGAGAAATCCAAAATTTAAATGAAATTAAGTGTAGCATAAGTATCCACTAACCTTTATGGTGTTAAATATCACCTAAGCTTGCCTTCTTTGCTCCTCTCCTTCTTTGTTTCCTTTATCTTCTTGACTTCCACCTTTTGGCCGAATTTTAGAAGAAAGAAATCATAATTTTAAACTTCAATTTACAGCAATTAAACACAACCATCTAGTCACCCTAGGGATGCTCTACAACTCCATGCAAAAACCCCTAATTAAAACCCATCAAAACACCATAACTTACCTACCAAGGCTTACTTTCTCTCACTAATTATCTTGATGTTCTAAGCTTCCTCTTGATTCAATCCAGCTTCTAGGTTGAAGAGGATATCTTTTAGTGTCTTTGAGTGAAATTAGGGCTTGATATCTTGTGTGAGGAGAGAGAGGAGAAGAGAAAATGGTGAAAATGGAGGAATAGGGCTGGTTCGGATTTTTTAGGGAAAAGAGAGGAAGATGGCCGACTTCTGGAGTGAAATTGAAAGGGTTCTAGACTCCTCATATGACATTTAAGTCCACCAAATCTAAGGCCCAAATTCACTCAAACACTATTCCATCCAATGGCTTGTTTTTAAGCCATGTGTCATGAATTCCTTAAGTTATGAGTTTATTGGCACCATGCCCTGAATATATATGATTAATACTTCCTTCCCAATGACCTCCATGTCCTTGAATTAATTAATTATGGCCTTTAAGCCCTCCATCTGTCCTAACCTCGATTTTTGACCGTTTTTCTGGAAATCAATGTTTCACTTATTAGAATAATATGAAATTTTTCCCTGCGTGCACCTACATATATATTAGCATGTGGCTAAAATTTTAAGTTATTTTGACATTGTTTTAGTATACTTCTGGCTCTGGAGGAAAAATCGGCCAGTCCAGGACCTGAAATTCTGAAACTGTCAAAAATTTTATTTTTCAATCCCAAAGGATAATTTAGGTCATACACAACATGTCTATATGCTTAGAAAAATTCTTGGAGGTTTTTAGAGTATTTTACGGCTTGTCAAACTTTTGGTCAACCGAGCCTACAGTATCAGGTAAAAATTCTCTGTCTAATTTGAGGGTCTATTCAAGCTCAATTTTCTCTCAAATCATACCATCACGCTCCATTTAACACCTATTCTCACATTCTAATGTTGGTTCAAATTGCTCGCTAGGTCACCCATCCTCGGGTTTCCTGGCTCGAGCACATTTAACTTTACATATATTTGATTTTTCGCTGTCTAATTCTACCCTGATTACCTGGATAACTATTCTAGGACTACTATTTCTTCCCTAGAACATGTCATGCATGTCAAGTGCAACTTTCGAGATGTTACACATTTGATCCTATTTTTGCCCAGAAAATGTTTTTGAATTTTTTTCCCACCAAGCCATTTTGTGGGGGATTGTTGTATAAAATGGCTTGTGTTTTCAGTTTTAACTTCACTATCCCACATTAAAAGTTTATTGGCTTGGTTTTGTATTTATAAAACAATGTTAGTGTAAATGAATTTGAATTGTATTGGTAATGGGTTTTGGAAAAATTACTACATGTGTGCGCTGCCCAGTCCGATCCAGGCTAGTTTAATTACACTTTGTTTTTTGGAACAAATTCAATAAAATTAGAATTTTTATCAAAAGAAAAATGTTTTATTTCTTTTCCAATGGGTAGCAAATTTTTCTCAAACCACTCAATCACTACTTCTGCATATTCTGATTTTTCTCAACCCACTCAATGACAGTTTTTTTATTTTTAAAAACTGCATATTTCCTTTTTGAAAGACAGAAGCTTTTAATCCATCGGTTTTGATACAAAATACAAAAACTTAAAATCCCTAACTAATGTTTGATCGATTTCTAGGTAATCGTTCCTGTTCCAAGCTTCTGCCATGAGTGCACACATTCGGGGCTATCTATGTTAACCTTAGAGAGCGACCGGCTTCTTGATTGTACTGAGATCTCATCGGAATTTTGCTTTCAAGGCAGTGGTTCCATGGCACAGCTCTTCAATTTCGATAAGTTTATTCATCTATTATCCTTACTTTGTCCTACACATATTCCAACAACTAATGCCAATAAGCATGATGCAATATAGGCACCTGCAATAATGATTGGTTGCTTGAATCAGCATAATTCAAGGCGATGATGAAAAGGTACCACTCGAAATAGATGATGCCCAACTCCTCTTGAGAGTTTGGTTGCTTCATAGTATGCTACTTGGAACATAGGATTAGCTTATGATTAGTTAAGAGTACAATTTACCGTATAACGTGTTTGAACCTAGTGCATTTAATGTCATTGCACCAGCTCATAATGTATGTAACACTCTTATCACTCCGATCTAATTGAACAGCGCGCGCACACCGCTAAATTTTTTTTAACTCTCTCTTTTTCATTAACCTTTAATAAACATTAGTGCTTAATATAATAAATTTAAACTGAGTTGTTTCGATAACCTATAACTGTTTCGGATTACTATTCATTTAAAAAAATTTCGGCATTATAACGGCTGTATTTCTAACTAGCCCCCCTGAAAAACAGACAAACCACAGCCTCTCAGAGGCACCACACTTCTAATAAAACATCGCATTCATCAAAAACTCCCATCAATCCTCCAATAACTCATACATACATAGATCATAGCCACATGCACACATCTTTACATATCTTTACATAAATATGTCTTTATACATAACTATCCATTTATATACACGCCACGGCTAATAAACATTTATACATGCCAGATTCTACTACAACTATATAACAAAAATAACTTCTCTTGATCGTGCATTATTGCTCCTCTGACTTGCTACCTGCATTCAGCAAAAACTACATGTTGAGCATAAATTATGTCCAGCGGTGACTAACAATCCTAATACTTCCAATAACAAGGTTTATTACTATATTATGATACAATTATTTAATTTAATTTTTAAAGCAAACACAATTCACCACGTTTTAATCAAAATCAAAGGAAACCAATTATTACTTACACAATTTGCGTTTATTCTTATTTATTACTTAATTATTTAACAAAATTCAATATAACCCCTAAAGTTTTGCTAAATTACAAAATCGTCCTTTCTAGTCTCATATTTACAAATTTGCCATTATAGTCATTTATTTTCATTTTTCTTATACAATTTCTTCAATTATTCATCTTTTATTCTTTATTTCACCATTTTCGGGTGAAATTACATTTTAATCCCTATACCATAGAAACTTTATCTTTTGACACTGTTAGGTCTCCAAAATTACTATTTACCCTTATTAACTATTTCTTATTTAATTTTTACTTATTAATTATCCATTTTGGCAAAATTACTATTTTACCCCTAAACTTTTATTTTCTTTCATTTAAGTCCTTTTTCCACTTAAAACTTCATTTTTATCTTTTCTTTTTGCTTCTTTTAATTTATTATCACTTTCATGCTCCTAGTACAGTACCGACAGAAATTCTTAGATAGGATACTCGGAACGTGGACCCCATGGGTTCCCATACAGACTAAAAAATGATCTCAACGATCACTTTTCCACAGAACAGATATCAGATATAGACAGAAACCATGGAGATCAGTGATCCTACCATAGCAAAGCAAGTCGTCATGACTTGCACTGCGGTTCAAATGTCTCTATGGCTAGCCAATTATATCTTGAACTAGTCTTTTGCTGTCAGACTATTTCTAAGGGCATAATTTCACAAAAATTTTAAATCAAACATTTATTTTCTTATTATTTCATTATTTAATTATGCTTACTTATTTATTCATTCTTTTCCATTCCTTTACATAATTTGTGAATTAGTCTATCATAATTCACCAAAATTACTTGCTTTCTCATCAAATTTCACATTACTTCACATTGATTCAATAGTTTCATCGCTTACATAATTGAAAATTTATTTCTAAAATATCCATTTAATTTCAATAAATTTCATAAAAATTCTTAAGCATATTATTTCATTTCTACTATAATTTTAAAGCATAATTTCATCAAAATTCACAAAATATACCTTAGTTTTCTTAGGGATTTCATTCGGCCAACATAGGATCTATACTATATATTCACTTAACACTTCATTTAAGCATTCAAATACACTTATTTAAAGTCTCATAACATTCATCTACCATTACTTTGAGTTAAACACCATTTTTATCATATTTTCCGTAAGTTACATAAAGATTAATTAACTAAAATCAAGGAAAATATTAAGATTTATTAGTCACTAACCTTCCTTCCTAGCTTTAGGTTGCCTAAGCTTCCTTTTCCTTGCCTTTAGCCTTGGAAGCTTGAACTTCTCCTTGATTCCCTATGGAAACCGAAACTTTAACACATAAAAACCCTAGTTTTTGACCTCAAATGCTAAAATTGACATCATAAATAAAATCTAGGCACTCAAAAATACTAGTAGGCACCTGGAAAAGAAATTTAACTCATTGGTTTCACTTACCTCAAATGAAACCCTTAATTTCTCTCTCTTGATTTCTCTTATTTTTCTTTCCTTTTTTGAAGAGAGGAAGGTACTAAACTAAACTAGAGAGGTGGAATGTATTATATTAGGGCTGAATTTAGTGTGAAATGGAGGGAGGAGAAGAGAAAATTCAAGGAAAAATGGTGGGAGATGGTTCGGCCAAAAGGAGGGGAGAAGGAGGAAGATGAAGATGTTGGCTTTCTCCAGATGTTTCACTCTATTTATACTAGCTCTTTTGGGTGTAATGGGCTTAGGTTAGACTATTGGGCTTAATTAACAAATAAAAGCCCTTTAACCACCTAATTCAAGCCCTAAATAATTTCTCCTATCTCCACACTCCAAATCACTTTAAATTTAATTTCATAATTCTTAGAATATTAAAAATAGATAGTACATAAAATTTTGGCTCAATTGGAGTCCGTTACTGATCTGATTCAACCGAACTGGTCCGATTCGACAACTGTCGACATCGCCTAAAAATTCATTTTTTATACCAAAATAATCTACATGAAATTTCATTGAGGACTGCAAAATTTGGCAATTTTTAGAGTTCATTTTCTATTTTTAAAAATTTATGCAAAAATTAAGTCACATTTCTTACCAGAGAAATTGACTCACTAATTTTTTCGTATTTTTGACTTTTGGATGTCTATTTGACCTCAATTTCACTTCAAATTTCAATCCCGGACTCACCATGACCAATATTTTCCAATGGTCAAATAAAATATTTTTCACTTACGAGTCCGATTTTCGGCCCGGGTGCACTATTCATCATTGAAATGTACTGTTCACGGCCAGACCAGTGTTAAGGCCATTACAATTCTTCCCTACTAAAAGAAATTTCGTCCTCAAATTTTATCTGTATTAAAAAGGTAGGGATACTGATGTCTCATAGATGTTTTTAGTTCCCAAGTAGCTTCTTCCATATTATGGTGGTGCCACAGTACCTTCACTAGTGGAATCTACTTGTTTCTGAGTTGGCGAACTTCTCTTGCTAAGATTTTCACAGGTTCTTCTTCATAGGTCATATCATCTGCCACTTGGATTTCTTCTGGTGTAATCACGTAATTAGGATCCTACCTGTATCTACGGAATATAGACACGTGGAACACATCATGTATCTTTTCTAGTGTTGAAGGTAACTTCAATCGATAAGCTACAGGACCCACTCGCTGAAGTATCTCATAAGGGCCAATGAATCTTGGACTTAATTTACCCTTCTTTCCAAATCTCAGAATCTTTTTCCACAGGGATACCTTCAGAAAGACTCTATCTCCAACTTGAAATTCTATGTCCTTTCTCTTCAAATCTGCATAAGACTTCTGACGATCCATGGCTTCTTTCAATCTACCTCTAATGACCCGAACATTTTCTTCAGAATCACGGATCAAATAAGAATCGACTATCTTTCTTTCACTTAATTCAGTCCAATAAAGAGGAGTTTTGCACTTCCTACCATAAAGTGCTTCAAAAGGAGTCATTTTTAAGCCGGACTTATGGCTATTGTTGTATGCAAACTCTGCTAAAGGTAAATGCTTTTCCCAATTGGTGCCAAACTTCAGAATACAGCATCTGAGCATATCTTCTAAAACCTGGACTACTCTCTCTGATTGGCCATCAGTCTGAGGGTGAAAGGTTGTACTAAAGTGAAGCCTAGTACCCAAAGCATCTTGGAAGTTATGCCAAAAACGAGAAGTAAACCTCGGATCCCTGTCAGAAATAATAGAAGATGGCACTCCATGCAGTCTCACTATCTCATTAATGTACAATTTCGCCAGTTTTGACAAAGGATAGTCCATCCAAACTGGCAGAAAGTGAACAGACTTGGTAAGCCGGTCTATGATCACCCAGATGGCGTCATGTTTCTTCCGAGTCAAAGGTAAGCCTGTCAAAAAATCTATGGTCACTCGGTCCCATTTCCACTCTAGCACTAACAAAGGATGCAATAATCCTAAAGGAACCTGGTGCTCAGCTTTTACTTGCTAACAGATCAGACATTTACTTACGAACTCTGTCACATCTCGTTTCATACCTGGCCACCAATAGAAAACTTTCAAGTCTTGATACATTTTATTACCTCCAGGATGCATAGCATAGCTGCTGTGATGTGCTTCAGTTAGAATACTTTTCTTCAACTCTTCCTAGTTTGGGAAACAAAGCCTTTGCTTAAAATAAAGGCTCCCATCATCAATTAAGGAATAATTCTCTACATTTTCATTCTGAAGTCTATTTTTAATAATCATCAATCGATCATCTTCTTTTTGAGCAACCTTAACTTGATGCACAAAGTCAGGCTTGACTTGCAATTCAGCTACCAGGGCTCCATCTGAAGCTAAACTTAAACAGGCATTCATCGCTCGGAGAACTGCAAAAAAAACGTTTAATTATTAAAACATATCAATTATCTATGCTAACTTACTTAAGAGCATTAACATCACCTGACATAAATTTCCTGCTAAGTGCATCGGCTACTACATTGGCTTTTCCCGGGTGGTAGTCAATGTAGCAAGCGTAATCTTTGATCAATTCTAACCAGCGCCTTTGTCTAAGATTGAGCTCCTTCTGGGTAAGTAAGTATTTTAAACTCTTATGATCTGAATAGATATAGCATTTCTCGCCATATAAATAATGTCTCCAAATTTTCAGTGCAAAAACAATGGCTGCTAACTCCAGATCATGGGTAGGGTAGTTCTTCTCATGTGTCTTCAACTGTCGAGAGGCATATGCAATCACTTTGCCTTCTTGCATCAAAACACAACCTAATCCATTCCTAGATGCATCGCTATAAATCACAAAATCTTTACCCGATTCAGGTTGAGTAAGAATTGGAGCTTCAGTCAACATGCCTTCAAGTCTTTCAAAAGCTTCTTGACAAGCATCAGTCCATACAAATCTAATATTCTTCTATAGTAACTGGGTTAAAGGTGTTGCAATTAAAGAAAATCCTTTAATGAATCTCCTGTAGTACACGACTAAACCCAGAAAACTCCTTACTTCAGTAACATTTTTGGGTGGTTTCCATTGGAGAATAGCATCAATCTTCGAAGGATCTACTTTAATGCCCTCTGCAGAAATCACATGTCCCAGAAATGATACTTCTGTCAACTAGAAATCACATTTGCTAAACTTAGCATTTAACTATTTTTCTCTCATAGTCTGCAGAATAATCCTCAAATGCTTATCATATTCTTCTGGCGTCTTGGAGTAGACCAGGATGTCATCAATAAAAACAACTACAAACTGGTCCAAATAGGGATGAAAAACCCTATTCATCAAGTCCATAAAGGCGGTTGGAGCATTTGTAAGTCCAAAAGGCATAACCAGAAACTCATAGTGGCCATACCTGGTGCAAAAAGCAGTCTTCGGCAGATCTGATTCTTTCACTCCTATCTGGTAATAGCCTGATCTCAGGTCAATCTTTGAGAAAACACCTGCTCCTTTAAGTTGATCAAACAAATCTTCGATGCGAGGGAGATGATACTTATTCTTAATGGTAACTTTATTCAGTTGCCTATAGTCAATACATAACCTGAGCGTGCCATCTTTCTTCTTTACAAACAAGATTGGAGCTCCCCAGGGAGAAACACTAGGCCTAATAAACCCCTTATCCAACAGTTCTTGTAACTAGATCTTCAATTCTTTTAGCTCTGCAGGTGCCATTCTGTAAGGGGCGATAGAAATCGGTGCAGTACCTGGGGCAACATCAATAGAAAACTCTACCTCTCTGTCAGGTGGCAAGCCTGGCAACTCATCAGGAAAAATATCCTGAAACTCTCTGACAGTAGGTACTTCTGATATTCTTGGACTAACTTTCTTAGCCTCCATTGCAAAACACATATAAGCCATGCATCCTTTTCTAATTAACTTTCTAGCAGCAGTGGCAGATATCACATTAGACAGATAATCAGTTCTCACACCTACCACTGTAATCTCCCGGTCATCACTGAGCTTTAAGGTGACTCTCTTTCTTTTACAATCGACAGTTGCTTGATGGGCGGATAACCAATCCATCCCTAAAATCACGTCAAACTCGTGAAAAGGTAAAGCAATCAGATTTGCCAGGAAGATATGTCCCTGGGTACTAATAGGACTCTGTCTGTACACTTTATCTACCACTATACTATGCCCCAGAGGATTGCTCACCACAATATCCTGGTCCAAGCATTCCTCTTTCATCCCTCTATCCCGTGCTAAGGCAGTGCTAATATAAGAGTGCGTGAAACCCGGATCAATCAATGCATGTACCGAATCAGATAACAGGAGAAACGTACCAACTATCACATCTGGGGCATCCTCATCTTTCCGGGCTCTAACAGCATAAGTCTGACCCGATGTTCTCCTCTGACCCTGTGATGTCTGTCCAACAGGTCTGGAAGCTGAAGTGTGAGGGGCGGCTCCCCTACCTCGACCCTTAGGTGATGAAGATCCTGTACCTGATACTGGTGAAGTAACTGAGGCAGTCTGCATGATAAGACAGTCTCTGATCCGATAATCTCTAGACCCACATATGAAATAGACTCCTGTCAATAATCTGTACTCTCCAGAGTGAATTTTACCACAATGCTCACAAGCCACTGCTGAACCACTATCTCTATCATGAGGTGTATTAACCGCCGGAGTTCTGCCTCGAGATGCACCTCCCTGACCTCGGCCTGCTGCTGCTGGTGGCTGTCCCTGAGATGTCTGAGATCCTTTTACCTTCTTTTCTTTACCACTAAACTGTCCCTGTTTCCTCTTTTGCTGGAACTGGGACTGCCTCTCAGCCTGCTTCGCCTGAGTAGTCTCTAACTTAATGGTTGCTTCAACCATGACACGTAAAGTGGGATACTTTTGAGTTCCTATGATCTGTCTAAGCTCAGTATGCAGGCCTCTCTCAAATCTAAAACACAATTTCTCCTCTATAGCCTGGCCTTCATCCATGTACGCACTCAGACGCTCGAATTCCCGATCGTACTCTGCCACTGTCTTGTTTCCCTGCTTTAATCTCCAGAAAGCCTCTTGCATCGTAGCTTTATACTCGAACCCAATGTATTTCATCTCAAACTGGTCCACAAAGAACTCCCAACTCAATTGTTCTGCAGGAGTGTGTCTTCTGACTGAATCCCACCACACAAATGCAAGACCTTGAAGTAATGCCACAATGCCTTCAAATTTTTCTTCCAGTGGGCTATGGGTTATCTCAAACAACCTTTTTATCTTATACAACCATTCTTCAGCCATTTAAGGTGTCAGAGGTTCTCGTCCAGAAAAGTCTTCCGCGCCCAATCTCTTTAATTGTTTTAGAATAGGTCTCCATCGAGGTGGGGCTGGCTGAACCTGTACTACTGTCGGCTGAGGCTGCACAGGAGCTGGAGCTGCCTGAAGTCGCTGTTGAATATAGTCAGCCATCAAATTAAGGAAGTCGGGCTGAGGAAAAGGAGATGATGCCACAGGAGGAGGATTTTGTTGTTGGGCCTCTTGTTGCCCAATATTACTTGATGCCTCACTCCTGCTTTCAGGCGCCTGCTGTCCTTGCTCAGCATACATCTTTTCACTATAAAACAAAAGGAGCAAATGCACATCAGTTTCAAACACCCACTTTTAAAAATTAATTGGTATGTATATACAATTAAATTAATTCATACCCACTCCGATCTTAGAATCGCCTAAACCTTTGCTCTGATATCAATAATAATTGTAACATCCTTATCACTCCGATTTAACTGAACAGCGCACGCACACCGGTAAATTTTTTTTAACTCTCTCTTTTTCATTAACCTTTAATAAACATTAGTGCTTAATATAATAAATTTAAACTAAGTTGTTCGATAACCTATAACTGTTCCGAATTACTATTCATTTAACAAAATTTCGGCATTATAACGGCTGTATTTCTAACTAGCCCCCTGAAAAACAGACAAACCAAAGCCTTTCAGAGGCACCAGACTTCTAATAAAACATCACATTCATCAAAACTCCCATCAATCCTCCAATAACTCATACATACATAGATCATAGCCACATGCACCCATCTCTACATATCTTTACATAAATATGTCTTTATACATGACTTTCCATTTATATACACGCCACGGCTAATAAACATTTATACATGCCAGATTCTACTACAACTACATAACAAAAATAAATTCTCTTGATCGTGCATTATTGCTCCTCTGACTCGCTACCTGCATGCAGCAAAAACTACATGCTGAGCATAAATTATGCCCAGCGGTGACTAACAATCCTAATACTTCAAATAACAAGGTTTATTACTCTATTATGATATAATTATTTAATTTAATTTTTAAAGCAAACACAATTCACCACGTTTTAATCAAAATCAAAGGAAACCAATTATTACTTACACAATTTGTGTTTATTCTTATTTATTACTTAATTATTTAACAAAATTCAATTTAACCCCTAAAGTTTTGCTAAATTACAAAATCGTTCTTTTTAGTCTCATATTTATAAATTTGCCATTATAGTCATTTATTTTTATTTTTCTTATACAATTTCTTCAATTATTCATATTTTATTCTTTATTTCATCATTTTCGAGTAAAATTATATTTTAGTCCCTATACCATAGAAACTTTATCTTTTGACACTGTTAGGTCTCCAAAATTACTATTTTACCCTTGTTAACTATTTCTTATTCAATTTTTACTTATTAATTATTTATTTTGGCAAAATTACTATTTTGCCCCTAAACTTTTATTTTCTTTTATTTAAGCCCTTTTTTCACTTAAAACTTCATTTTTATCTTTCCTTTTTGCTTCTTTTAATTTATTATCACTTTCATGCCCCTAGTACAGTACCGACAGAAATTTTCAGACAGGATACTCGGAACGTGGACCCCATGGGTCCCATACAGACTGAAAAATAATCTCAAAGATCACTCTTCCACAGAACAGATATCAGATACAGACAGAAACTATGGAGATCAGTGATCCTACCATAGCAAAGCAAGTCGCCATGACTTGCACCGCGGTTTAAATATCCCTATGGCTAGCCAATTATATCCTGAACTAGTCTTTTGCTGCCAAACTATTTCTAAAGGCATAATTTCACAAAAATTTTAAATCAAACATTTATTTTCTTATTATTTCATTATTTAATTATGCTTATTTATTTATTCTTTTCCATTCCTTTACATAATTTGTGAATTATTCTATCATAATTCACCAAAATTACTTGCTTTCTCATCAAATTTCACATTACTTCACATTGATTCAATAGTTTCATCGTTTACATAATTGAAAATTTATTTCTAAAATATCCATTTAATTTCAATAAATTCCATAAAAATTCTTAATCATATTATTTCATTTTTACTATAATTTTAAAGCATAATTTCATCAAAATTCACAAAATATACCTTAGTTTTCTTAGGGATTTCATTCGGCCAACATAGGATCTATACTATATATTCACTTAACACTTCATTTAAGCATTCAAATACACTTATTTAAAGTCTCATAACATTCATCTACCATTACTTTGAGTTAAACACCATTTTTATCATATTTTCCTTAAGTTACATAAAGATTAATTAACTAAAATCAAGGAAAATATTAAGATTTATTAGTCACTAACCTTCCTTCCTAGCTTTAGGTTGCCTAAGCTTCCTTTCCTTGCCTTTAGCCTTGGAAGCTTGAACTTCTCCTTGATTCCCTATGGAAACCGAAACTTTAACACATTAAAACCCTAGTTTTTTTACCTCAAATGCTAAAATTGACATCATAAATGAAATTTAGGCACTCAAAAATACTAGTAGGCACCTAGAAAAGAAATTTAACTCATTGATTTCACTTACCTCAAATGAAACCCTAATTTCTCTCGATTTCTCTTATTTTTCTTCCCTTTTTTGAAGAGAGGAAGGTACTAAACTAAACTAGAGAGGTGGAATATATTATATTAGGGCTGAATTTAGTGTGAAATGGAGGGAGGAGAAGAGAAAATTCAAGGAAAAATGGTGGGAGATGGTTCGGCCAAAAGGAGGGGAGAAGGAGGAAGATGAAGATGTTGGCTTTCTCCAGATGTTTCACTCTATTTATACTAGGTCTTTTGGGTGTAATGGGCTTGGGTTAGACTATTGGGCTTAATTAACAAATAAAAGCCCATTAACCACCTAATTCAAGCCCTAAATAATTTCTCCTATCTCCACACTCCAAATCACTTCAAATTTAATTCCATAATTCTTAGAATATTAAAAATAGATAGTACATAAAATTTTGGCTCAATCAGAGTTCGTTACTGGTCTGATTCAATCGAACTGGTCCGATTCGATAACTGTCGACATCGCCTAAAAATTCATTTTTTATACCAAAATAATCTACATGAAATTTCATTGAGGACTAAAAAATTTGACAATTTTTAGAGTTTATTTTATATTTTTAAAAATTTATGCAAAAATCAAGTCACCTTCCCTACTAGGAAAATTGACTGGCTAACTTTTTCGTATTTTTGACTTTCGGATGCCTATTTGACCTCAATTTTACTTCAAATTTCAACTCCGGACTCACCATGACCAATACTTTCCAATGTTCAAATAAAATATCTTTCACTTTCGGGTCCGATTTTCGGCCCAGGTGCACTATTCATCATCGGAATGTACTGTTCATGGCCAGACCGGTGTTGAGGCCATTACAATGTATCACAGAGAAAAGACAACATTTATCTATGGGAATTTTTAGGAGGCAACTAATGATATACTAGCCAGAAAATAATAATAACAATAATAATCATAATCATAATAATAATAATAATAATAATAATAATAATAATAATAATAATAATAATAATAATAATAATAATAATAATAATAATAATAATAATAATAATAATAAGACGAAGATGATGATGATGGTGATGTTTTACAAACTACTGGTCGAGAAGAAAATGTTACTAAACAACATTAATAATGGGTCATCCGTTGTCAGATGCAATAATTAATGCTAATGAAGTTTGACATAGCATATTGTGAGAAAAAAAATGCAGCAAGACTCATTATTTTTCATGCATTAACACTTTACATGGTACTTTTAACTATGCTTATATCCACTTATTGCTAGCATAATATACCTGTATAATAACTTATGATGCTTCCAGTAGAAATATTCCAGATGAAATGAATGTAAGTTATTATGTCTTTCATATTCTAAACAATATTTTAAGTATAGAAATCACCCAAGATCTATTATGACACAAATGATTCAACCCAATAAATTGGGATTCAATTTATAAGAGGAAAAATGAGATACTAATCTTAATCCATTATTACTGTTACAGAATTAGCTGCTGTAAATTAGCTAAATTTTATTTTCTTTTCTTGTACAGAATAGGAAGTTTCCTAGTTAGGGTTTCTACACTTGAATAAATTTTGTATTCTTCCTTCAAATCAATACACAGAAAATCATTCTCTAATCTATTATCTTACATGGCATCAGAGCCTTTTAGGCTTGATTTAGGGTATTTTCTAGGTTTCTTTTGGGTTGGGTAACTTATTCCAGCCGTTGGGTTACTGTTTGGGGTTAGGGTTACTGTTGGATTGTGTACCTATTTTTCGATGACCATCTTGTCTCACTGCCGGCATCAAAAGATGTACAAGGCAATTTTCGGTCGTTCCCCAAAATTTGGTGTTCTTTCGACCGGCGAATGGTCCTCACATGCCACCACAAGCTCACGCTCCTTCTCTCACGCGCCAGCATGTAGAGGCGCGTGACCTGACCTCCGACCTTCTGATTTTGTCTCCGACATCACCTGAAGATTTTCGATCAGATTTCGATATTGTCTTGGCTTGATTTCCTCTCCTCCTGGTACTTTTGTCTCCCATAAGGAGTTGTCCTTCTTTGTTATGTGTTCTTTAGTCTGTTAAAATCTTGTTGGTCGTTTGGATTTTCTTTTTGGCTGGGTACTCTGAGTTTATATTGGCTATTTTGATTGATTTTATTTTGTGCAGATATTATGGCTGACAATAAAGAAGGAGTGAGGGAAACTATTAGTGAAATTATTCCTTTATCTAAGATTACAGAAGAAAAATTTGATGGTTTTAATTATCTTGATTGGAGTAGAATAATTAGAATCTATCTTCGTAGTATGGATAAAGATGATCATTTAACTGATGACCCTCCTACTGATAAAATTGAAAAGCAGATTTGGATGAGAGATAATTCTCGGTTGCTTTTACAGATTTGAAATTCAATTGAAAGAAATGCGCTTGGCTTAATTTCTCATTGTGAGCGTGTAAAAGAGTTAATGGATTATTTGACTTTTTATATTCTAAAAAAAGAAATGAGTCTCGTATTTATGATTTTTGCAAAGCCTTTTATCGTGCTGAGAAGGAAGCAAAATCACTCACTACTTACTTTATGGAGTTTAAGAAAATTTATGAAGAATTGAACATGCTTCTACCTTTTAGTGTGGATATTAAAGAGCAATAGGCTCAGAGAGAAAAAATGGCAGTAATGAGTTTTCTAGCTGATTTGCCATCTGAATTTGAGACAGTCAAACTTCAAATTCTTTCTGGTTTTGAAATTTCTACTCTTGAAGAAGTGTTTAGTAGATTATTGCGTGCTGATAATGCTTCCTCTAGTCAGCTCAATAGTGTTTTAGTTGCCAAAGAAAATGGGGAAGGGGCTCAATAGTGATAATGGTAAAAGGAATCTGCCGAAGGGGGAAAATAGATATAATGATAATCGGAATACTAATGTTGTTTGCTATTATTGTAAAGAACCAGGTCATACAAAGCGCTACTGCAAGAAATTGCAGAGTCACAATCAGAAGGCATAAGTTGCTAATGTTGCTACTTCTGGTTCATCATCTGAGCATAATGTCACTATCTCTGTCGAGGAGTACGCTAAGTACCAAGAATTGTTAAAGGGATCTTCAACTTCTATTACTACTGAAGCAGATAACACATGTCTTATCTCTTCTAACAATAATTGGGTCATTGATTCTGATCCCACAAATTACATGATAGGTAATCTTGATACTTTCTCTGATTTTCGATCCCATAAAACTCCTTTACCTGTTACTATTGCTGATGGGACATCATACAACATTGTGGGGTCTAGAACTGTCAAACCCGCTCCTTCTATTACTTTACCCTCTGTTCTAAATCTGCCTAACCTAGCTTTTAATTTGATATATGTGCGTAAACTTACCAAAGAAATCAATTGTTATGTCTCATTTTTCCCTTATTATTGTCTTTTTCAGGATCTTATGACGAAGCAGATTTTTGATAAGGGACATGTATCTGGTGGTCTATACATCCTGGATTATTGGGTACCACGACCTGCTGTTTGTTCTAGTGTAGTGTCTCCTTTTGAAGCACATTGTCGATTGTGGCATCCTTCTCTACATATGTTAAAGAAGTTATGTCAGCAATTTTATGATGTGTCTTCTTTGGATTGTAAGTTTTGTCATTTTGCTAAACATCATCGTAGCTCGTCGGGTCCTAGAATTAATAAACGAACTGAATTTTCTTTTCAACTTGTTCATTTAGATGTTTGGGGTCCTTGTCCTGTTATGTCCAAAACTGGATACAGATATTTTGTTACTTTTATGGATGATTTTTCCCATATAACTTGGATTTATTTTATGAAGAATCGTTCTGAAGTTGTTTCTCATTTTTCTGCCTTTTGTGCTGAAGTTAAAACCCAGTTTAATGCTTCTGTAAATATATTGTGAAGTGATAATGCTAAGGAATATATGTCAAATTCTTTTCAGCGGTATATGTCTCAATAGGGTATCCTTCACCAGTCCTCTTGTGTTGATACTCCTTCTCAAAATGGAGTTGCTAAAAGAAAGAACAGACATTTACTTGAGACAGCTAGAGCTTTATTGTTTCAAATGAATGTTCCTAAGTGTTTTTGGGTCGATGCTATTTCTACAACTTGTTTTTTGACTAATCGGATGCCCTCTATGGTGTTAAATGGTGATGTCCCTTATAATGTGTTGTTTCCAAATGAAATACAATTTTCAGTGGAATCACGAATTTTTGGTAGTACTTGTTATGTTCGAGATGTACGTCCTCATGTTACCAAACTTGATCCTAAGGCATTGAAGTATGTGTTCTTGGGATACTCGCGTCTCTAAAAGGGATATGGATGTTACTCTCCTGATTTGAAGCGATATTTGGCTTCCGCTGACGTGGTATTCTCAGAAGATAAACCTTTCTTTTCATCTCCATCCAATCTTCCAAGTCAGGGGGAGGAAGATGAGTGGCTCATTTATAAGGTGACATCTTCCCGAGAATTAGTTGATATGTCTACTGCATCTTCTTGTACTGAGCAGATAGCAAGTGATGATCCTTCAATAACAACAAGACCACAGATTGTTCAGGTCTACTCTAGAAGAAGAGACACCAATGATACATGTCCCGTACCAGCACCTTCGTCATCTGATCCTGCTCCTACTGATCCCGATCTTCCCATTGCTCTTCGTAAAGGTACACGTAATTGTAAATTCACTTATTTCATTATTAATTTTGTTTCCTATGATCACCTGTCTCCCTCGACATGTTCTTTAATTGCATCTTTAGATTCTATATCTATCCCCAAGACAGTTAAAGATGTTTCGAGTCATCCTGGATGGTATGATGCTATAATTGAGGAGATGAATGCCTTGGATTCAAATCATACTTGGGAGTTGGTGCATTTACCAGAGGAAAATAAGGCTGTGGGTTGTAAATGGGTCTTTACAGTCAAAGTTAATCTGGATGATTCTGTGGCTCGGCTGAAAGCTCGACTTGTTGCTAAAGGATATGCATAGACTTATGGGGTGGATTATTCTGATACGTTCTCTCTAGTTGCCAAATTGAGTTTTGTTTATCTTTTCATATCTTTGGCAGCTTCTCATCATTGGCCCTTACATCAACTTGACATCAAAAATGCTTTTCTTCATGGAGATCTTTAGGAAGAAGTCTATATGGAGCAACCACCTGGTTTTGTTGCTCAGGGGGAGTATGGAAAAGTTTGTCGTCTGAAGAAGTCTTTGTATGGATTGAAGCAGAGTCCTCGTGCCTGCAGGTTTGGTAAGTTCAGTGAAGTTGTCCAAGAGTTTGGGCTAAAGAAGAGTCAATGCGATCACTCTATTTTCTATAGACAATCCAAAAATGGCATTATTCTTCTTATGGTTTATGTTGATGATATTGTGATTACAGGGAGTGATTCTGCAAGTATCTTTTCACTTAAATCTTTCTTGCATGGTAAATTTCATACTAAAGACTTGGGTCAGTTGAAATATTTCTTGGGAGTAGAAGTGACGAGAAGTAAGAAGGGAATTCTTCTATCCCAAAGAAAATATGTTCTTGAGTTACTAGCGAAAACTGGAAAGTTAGGAGCTAAGTCATGCAATACTCCTATGGTTCCCAATATACAACTTACAAAAGATGATGGTGATTCTTTTGCTGATCCAGACAGATACTGAAGGTTAGTTGAAAAATTGAATTATCTCACTGTAACTCATTCAGATATTGCATTTGTAGTAAGTATTATCAGTCAATTTATGGTTGCTCCTACGATTAAACATTGGAAAGCTCTAGAGCATATTTTATATTATTTAAAAAGGGCTCCTAGACTAGGTATACTGTACAATGATCATGGATATGCTCACATTAAGTGCTTTACTGATGCTGATTGGGCAGGTTCTAAAAATGATAGGAGATCAACAACAGGCTATTGTATCTTTATTGAAGAAAATTTAGTGTTCTGGTGAAGTAAGAAGCAGACTGTAGTATCCAGATCTAGTGCAAAATCCAAATGCAGAGCTATGTCACAGTCTGCATGTGAAATTTTGTGGATCCATCATTTGCTTGATGAAATTGGTATACATCCCTCGTTTCCAGCAAAACTTTGGTGTGATAATCAAGTTGCTCTTCATATTGCTTCTAATTTAGTGTATCATGAACGGACCAAACATATTGAAGTTGATTGTCACTTTATTCGTGAGAAGATTCAAGATAATGTTATCTCAATAAGATATGTGAAGACAGGAGAACAGTTGGGTGATTTGTTTACAAAAGCCTTAAATGGCTCTCAAGTTGATTATTTGTGTAACAAGCTGGGTATGATTAATATCTATGCTCCAGCTTGAGGCGGAGTGTTACAAAATTAGCTGCTGTAAATTAACTATATTTTATTTTCTTTCCTTGTATAGAATAGGAAGTTTCCTAATTAGGGTTTCTACACTTGTATAAATTTTGTATTCTTCCTTCAATTCAATACATAAAAAATCATTCTCCAATCTATTATCTTACAATTGCAAAACATTCCTCTATGCAATGGATTTATCCTTTCTCACCTTCTTCTTTAGTTGTTCTTTTTAACGGTGCAAAACATGTATTCTCTTTTGGGTTTGGAGGTTGTAAGATTTCATTAAAGGGAGAGGGAAGGGTTCTTTTCTATTTAAACTAAAATCCTCATGACTCTAAAATTCCCTACAGGCCCAATAACCATTGTATTGAGCCCACCATATAGTAGAGTCATCCAAGTAATATGGGCCACACTTTATGATTAATTAAATTAATCTAATAATATCCCACTTGGCCCATGTTACAACTTGATGATCCAACAATATACTTTAAGTGTGAATCATACATTGAATCTATCAAGTCATCAAACTTGAATGAACTGAAATGATAGGATTATAGCAGTCACAAGTCATTTAATGACATGATTCCTTCCATGTATTTCATAATCAACTTAATTCATAACAACTATAATCGAGAAACACTGTAATTCTCAACTTTAATGTTTTCTCAAAATATAGTTTGTCATCATGATAAAACAATACGTGTACACAACATAATGTGATGACTAAACAAATAAGCAAAAGCATAACTTTCATTGAATTCATAAGTGTCAAAACAAAAGCAGTAAATAACCAAACATATGTACATACATAATATAATCTCATGCTAACAAGGACTTATCTATAATGCCCATCCTTTCAACATTGCCAGTAAATATTTTAGGCGGTAATCTTTTAGTTAACGGATTCAATACCATTAGATCAGTTCCAATATGATTAATTGACACTTTATTTTTTTGCACTTTTTTTTTGACTAACAATTGTTTCAAATTCATGGGTTTAGCACCCTTAGAATACTTGTTATTTTTAGAGAAGAAGACAGCTGCGAAATTATCACAATAAATTCTTACCGGTCTAGTTATACTGTCGACAATACTTAGCCCTAAGACAAAGTTCTGCAACCACAATGCTTGAATAGTAGCCTTAAAGCATGCCACAAATTCAACCTCCATAGTGAAAGTAGCAATGACAGACTACTTTTTACTCTTCTAAGAAAATGCCCCTCCTGCTAGTTGGAATAGATAACCAAAGTTAGATTTCCTTAAGTCTACACAATCAGCATAGTTTAAATCTGAATAACCAATCACTTCTAAGTGATTCGATTTTTTATATGTGAGCATGTAATCTTTGGTGCCTTGTAAATGCCTAAATACTTTCTTTGTATCTTTCTAGTGATCCATTCCGAGATTACTTTGATATCAACCCAACATTCCAACAGCAAAATTGATATCCGGTCGAGTACAAGTCTAAATATACATCAGACTCCCAACTCTATATGCATAGGGAATAGATTCCATTTCTTTTTCATTCCAAATTATTCTTGGGACAATGCATTTCACTGAATTTATCCCCCTTCTGAATTGGAACAACCCCTGCTGAATATTTTTCCATCCTAAATCTCTCTAATAGTTGAGTGTGATATATCCTTTCTAAGAACAACCCTAACAATCATTTTGTCCTATCACGGAATATTTCTATTCCAATCACATAGGACTGCCTCACCTATATCTTTCATTTCAAAGTTATTAGAGAAAATTTTCTTTACATTATGTAACAAGCCCAAATCATTAGCAGCTAAAAGAATATCATCAACATACAATATCAAAATAACGAACTTACTCCTATTGACCTTCATATAGATATACCTATATCAACAGTGTTCTCTACAAAAATCATACCAGGTAACGGTATCATTGAACTTAAGATACCATTGTCGGAAAAGCTTATTTCAAACCATATATTGACTTTTTTAATTTGCACACCATATTTTCCTTTTCTATGGTCACAAAACCCTCTGATTGGTCCATATAAACTTTTTCTTCTAAATTACCATTTAGAAAGGTAGTCTTTACATCCATTTGGTGAAAATCTAAATTATCATGAGCTACCAATGCCATAACAATTTTCAAAGAATCCTTCTTTGAAACTAGAGAGAAAGTCTCTTTAAAGTCAATGCGATCCTTTGATTATAACCTTTGGCTATAAGTTTGGCTTTATACCTTTTAACATTCCATTTTGAGTCCCTTTTGGTCTTAAAGACCCATTTACAGCTGACTTGCTTTGAGCCTTCAAGTAACTCAACTAGTTCTTAAACTTGATTATCATCCATAGATTTTAAATATTTCTTTCATAACATTGAGCCACTTTTAGAATTGTTACATTTCATAGTTTCTTTAAATGAGACTGGATTCTTATCAATGTTTAAGTCACATTCATGCTCATGTGAACATGCCACATAGTCATAAGATATTGTTGGTCTTTTCTCCTTTATAAACCTTCGCAATATTATTTCTTTGTGGATCATCATGATCATTTATGCCTTGCAAATCATTTAGTGGTTCATTATCGACATTCTCTTTTAGTGGGTTTGGAATATCAACTTGTTGTTCTAGTATGTTGCGTGGCTGTAATGCAACAAAGGGAATAACAACTTAAGAAAAGACACTAGATGAAGAATTTTCTATCTGAATCTCTTTAATATCCCACCTTTTGTGATTCCCTACTTCTACTAATTTTTTCATTTTCAATGAACCTAGTATTACCAAACTCAATTATTCTTGTACCATGGTTAGGAAAATAAAATATGTACCATTTAGACTTTTTTGGATAACTGATGAAGTAACCGCTAACGGTTCTTGCATCAAGCTTCTCTTTCATGAGGATTATAAATTCTTATTTCTGCTGGACAACCCCAAACATATAAGTGCCTCGGTTGGGTTTCCTACCTCTCTACAATTCATAAGGTGTCACAATAACTACTTTTACTAGAACCCTATTAAGTAGATATACAGTTATCTTTAATGCATACATCCATAAAGATAAATGTATATTAGTATAACTTAACATACTCCTAACCATATCCATAAGTGTAACAATTCTCACCTTTTAGCTATGCTATTTTGTTGCGATATACCCGACATTGTATATTGTGCACAAATGTCCTGACTTTATAAGAAGTTTTGCAAATGGACCTGGGACACTGTCCATTTTCATCATATTTATCATAATATTCACCACCTTTATCGAATCTTACTACTTTTACTTTTCTAATCTAACTGCTTTTCCATTTCATTAATGGACACCTCAAGAATGTCCACTGATTGAGATTTTTCATGTAGTACATAAAGATAACAATAACGTGAATAGTCATTAATAAAGGTGATAAAATACTTTTCACCGCTCAAAGATGGAATATGAAATAGACCACATATATTAGTATGTATCAATTCAAGCAACTCAGTACTTCTTGTGGCTGAATTCTTAGATATGTGTTTGGTTTGCTTGCTTTTAATACAATCCACACACATATCTCAATTAGTAAAATCAGTTGAGGTAAGATTTCACTTTTCATTAATCACCCCTTATCTAGATACATGACATAGCCTTTGATGCCACAAGTAAGCAGAGTGTTCATTATGTGCACTACATTTATTACCAATATTGTGCTCAACATGAAACAGGGATTCACAAAAACTAATATCAAGGTTGAAAAGATATAAACCATCCATTAATGTACCAGAACTATAATATACTGTCATTTATACAAAGAAAAAACACCATTTCTAACATTGAAAATTAAAACTTATCTTATCCAATTTACTAACAGAAACTAAATTTCTGGCACATTCAGGAAGATAAAGACACTTTTCAAGATTTATACTACAACTAGTGTCTAGAATCAATCTATACGTCCCAATTTCTTATATTCGTGCCTTCATTCTGTTACCCATAAACAGGACTGTTCGGTTCCGATTATGTTTTTGATTGAAATGAATCCTGTATAACATGTGACACATGAGTAGTTGCACCGGAATCTAACCACCAAGTACTATTGGGCACCTCAATAAGGTTTTGATTCAAAGCATACTGAAACATAGTATATACCTTTCTTTTCGAACCAAGCCTTTTTTTATGGCAATCTTTCTTGAGATGACCAGCCTTTTTGCAAAAGAAAACAACATTGCTCTTTATGGATTTGACCCTCTTTAACCTTTATTGGGGCTTTGTCCTTCTTGTTGTTCTTCTTTTCTGGCTTTCCCTTTCTGTTGTTAGCTTCATTATGTACTATAAGTTGGATAGAGTGTTCCTTCATTTTCTTTCATCTCCATTTCTCTTGCACCAACATGGCCTTAATTTCTTGAAGGTTCCATTTCTCCTTAAAAGTGTTATAATTCACTTGGAACTGACCAAATTCAGGAGAAAGTGAGAGTTGATAATGAACTGCACTAGAAAGGATTAACTCACATCAATACCCATTGATTTCAGCTTTACAGCCAGAGTCAACATGCCTATTACATGATCATGGATGGGTTGAGACCAATCAAACTTCTTGGTCATCAATTCACTCATCAAGTTTTCTACAATAGACTTGTCAACTATGTCTGATTGTGAGTGCTCCTTGATCTTCATCATGAATTCCTCTTGCATTGTCCATATTGGGCATTGATGGCTTTACATTTTCAGCCATTGTCAATCGCATCAAGTTCGAACTTAGCCTATTAGACTTTTCTCAAGCCTTAAAATATGTCCATTTCGGCTTGTGTACTGCTATTAGTAATGGCTGCAGGCTTCTTAGCAGCTAGTGCTAGGTCTCTGTCCATAATATCCAACTGAAATTGGATTTGTTCAGACTAATTGGCATAGTTTAGTCCATTGAATTTGATCAAACCATTGCCTAGAGCTAATAAATTATTAAAAACAACAAACGTAATACAAACTCACACTTTAATGCTTTGAGTACAATTAATAGATTTAGACAATAATAATCTTTAATATATATATTTAGTTCACATTTGGTGATACCTAAATATATATACCTTAAAACCCTAATGATGCTAACAATATATATATATATATATTATATATTATATATATATATATATATATATATAAACAGTCAACCATACTCAATCTAATATGCATGTTATCTTTGGATATACAAACATAATTCACCAAATATGTCGATAAGTCTCTTTAATATTATTAATTATAAGCAATGATCCACATTTGGGGTAATCTCCTAACATTATAATTAATAAACTCAATTGTTCAGTTTATCTTTTATTTCATTAATTAGCATCATATAATATGAACAATTGAAATTCTTGTTGTCTATAATGATGTGATTTTTTCTGGGGATATATATCGGGTCAATGAAGAGAAACCAGATTCTAAGTTAGGTTGTGTGCTAAGTTTGATGTTTCTCAAACAATGGGGCTGTGCCTTGACAGTTGAGACACCCCTGAGTTTTATGTTTTATGAAGCATTTGAGTTTGTGTTTATACTATGCCCAATTGCAGAATTACTAAATTTCATTTCATGATAGTCTGGATTTTCTTCATAATTTTGACATATGTACTTTTACAGCTTATTTTTGGTTTATCTAAATGGTGAATGAGAAAAAGAAAAGAATTTAATCTCCCCTTGCTATCATACCAAATTGAGGAGGGACATTATTTTACCCTTCGAGAGAGAAACTACTCTTACCTTTTTGTCTTTTTTTTATTGAGTTTCCTTGTCCATTTTGCATTAAAAAAGAAGAAGAAGAAGAGAAGAAGAAGAAGAAGAACTAGAGAGAAAAGAAGAAGAAGAAGAAGAAGAAGAAGAACAACAACAACAACAACAACAAGAATTTATGTTCTTTCTTTTTCCACTCAATTTCCTAAAAAGAAAGAAGTCCTTAGATATGCTGGCTTTCAAGTTTAGATTTTTGTCAATTTTTAGGTTCCCTAGAAAAAGTAGGTAAAATTCTTCGCTACCTTGTAATGCATAGGGGCTACCCATACTTGCAATGAATGTATAACTTCTATCTAGCATGCATGTTATTGGTTGGCAATTTACTTCAGAGTCTATTTTGCTGGATCTTGCTCGCCGACACATAAGTTTGTCCTCTATTCATTAATGTTTTGTATTTCGGTGTGTTATGATTCAAGTATTCCCAAAATATGTTTAAAGATTTCAAAAAAAAAAAAAACTTTTGGATACAATTGTGGACGCACAAAATGGAGGATTCTTTTTCCATTCCAGTGATCTGAAGCTGAGACCTGAAAATTAGGATCCCAAGTATTCAGTAGAACAGTCATTAACTGTTTAAACTGTTATGAAGTAATGAGTAAATGGCACTTATTTTATTAGAAAGGTGCAGGTTTTTTCTGAAGTTCAGATCTAACAGACAAACACATACCATATGCTGTTTGAACAAAAATTTAAATATCTCCCATGTTCTCGAGGTTAAACTCCTTATTCTTTAACCTTTTTGACAAGAATCCATATGTGCAATCTGCCTGAATTATTTAACCTCTTTAATCGTAGCAGGGGCCATCACTGAATCTTGAGGCACGCAGCTGCAGTTTGAGTGTAGACCCAATGGGATTAATCAGAATACTAGACTCAGTATCTCCTGTGCAATGAATATGGCCGCAGGACCAGTCAGGTGATCCTGAGAGGTTAAATTTTGACCATTGTATGAACAAAGCAAGAATGTTGTGGGACAGTTCTCCTCAGCCAGTTAAGAGCTTCCCCTGGAACAGAGTGCTAGAGAACTTCATTCAACTCATCCTTGATCTTATTGTGGGGGTTATTAAATACTTGTGTGTACCAGTGCTGGTAGTTTCTTCCCTTGGTGAGATGTCATATTGTGCACATCAAAAGAAGCTATTTTTTGCCCCCCTTCCACTCCTTATTGGGGTTGCTGTAGCAGGGGTCCTGAAAGAAACCATCTTGGAACTCTCTCCACGACTCAAGGTTGAGACATTAACTTTCTTAGGAATTCTTAAATGTTTAGTTAGGACATCTGGAATTTGGCCTAATTATAAGAGCCAATCGTCCTAGTCTTCTGTGGTCAATAAGGTGTGCTGCAATGGCAAATTAGTTTGGCCGGAGACAATTATTGACAGAGACATGGGGATCACCTGGTGCTCCTTCCTAGATGGATCTGCGCAAAATGTCCCCTTAAAGAGGGCTACTGAGATTGGTCACCACCACCCCATTCTCTCCCCACCCATTGCCACCAAACTCTTCTCTCAGTTGATTGAAAACCTTTCTGCAGATACTATTAATGCTAATTTAGAGCACAAGGAGTACCTAATTTTTTTAAGGAGATTTATTTTATTTGATCTGCCTTCCTGTAGCTTATTTTCCCGTTAAATTGGCAGGATGCAGAAGTTCCATGGCTATCTCATTGCGATTGCAATATTTTTCACATTGATCAAATTGCCTGGTCCATATTCCCCATACTCGGGACACATTTATTCCACACTTTGCGAATGGGGTGTTATGGAGAACTGTATGGTCTACTTTTTTTGTGGTATAGAAGACTCAGAAAGGCATCTAGGGAGATTTTGCGCCAACATTCAGTAGATGGCTGAGATTCTTAAAAAAAAATGTCATAATATCATGGGGTACGTAATTTTTTACCTTGAGAATTAGTTTTTGTTGAGCATATTTTTGTCTCTGTGTTGAGGCAAGAGATCTAGAGAAGTCCCTACGTTGCAAGAAAGTTAATTTAGCAACCTTATTGCTGGATGTGCGTCATCCACTTCGATCCTGACTGGTTGGAGTGAGGCTTTATTCATAGCATGGTGGCAGTAATTGAAGTAGTTTCATAGATTCCCTGTGCATGCTGGCTTAGGGAGTCGTATTCGGTATTGAGATATTGCAGATGTTTCAAAGCTGTACCCATTATAATAGTTGTGGAGTTCCCTAATGGATGTATATGAAAATCTATTAGTGCAATTGTGCATGTTTTTTCAGCATTGAGGTGAGTCCAAAAATAAATCTTGAAATAAGAATGGCAATTTTGTTGAGAGATTGGCAATTTGGTGCATTAATTTTGGCCTGCGACTGAGAGCAAAGAATTTCGGATGTTTGGAAGCTTTTTTCAGTGTTGCTGTTGATGTATAACATTCACTTCTGGTGTAAAGCTTTGGTTTTTTAGTGTGTTTAAAATTCTGGGCAACATAAGGGGCATGGTAGATTGAAAATAAAAAATGTATTTATTAATTATTGCTATAAATAAAAAATAATATACTGATGTATATTTGATCAAGATTTGGCCAGTTCCCTTCGCTTCCCAACCAATTCATTATCATGGTTCACAGGGACATTTACTGCAAACTGCTCAGCTCCAGATTGCTTTGTATTCAACCCTTGAACTGAAGAAGAAGAAGAAGAAGAAGACAGAGAGTTTAGGCTACATTTTTCTAATTCTGTGCTGCTGATTGTTAAAGGTTGGACTGCTGATTGGAAAGCGTGGCGAAATGATAAAGTACATGCAAAGCAGATCAGGAGCTCGTATGCGGGTTTTGTAGTAACAAAATCGGATTGAACCGGAATGGTTGACTGGGATCGGAATCCGGTTCAACCTCAAAATGCTGGCGTTTTGCGAGGAAATTTCAATTCTAAATCGGTAAATCCCTATTCCTTTCCTTTCTCTGCATCAATTTTGGGCAGCCGTCTTCTCTTCTTCACTTCTTCTTTACTGGAGCTCTTTTCAATTTGACCTTTGTTTCTTTAGGTGTAGCCTTTGTTTCTTCACCCCGAGCTCTCTGCATCCAGGTTTGTTTCTTCTTCACTTCTTCTTCTACATTTCTTCTTCACCTGAGCTCTTTTCAATTTGACTTTTGTTTCTTTAGGTGTGGCGTTTGTTTCTTCACCGGAGCTCTCTGCATCCAGGTTTGTTTTCTTCTATTCTATATACTAACTAGCAAAAAAATATGCATGCCATGTTTGATTTCGATGATGCATTTGATGCTTTTTTGCTTGTCTTGATTTTTCTTTTCATAAATTGGGTAAATAAAGATGGAATTATTGAAGAATTTAGTGGTTAAATTAGACGGTGATTCTTGGCAAAACAGGGCGCCTACCGAAGCTCTGATAAATTTAGATTTCAAGCAATAGAAAATTAACTCAAAAAGTAGCAGAAAATTTAATTAATTTTTACAGAGACAAAGCAATAGGCTCATCTCTTTTTTTTCAACTACGAGTTCCTTACATGTTCAATGAAAATTTGGGTTTGGAATCTCTCCTGTAAATTCCTAAATTACTAAATAAGTTTGTAGAAGAACATGCGTGTGACCTCCTTAATTTCTATAAAAAAAAACTAGCCTATGGCAGCACACTGAAAATTAAGAATAATTACCTTCAAGCTAATCAAAGTTTGCATTTTATAGTTTAATATCATGATAGACAATGAAAGCTTGTGCTAAGTTCTACTGGATTAGATGCAGGGGAGAATTATCTGCTGATAGGAACTCACAACTAGTAGAAATCAATAATCTTTACATGTTGGACTCGGGAACGATTCCAGAATACTGAATCATGCACAAAGACCTCTTTGGCATTTAGCATATTTTACCAGGTCCGAATGTACTGGGGAAAACTGTATATGGAAATGCAGGTTTCCAGGATTCATTCAACTACAAAAATTGATTATATATAATTATATATTATTAAAGTAGTTGGCCACGTTTTATTATTATTTTTTCAGCTTCATTGTTTTTTATCAAAAATGTAGATTCATGAGAACAATAACTGTAACATTTTTATATAAAGAAGACCATCATGCATGCTTTTAAAATCTGTTTCTCATTGACAGGTATAATTAAATAATGCTTCTAACGTTATATGATTATAAAAAAAATGCTGTTTTCTTTTTCTTTAATTAATTCTTGGTATATTGATTCAAGATTTTGTCCCTGACATGTGTAAGTACGTGGAGTTCTGCACCTGTTAGAAACGTTTGTTGATGGATTTATCTATTTGTGTCTGTGTTTAAAAGTCTTGTAGATGAGCTTTTATCTATTTGTGCCTGTGTTTGAGAGTCATGTTCATCACCATCTTAAATGAATTTATTTAGATATTATGTGGATTTATTTAGATATTTACAACTTGTGTTTGGACAATTTATTTGATTTTTATATTTAGAAACTTTGTTGGACTTAATATTTTAATATTTATATTTGGTAAATAATAGGTTTTTGAATGTATTTTTATATATTATATTTTTTAATTTTTTCATAAATAATTGTATTTATAAAAAATAAAGACCTCTTGCATCACAGTTGGTATTCTTCAAGTTTTAAAGTCGACCACATGAACTATGCTGCCAATTCTGCTATACATCAATGTTTCATTTAGTGCTAGTAGTAGCTGTCTCAGTTCTTATGAATGCAATTGATTAAATGCTACTAACTTCTTGTTTTTTCACGTGAAACTTGTTAATCACTTGGCCCTTTCTTCAGAAAATTCCCCTCCACCTTCCTCCAGGTGACCCATCAACAGAGATCGCAAGTAGTTGATAGCATTTTCATATCAATAAGATATTTTTAAAATATTTTTAAATAATTACGGATAGCTGATTTTTATTTCAATCACTTGATGTTCCAAAAATTTCTATCTTTAAGCTCTTTTTAAGCAACTAATAGCTAATTGAATTTTATTTTTTTCTAAGTATAATACACTTTTATTAATCATAAATTTCAAACAATTTTATAAATAATAACAACAAGGATGATTGATATTTCAACTTATTATAACTTAATTTTATAAAGACAATATCTAAGGAAAAAATGGTCAAATTTGCTTCTAAAATATTAAAAATGGTGCATATTTGCTATTTAAGTATATTTTGAGCAAAATTTTAATCAAAGTACTAAAAGTAGTGCACATTTAGCCTTTGGGTCAAAATTACCTTAGCTATAATGAATTTGATTCAAATTTGCCACCGAAAATAATAAAATTTCAAATAGGTAAATAAATAAATACATAGCTTACTGATTGAAGTTATGGGAACTTGTTATGTGTTTATTGTAAATTAACATTCTTTTTTAATTTTAAGAAAATAGTTAAAATTTATAATGTTAAATTTGTCAAAATAATCAAATTATAAATAAAATAATCAAATTATAAATAAGTAAAGATAAACCATTGGATGGTGAGAAATTTTAAAATTTTTTTCTAAACTAATAATAAAATATCAATTTATAGTGTAAGTTTAACTGATTTTAATCAGTTTATTATGTGTTTTTGTTATCTAATGGTAAATTTGAGCTAATAGCACGATAATAACACAATTTTACTCCAAAAAATATATATAAACAAAAATTATGTACCATTTTCGTTATATCAGCAAATTTTACTAAAAATTACTTAAAAAAATAAATAAATAAATATGTACCATCTTTGGGTAAAATCATATTGCTTACTTGAATTGTTTTTTTCTTTTCTTAATAATCTGATCTGAGCATCGAAAAATCATTTGGGTGTTGATTATTTGTAGAGCAGTGAAGATGGAAGCGGCTACAGCTGCTGTTGTTCGGTCTCCAATTGGGATTTCTAGACCTTCAACTTCTACTGGCCAATCAGTGTTTTTGGCCGCTAATCGCCCTGATTTTATTCGCTCTTCCACTACGTCTTCTTCTCCGATTAAGGTATGTTCCATGTTTTCTGTTCCCTTGTTATTTCCTTTCATTTAATTTTGAAAAAGTTTGGTTATTTGAGGTTTTTGTTTCTTCCATCTAATTGGGTTTAGGGTTTTTCTACGAAATTTGTTATAATTCAATTTGTTCAGTTCACTTGAAAGTTATCTCAATTTCTATGCCCTTTGGTGTGAAAATTTGTGATCGAATTTTACAGTGAAAATTATATAGATATAAATATATAAATGATATACTTGGTAGTTTTGAAAACTCTGTTTAATTTATAGATATTGTTTGCCCAAAGGGTGTTTGATGTTAATTATGCATTTGTTTTGTTGGATGAATTGAAGCTTTATTCTTCAATTTCATATGGAAAGTTGGATATATATAGAATGCCAATGATTGTATTTGGTAGTTTGGAGAACTGTATTTATTCTGTATGCCTATACACAGCATGGTGTCACCACTACCACCCCTAAAACCCCTCGGCCAGCAACTGAAACCAAACTGCCACCCAGAATTCAAGATCTTATCTTTTCTTCATTTCAAGTGTGGGATTCAATTCTCAGCTATCAAATAATATCTCTTTTCCACTGCTAGCGGGTTCGAAGGTTTTCGAAAATGGCTTCTCCGTATGTCTCCTTTCATTATCTCCTTCGTCTTATCTCCATACCTCCACTAAAATGGCTTTAAGAGTTATACCTCCTTTCTTTTATGGAGGTAAGCATATTTTTCCTTTCTTGTTCTTTATCCCCAGTCAGTGCTTATTGTGGGATTTGTTTTTCTTAATTGAGGGTTTATGTACTTCCTCTTCTCCCATCTGCTTCCTTTCCTAGATAAGAAGAGGAGTAAGGAAGTGAGTTCTGGGTAAACTAATTAAATTTATTGGGTTAGTGAGATAATTTTTGTGTCAGCTTTTTGTCACATCGTGTGGTGTGCTTCTTGTTTGAGGTTTTCAATTGATTCTTACTGTCTATAATGATGTGATTTTTCTGGGGATATGTATCGGATTAATGAAGCAGCCGGATTCTAAGTTAGGTGGTGTGCTAAGTATGATGTTTCTCAAACAAAGGAGCTGTGACTTGACAGTGGAGGCACCCCTGAGTTTTATGTTTATGAAGCATTTGAGTTTGTGTTTATGCTATGCCCAATTGCAGAATTACTAAATTAAATTTCATGATAGTCTGGATTTTTCTTCGTAATTTTGGCATATGACTTTTCCAGCTTATTTTTGGTTTTATCAAAATGGTGAATGGGAAAAGAAAAGATTAATCTCCCCTTGCTATCAGACCAAATTGGCCGGGACATTATTTTAGCCTTCGAACAGAAATTAAGAATCCGAATTTCCTTTTTTCTTTTTCTTTTTTTTTTCTATTGAATTCCGTTGTGCATTTTGTATATAAAATTTTTTTTTAAAAAAATGAAACATAGAGAAAAGAAGAAGGAGAAGAATCGAATTTGTGTTCTTTCTTTTGCGCTCAATTTCCTCAAAAGAAAGAAGTCGTTAGATATGTCAGGTTTCAAGTTTACATTTTTGTAATCTGTTAGGTTGTTTCTTTAACTTGATTGGAAAAAGTAGGTTGTTTCAAGTTGGTTCTGGATTACTTGGGCTTTAAATTAACTTATGTTAACCAAAATAAAACCATTTAAAAAAGCTAAAATAAAAATATTGCACATAAATTTATCATATTATATTCTTAATAAATACTAATAAAAATTATATTTAAAAAAATCAGTATATATTATTTGCATGAAGTGAGACCGAATTAAATGTTTTTTATTTGATAATTTCCATTTTATTGATTGGATGAACATAAAGTATGAATTAATTTTGATGGCTAAATATTTAGTGAATGTGATTGAAACAAAATATTCCAGTCCCCTACCTTGCCAATGTAAGCTTTATTGCTGAATATTAAGTCGCCATGTTACTCTTTTTCTCTCTCTCTCCCCTGTGGAAGAGAAAATTATAAAAACCTTCAAGCCACGCGTATGTATACTTTTATCAATTCCTAATCTTAATTGAAAAACCTATACTTTAGTCTTTAACTATTTTATTATATTGGGTTTTTAAACTTACAAAATTATATATTGAACATTTGAATTTATTGATTAAAATATATTAAATTTAAAATAAATGATATAAATGATAGTATAACACACATTTGATTAAAATTACGTGTATTTAATTTGATATGTAATTTTGAAGGGATTTGCCAATCTTAATTAATACCCACAAAAATAAAATTGTGAACATAAAATAAATAAAAGCATCACAAACCCAACAACCATGTAATTTAACAAAGGGAAACCAATTTAATGGCAATCACCAAAACAAATTCCCATTATCATAGGCTAAAATAAATTCCAAAACACAAGAAAAACTCATAGGCACGTGTAAACTTTCTACTATTCCACGTAATAATAAGCTTGAGTTTAATTTGTATTACGTAAAATTGAAGGATACTTGAGTTTTCTTTTTTAATTTATTTATGTATCAATTATTAAAAAAAAAAAAAAAAGATTTGCATTCACGTTCCTAAGTTTATTTCCTCAAGCTGGCCAAACACCACGTAATAGATAACCATTTTTTCCCCCTTTATGCAAAAACGCGTCTAAAGTATACGTAAGGGTTCCTCTATTTGTTTCTCTCCATTGGTTAACTTTCTGATTTTCTTTGGATATGGCATTGTTCTCTCACCTTCTGAAATCTAAAGCCCCGCTTCTTGTGTTCCAAACCATTGCCTGCCTTTTTCTTTTTCTTTTTTTTCTTCTTCTTCTCTCTAAAACTGAAACTGAAAATAAAACGGAGCTATTTTTGTTTAAAAAACAATGCGAGTCCCCTCATCACTCGCTCTCCATGCTCTCCCAACTTCAACTCTTACTCTTCGGGGCCAGTTTCAATTCTTACTCTTTAGGGAAGCTCGCCGAGATCGCAGCTAGAGTTGTTCAAGAATTTCTCAAGAATCAATCGATTATTCTCTCTGTAAAATTATTTGGGAACCATAGCAACACTTTCCAGTTGAAGAAATAATATACTTCAGTTGGTTTCGTTTATACGGTTTCCAAATTTTACGATCCGAACTGAGCCAAATTGTCTAAAATCGAATAAATCAAAAATCGAAATAAACCAAAATCTATTCTATTTGGTTTTTGTTCTGGTTCGATTCTGCACAGTCCTGTATAGGAATTTACAGTTTTTGACTGACAGTGATTGTGAGTATATTAGAAACACAAAAGGGCAGCCCACTCAAAATCTAGGGTTTTCTCATGTTTTTACAGCTTGGTGGGCTATGCGACTAGGAATAAAGCAGCAAATTCCTACGATATCCACACTCCTAACTTAACATGTATAACCATTCAAAAACATTATACTATACCACCTGTGTTTTTGTACACTTAGATAGATAAAATGAGTACTTCAGTTTTTAGTTCAATTTCCTTTGATAGAGGGTGCTTGTGGTACACTTTGATAAACAAAATGAACACTTCAGTTTGTAATTCAATTTCCTTTGATAGAGGGTGCTTGTGGAAGGTCAGCCATGGATATGAGGATTTTTAAGTTCAGAAAGTTTTCACTTTTTTCGAGTGATGCTTAACGAAGTGACATTTGAATTTTTAGGGTGAAGTGAAATTTTCGAAGCTGCAAAAGGGATATCAGCGCAGGCTCTATGTTGGGAGATCGTCGGCATTGTCACCTAGAAGTTTGAAGATTACAAATTCTAAGCAGGAAAAGGAAGCCCGCGTTGCTGTTCTTGGCGCCAGTGGCTATACTGGTGCAGAGGTTTGTGCCTTTTTTATTATTCTTCTTTGCATTTATTCGGTCTGGTTCTTGTTTAATTGAGTAAACAGTTCTATGTTCAGTGAGAGAAAAGAGAAAGGTTTTGGATTGCTTCGAGAGTTCCTGGTTTTGTGATTTTATTGTTATAGAAGTTGAATTTTTTAAAACAAGACTGAAAAAGAATGAGAGATGATATTACCCTTTTCTTGTTTGGTCAGGTTATTCGACTCCTAGTAAATCATCCATTTTTTGGTATTACGCTGATGACTGCTGATAGAAATGCCGGCAAATCAATTGGATCAGTGTTTTCTCATTTCATAACACAGAAGGTATATCTTATCATATATTCAGCTGAACTATGCTCAAGGACACTTTATATGCCAGATAATTGACAAAATGATTACAGTTAGAGCAGTTCTTTTTTTTAAAAAAAAAAAAAGTTAGGGATATGACATGCAACTGTGGTGTGAGGGGTTGCCTGCTATCTGAAATTCATGTTATTGCTAATAGACTAAGAAGTCAGTTCTCTTCCAATGAGAAAGTTAATTGGAGAGGTGTCTTGATATATAACATTGTATTTTTGTTGTTATTTCTGATACTTTAATTTCTTATTTTTGCAGGATCTGCCAATTTTGATTTCTACAAATGATGCAAACTTTTCTCATGTAGATGCCGTATTTTGTTGTTTGCCTCATGGAACCACCCAGGTATAGTCATGGCCATAGCTAGGAATTCAGTCCATTGGGGTCAAAAATTACATTCACATAAAAATAAAGTTTGAAAGTTTTTTTTTTTTTTGCCAAGTATTGAAATCGGTATACAATTCTATTGAAATGGTCTACATTTGTCCATCAAAGTATTAAATAAGAGCAAATCTCTACTATTTTAATATTTTGAGTGGCTTGTTTTTGAAAAAATAAATAAATAAATAAAATTCAGAGACAAATATGTATTATTTTTAATAATTTAAGGTCAAATTTAGTCTTTACCACTAAAAATAAGAAACTCATTTAAATATTTTAGTGGGACCAATTTTAAAAAGTTTAAAATTTAAGAGTGTTTTTTAATTAGTGTTTTTTAATTTTTTATTTATTGAGTGGGGTCATTTTCTTAAAAAAAGAAAATTGAAATTACTAGGATTTTTTTAATTTTTTTTTTTTTATGGTTGACCACCGGCAGCTACTCCCCTAGGTACAGTCTTGTTCCCAGCATATTTTTAATCCATTTTACCAACAATTTATGTTAAAACAAATGAAGTTTATCAATTTACGAGGAAATTTCAGGTCCCTTGTCAATCATTGATCCTTTCTTTCTCACGGGCTGCAGGACATCATCAAGAGTCTCCCCAAGGGGTTAAAGATTGTGGATCTTTCAGCAGTATGCTTTTAGCAGAATCGACTGTTTGCATTCTTCAAAAATTCCCAATTCTAAAGTATCAAGCAATATATTGAAATTTCAGGATGCTCATATCAAGAATTTTTTAACAATTTTTCAGGACTTCCGACTACGGGATATTTCAGAGTATGAAGAATGGTATGGCCAGCCACATAGAGCACCCGAATTGCAGGTAATGTACTTGATATCTAATGTGAGAGCATGATGAATATGAGCAATTGATAACCATGTTTTGTCAAAAGACATTTAGATTTTAGGACTGATTATCATTTGAACCGTGAAATATTGTGAAGCTGATTGTACAAGGGGAAGATACTCTAGGATAGTTCTGTATGTTTCTTGATTCTGAAGTTGCTTTTCTAGGAGTGGCATAAATGATATGGAAACATTTGCACGATCTACCTTGAATGGTTGTTTTCCTTCTCTCCAATTTTTGTGCTTATTTTAAAATATTTTTTACCTGAATCCAGGAAGAAGCCATTTATGGTTTGACAGAGGTTTTCAGAAAAGAAATAAAATATGCAAGCCTAGTTGCTAATCCTGGTTGTTATCCAACATCAATTCAACTCCCTCTTGTTCCTCTAATAAAGGTTTGTCTGTTAGTATGTTTGAGCTTATTTCCTGCTAGGTAATTGAATTAGTTCTATGTGTTTTGGTGGGAGGAAGATGTTTCTTGCTAAGCCATGTTGCTTTTTGGTGGGAGGAAGATGCTTCCCTGAGCACTCTTCCAGTATTGGGGAAGTACCATGTTTCAAATCATGCGTTTTGGATTATGTTTGATTTCCTTATATTTTGCTTTTGGATGCCTGATAGTTTTTTTTTTTATTTTATTATTGCAGGCTAATCTCATTGAACATACAAATATTATTATTGACTCAAAGTCGGGCGTGAGCGGAGCAGGTTCGGTCTCTCTTTTGCATCTTACATCTTTACTGTGGCTGTATGTTCACGTAGCTATTTTTCTATTTGCAGGCCGTGGTGCCAAGGTGGCAAATTTGTATACTGAATTAACAGAAGGAATAATGTCATACGGAGTTGCAAGGCATCGGCATGGTGAATTTCAATCTAGAAATTGAGATATTATGTACTACGTGTTCTTATAACGTGTTATTTCTCGTTAAAAAATTTCTAATTTTGGAAAAATCTTGTGATGTATGATTGAAATCTTGTTAAAGACATCTTATATTGATTTTTAACTTGAGTGAGTAACAGGGATTTTGATTTTGATATGCAGTTCCAGAGATTGAACAGGGACTATCCGATGCTGCAGGTTCAAAAGTAACTGTCAGTTTCACCCCACACTTGATGCCAATGGTAAGTCATTCTGCAATGCATGGTAACACTAATTCATTTTGTTCTCATGCTTGCAAAAGAATATAGCATCTGGTGTTTTTTGTCATTCTTTAGAGCCGTGGGATGCAATCAACTATATACGTAGGAATGGCTTCAGGAGTAACGATTGATGATTTATACCAGAGATTGAAGGTCTCCTATGAGGTATGTTTATGTGTTCTTCTAAGTTATATGCTTGTCCACATGTTGGATATGCCAGTAGCACATATATTGCAATTCAGCAACACAACTAGTAAGGGAATCAACTGTTTTCCTTTGGTGGGCATTTAGTTCGCTAAAATAAGAATGGGAATCCAAATGAGAATGACCTATTTCCATTCCTGTGATTGGTTGGCTAAAATAAACTTGGGATGGGAATCTCATTCCCTTAGAAATGAGAAACACCCATTGCCCTCTACCCCTAGGAATCAAATTGATTCCACTCCGGAATCAAAAATTTCTTCTCTTTCGCAATTTAGTACTATTTTTGTCTGGTCCGTCCCCTACTCCACAACCAGCAGCCTCCACTGCCACTTTCACCACCATTTCATTATAATCATTATTATTATTTTGAAAATTTAATATTGTTTCAAATTCCAGAGCTTTCAATAGTCAATAATTATGCCTATTATGATTCCACTATTTCAATTTGGATCCCAATTACAGCGCATGAACCAGATTCCTGCTTATTACTTATGGAAGCACATTAAACATGTGGCAAACCTGTATTAGTACTTGAGTGGAATAAAAGGGGAAGCTTGTTCTCTGGTCTCCAATCATGTGATCAACCAAAACATAGTGTCATTTCCGAACCATTTTCAGATGTTATATTGTTGACAACGCTATCCAACAATTTATATACACTGGCTATTGTATTCCAATTTATTTGACAGCCTCGACATCCTATGGAATCTCTGACTGTCTTGGGATTTGGGGGTTCGATTTCAAGCAATTCTCTATTTAGAAACACCCATTATATGTCCAGTTGTTGCTGTCCTTTTGTTTATCCTCTCTTCTCTAAGGAAGTGTTGTTTTTTCTTTGTTAAAACTTGTTTTGTAGGATGAAGAATTCATCAAAATACTAGAGAAAGGAATTGTTCCTCGTACTCATGATGTTCGGGGTTCTAATTACTGCTACATAAATGTTTTTCCTGATCGAATTCCTGGAAGAGCAATTATTATATCAGTTGTATGTATCAATTCCTCCATCACCATGCTGAACTTTATTTTTTCTTCGTTTTTGGTGTAACTCACGGGCTAATCTTGAAATCTTGGTGCAGATTGATAATCTTGTGAAGGGAGCTTCTGGGCAAGCTCTGCAAAATCTTAACTTAATGATGGGATTTCCGGAAAATACAGGGCTTGGCTATGTGCCGTTGTTTCCATGATGCCTTTATTTATCAAATAAGAAGCTTGTAAGCATGTCATTTTGTAGTCTGATTTCATCTGTTTAATACAAGTGACCAAAGTTTAATATTTCAGTAGTTGCAGGTAATGCTCCCACAATGTGCTAAAGCTATCTGGTTTTCAGTTAACTGTTGGGAGTTCAAAGTGTTGCTAGAAGCACCAGCCCCTTCTAATAAGGTTTTCTTGAGAAATCAGAAATTGCTATAATAAATGGATTGCTTGATGCCCATCTCTTGAGATTTTCTTGCTAGAATTGTAATGATAAGTTTGGTAAATTATCCACATAAAAGCTGAATTTGTAATCTTTCGTAGAGACTTGTGATGGTTTGAAAAATACCCCATTTGGGAGAGTTAATATGATCACCAGGGGTTTTTGACATTTTCATCATCCAAAAAGTAAACACAATTTGCCTTGATTCAGCTGAATTATTTAACCTCTTTAATCGTAGCAGGGGCCATCACTGAATCTTGAGGCGCACAGCTGCAGTTTGAGTGGTGGACCCTATGGGATTAATCAGAACACTAGACTCAGTATCTCCTGTGCAATGAATATGGTCGCAGGAGAGTCAGGTGATCCTAAGAGGTTAAATTTTGACCATCGTATGAACAAAGCAAGAATGTTGTGGGACAGTTCTCCTCAGCCAGTTAAGAGCTTTTCCTGGAACAGAGTGCTGGAGAACTTCATTCAACTAAGCCTTGATCTTATTGTGGGGTTTATCAAATACTTGTGTGTACCAGTGCTGGCAGTTTCTTCCCTTAGTGAGATGTCATATTGTGCCCATCAAAAGAAGCTATTTTTTTGCCCCTCTTCCAGTCCTTATTGGGGTTGCTGTAGCAGGGGTCCTGAAAGAAACCATCTAGGAACTCTCTCCACGACTCAAAGTTGAGCCATTAACTTTCTTAGGAACTCTTAAATGTTTAGTTAGTACACCTGGAATTTGGCGTAATTATAAGAGGCAATTGTCCTAGTCTTCTGTGGTTAATAAGGTGGCCTGCAATGGCAAATTAGTTTGGCCAGAGTCAATTATAGACAGAGACATGAGGATCACCTGGTGCTCCTTAAAAAATCCAGTAGATGGCCGAGATTATTAAAAGAAAAACGTCATAATATCATGGGGCATGTAATTGTTGACCCTGGAATTAGTTTTCGTTTATCATATTTTTGTTTTTTTGTCGAGGCAAGAGATCTTGGGACAATGCCTAGAGAAGTCCCTACGTTGCAAGAACGTTAATTTAGGAAACTTATAGCTGCATGAGCTTCATCCACTTTTATCCAGACTGGCTCTGAGAGTCGTATTCGGTATTGAGTTGGTGCAGATGTCTTAAAGCTGTACCCTTATAATAGTTTTGGAGTTCCCTAATAGGTGTATATGAAAATCTATTAGTAAAATTGTACAAGTTTTCCTGCATTCAATTTTAATTTTTATTTATTTTAATTTAATTCGATTAACATTAAAAAAATTCAAAAATATCAAAATGTATTTTACCCTAGATTATTTAAATGCGAACGTATTTAAGTTGGGAGTACTCACTGCTAGAGTTTTTGTACATTACAGGAGGCTTGTGGCCACAATAATATCTTAGCTTGGACTCATAGCCTTAATGGAGACTACAAATAAATAGGTAACTCGGGCATGATATGATACTTTATACAAAACCGTGATTTCGTTTTTTATACAAATTTTGTGAGCAGATACAAAACATGCACCTTTACCACTGAATTGTACGAGTACATATTACAAAACGAAGGGGCATAGATTTAAAACAATCCAGCACTACAAGGTGTAAACACCTTCCATAGATTCCATATAAATACCAAAGACACAATTACTCGCTACCATCAACCATAATTTTAATTTGAAACAGGAGGCTTGCCTCTTCCCATTGTAAATCCCCTGGTCCCGTCCGGCATTTTTGGGCCAGGAGGTGGTTTTGAGTGTTCCACTGCATGAGGGGAGGATGTGTTCCCATGACCTGCAAAATTAATAAAACAAAACATGCCCATAATCCAACATTAGAAGGACCAACATTAGAATAAAAAGTTTTAGCTCATCTTATATACCCATTCCATTAGTGGCACGATAATTGTGATAATTGTTCCTTCTCGGCCGCCCTCGATTACGACCCTTGTGTCCATTCTTCTCCTTAGATAAATGCTCCCCATCCTGAATTAAAATACATATAGCCAATTTTATCACAACCCACAACCTAGTACATAGTGCCAACTGTTACTACTGCTTTTGACGTTTTTAAGGGGATGTTTCCATTAGCTTTTATCCGGGACTGCTTTTCACAGCAACTTTCAGAAGCATCCAATACATAGATCAGAAATCATAAGGATCAGAAGTTCTCATTGCAAGTCTGGTTTGATTGAAATAGATATGCATATCTCATTTGAAAAACATGGCCAACACACCCCAGTCATCAAAGACTAAAGTATATAATATAGAGGATAGCTCAAATGAAAGTATGCAATGATTACCTCCTCATCAGGGATATCACCATGTCGCTCGCTTGGGTGGTTATTCTCCTCATCTCCCATTTGATTTGATGGGGGTCCAGTAGTATGCTTTTCAGCATCAGATTCCCTCCAAGCTTGTTTTCTCTGTCCATGCTTGCCCTGTATACAATGTTTAAAATTAAAGCGCATTGATGTCAATAGCGTGAGAGACAGTACACGGTTCTCACCATTCGTTTAAGCAGTTTGACCCGCAAGCCATTTCTCCAATCTTCTTCATTATTTAAAGAAGCCACCTATCAATTACCAGAGAAGTGCCAAGAGTAAGCATCATAAGCCAGATGCAGCCACTTTTATACCACACCTGATACTCACAGATTTCTCCGCAGCCTCAACAGTGTCGTATTCCACAAGTGCGTGCGACTGCATAATTAAATCAGAAAATTCAATTAATAGATGAGATGATACTATGCAACTTCTTCAAACAGCAATTGTAAGTGCATCAAAGAGGTCGCCCTCACAGCTACACAATATCATAGAAACCACAAGAAAAAATGTCTAGATATTAACGAATCAAGAAGGCAAGAAAGCAATATATCCAAATATGTGAATACCTCACAGCTACACAATATCATAGAAACCACAAGAAAAAATGTCTAGATATTAACGAATCAAGAAGGCAAGAAAGCAATACATCCAAATATGTGAATACTTCTTATGATATATGCAAATTTTAAAAGATGATCACATGCTACAGTCAATAGCTAAAAGATGTCGCTCTCGCGGCTACACAATATCATAGATACCACAAGAAAAAATATGTCCAGATATTAAAGAATCAAGAAGGCAAGAAAGCAATACATCCAACCATGTGAATACTTAAGATTTATGCATTTTGTAAAACACGATCACATACTGAAGTCAGCTATTGACTGCTCAGGCCAGCTGCTAATGGTTTCAAATAGGGTTTAGGATACTCCACAATTTTGCTTATCTGTCCTGTTTCAGACTATAAAGATTTCCCCATCATTACTGAGGATCTTTATAAATTTCGAAACTAATTTATGGTCTTTCCGATTTTTTTTTTTTAATTTTGCAGCTTATGAGAATTTGTTTTTCAATTTCTAAAATTGTTTTCCAGCTCAACAGTAAATTATGCAGGTCATAAAGCATTGTCAGATTCAACCCTTGCATTTCTGATGCAAAATCAAATGAGTTGTTACCCAATTTCTCAAAGCAGGAAGTAATGTCAAAATTTCAATTTCTATCAAATGCTCTAAACCTATAGTCCGAATGTGTAATGAGCCTCTACATCTACCAGAAGCTCTTTCAAGCTAATCTAGGTTCAATACTAAGGATTAGCACTAATTGATTAAAGCCAATTCATCAATCAATTGCATTTTAGGCAAAATCTAGCTTGGTTCATATCTCTGAGAATACAAATCTACATAATGATTGCTTAATAAATAACATTCAGACTAAAATACCTTGCAACTAAGCAGAATATCCACTTTGCTTCCTTTTTTTGATTCTTCCATACCATGTGGATCACGGATAGAAATGTGCTTTATCCTGAAATTTTCATGTTATCATAATCGGAATGCAAATGGAAAAGAAAAAAAGGATGTGATTTGAACTGCAGAAGAAGATAAAAATGGAATGAAGCGCATACTTCCCAGCTCCACCAAATATTCGGCAGATGTTCTCAATTGAGTGATCTTCTGGAAGATTCTCCACCAGAACAGTGCATAACTAGGGTCCAGACATTAGATGCTCAAAATAAGTTCAAAATAAGTGAAAATTATCAAGTTCTTTCAATAAAATACCTTTGGATCCCTAATCTCAGCCAAAGGAAAAGGATGAAGGCACTTCACTTTCTTTCCATCGGAACTCACAACCTTGTAGATTATTTAAAGCACATTAGCAGAGTCAAACCTCATGTCACTTCCAAATGAAAATAAAACCGATGTCCAAACAATAATTCCAGTTTTGAATATATTATTCTTACAGGGAAGTGGATGATGAAGCTACTTACCAGAAAAGAAGACTCTCTAAGAGCAGCAACAATAACTGAATGATCTCGAGTAAGCTTCTTCATCTTTCTAAAGGAAGCAATAACTGAGATTGGAACTGCAAGAAAATACCTAAAATGAATCCATGAAAAATAAATATCAAGCATATTTGTAAATATTGCATAAAAGGCCAGTTTAAGAGCATGAGTTATTACAAAATAATGCACCAGCAACGCAGTTATGCCGGCAAGCCATTAAAAATTTCCATGGCATGTTACTCGAAAGAAGTAACTCAACTCAAAGAAATTCACGCACAGGAAATAATAGACACGTCCTTTTTTATTACTTGACAGATGCAACTTTACTTTTAGGAAGAGAAAAGATTCAGCCAAAATATAAACCGGTATCTTCAAATAGCTTCACAATTAAGCTGCACAAGACCATTATAATGTTTATTTATTTAAAAGAATGAACATTAGCCAAACATAACATATATTTATGAATAGAGAATGAATCAGACAGGAGATGTTTGCAAAGTCACTCAGTGGAGCCCTAGAAGTTCGGCACAACATGTACTGCTGCACCAGGAAGACATCCAGGGCAAGCAACCTGTCAGAAGTACCTGCTTTATTTCATCATCTTCAATATCTCCATTCTTGACTACCAACTTTGTCAAATGCATGAACTATGTGATGATTTCACTGCTTTAACTACCCATAAAACAAAAGGTGACTTGGTCGCAAAAATAGCAGACTTAGACCCAAATTCATATGATTGTCTGAACATAGTAGAAGACACAAAGCAACATAATCAATAAGTAAAACCTCTTCCCCCACCCTCTTGAAGTCTTCCACTACTTATACTATGACAAGAAACAAAGACATAAAGCAGAGGACTCGCTTCATATAAGAAGCATCCAAATTATGGTTTCTCAGGCACAAACATTACTAATAGAATAACAACAATATCAAAATCCTTAACTAACCAGAATAATATGTCCTTGATCAACAAAAATATTGCAAGGGATTCTTCTGGGAAGTTAAAATTCATAGCTCAAGAGATGCTAAGGAATAAGTACGTTATTCTATTGATAGCAAGGGCAATTTTGCTATATAGAAGGATCCCTCTAACAAAGTCACTATGCAAGATAAAACACCAGTAAGACTTTCAATTTCCATAACAACAACATTAATTAGTTTGCAACATATCAGTTGTTCCATTCATATAAAGACTGAGGCCCAGTCTAATGCACTCTCAAATATAGTTATAATCTAATAAAACTCACTTATTTTGGAGTTTAAATTGTTGCTCCCTCAAACCATGCATAATGAATCACTTCATAGGCCATGAATTTTGCCACTAGCTTCTTTATTACCTTATTGATTAATCATTCCAAGTTTAACAAACTAGAACCGTTCAGACATCATTTTGAAGAAGTGCATTCTACTATGTTACTCCCATTGAAGTGGGCGCTAGGATTAGCCAGTAATGCCTTGAATAAGTAAAAACATATGCATGTTTAAGCAAAAATATAAACGTCCATACAGAGAGAGAGAGAGGAAAACTCCAATCAACTTTTCAGAACACATGATAAATAAAATCAACTTAGAGAGAGCGGGTGAAAGTAAAGAGGAGAAGGAAATGCATACCAAAGCCTTGCTTGTTCTTCTTGATCAAACCTATCATGTACTTATCAGTTAGTAAATTTTCATCGCTGAAGTAATACTCCACCTGCAAAACCATGAGAAATCTTCACTATAATGTCAACGGTTCATTAAATGCCAAATAGATAGAAGCTGTAAGTCGATAGAGATATTTCCTGACAGCATTCGTTGAATTGTGAATCTTAATTTCATCATTAATCAAGTGGCTTCATATTATGAACAAATATGTTTCCTTTTTAATCCCAGGAACCATAAGAAGTTCAGAGAAGGGGGGCAAAAAAAGTTCTGTGCATAAACATAAATGCATTTTCTCAGCAATCAAACACTGAGCCACTTCAATGAAGCCTTAATGGCAAAAATAGACAAATTATTAAGACATCTTGCAATTTGATAACTATAAATAGTTCTATTAAGATCCATAAAAAGCTTTGAGGCCTTCAGAAACTATGCACATCAACACAAACCTCTAAATCAAATAACTGCAAAAATAATAGTTTCAAAGAAAAATAGAACAGCAAAAATAATAATGCACATATAGAGGGCTCGCCTGTTTAATGATCTTGTTCTTTAGGACCTCCGTTTGATCAGGCCCCGAAGGCTGATCTTGACCGTGATCGTGTTCGGCGTCGGCGTCGGCGTCCTCATCGTGCTCGTGCTCTTGCTCTTGCTCGTGATCCTCGTCAGATGGCAGAGCGTGAACATCTTGCAAGGCGTCATCGGGAGATCCAACGGGAGAGAAATCGGAATCATGAGGGTGAGAATCCGCGCCGGCGTCGGCGACAGCGACAGCGACGGCGTTGGGCCCCACCTCGCCTTCCATCAGAGGAGAGTAGGAGGAGGAAGAAACGGAGGCGTTTTATTAAGCAATGTAGAAAAAATTGGAGGAGCCGAACCCTCCCGCCCTTTCTTCTCCTGCTCTTCGGTCTCATCGTCCACACAGCATTTTATAGGGAAAAGGCACTGAGAGGGGCATTTTGGTCAATTAGTCCTGCCATAAAATCTCGAGAGGCTTAATATTTAAAACTTTCGCCGCCGCTGGTTGGCTGACCGCTACAATCAACCTTAAACGACATCGTATCAGTCGCAACGCAAACAGTTTTGTGTTGAATAAAACGACGTGCCTTTGTCTAACGGCTCTAAATAATGCCATCCTCGGGCGACAAAGTGCTAACAAGTTGGCCACGTTGCTGTTATGAAACTGCTTCATACAACTATTGAAAATTTGCTTTAACATGGAGAGAAAATTTTATTATTTTTTTTTTTTCAGTGGTGCTTTTTGCTGACGGCATCTTTCCTAATTTTTGCAACTAGGAAGTATAGTGGCAATAATGCTAGGATTATTACGGTGAATATTAATTGATAATTATGAAAAATATATTTTTACAGGTTCAATTAAGTCGGTTCAATAATAATTGATATGGTCTAAACTCAATAACAGAAAGGTAAAGCGTTAGTTGTAAGATAACACAACAAGTCATGATGTCCGATCGGATTAATGGGACAGCATTTCCTGTCAGCCTACTGACACAAGCCGATGTCCATACTTTTCACTTGCTTCCTGTCATATCGCTACTTTAAAACAACTTTAAAACAACAACAAAAGCTAATAATAATAATAAGTTCAAAGCACATTAAATTAAATCAGCCTTAAAAAAGTAAATATTGAATTTTATTTATGCCATAACCAGTAGATATTCATATTCAAAAATAGCATAATAAGACATAATAAGGGATATAATCAAGTCATTTTAGAAGCAAGGAATTCATTTAGCTTCTATGAAAAATAATTATAACACTTTTAAACTTTGATTTCCTAAACATGTCTACTACTAATATAAACCATAAATTCAGCCATTATTCTAATATGTGACTAAATTCCCACATAAATTGAAGTAAAATCAAAGATTAATTGCAACATACCCTGAGTTTTTTCACTACAACTAGGCTCTGTGTTTAAATTATGTATATACTATAACATAAGTTTGATATTAACTAAGTTGATATGCAATGGCTAAATTACCCAAATAAAAATCAAATGAGAAGAATAAATTGTAAAATATTCCTAACATCCTAAACTCTGAATTTTAATAATAAGAAAGAAAGAAAGAAAATACTAGACTGTAGCATACCTAAACAGTGAACATAAGAAGTACAACTCATAATATTGAAAAGATATACCCAAAACTTCAAGCAGCTTTGTTGATATGCAGTTAGCAAAGACAAGGTAACAGCATGGAAACTATATAGTCATAAAATTAAAATTTAGATCATTCAAATATTGAAAAGATATAAATTGCTAAACCCGAGGTATTGTATATGCATCATGGGTTTAACATGGTAAATCCTAGAAAATTATATTAAAAGAAAGTTACTATTTCGTAATTTAAGTTTGCCTATTATTGTCTATTTATTCCTTTAAATTATTATTGGATATAATTTATTTTACATGTTTTTCATGTTTCCAAGGTATATTTGCATTTGCATTATAATAATTTTTTAGTTATTACGATAACTTTTTTATTTCCTTTTTTTTTTTTCTAATACTCGTATTGCAGCATTACCAGCACCCGCACAACAAGACAGACATTTGTCATGGAATCATGAAATTCTAAGCTATAAAATTTTACCTGTTTGGTTGTTCCCTTCACAGCTGTAAATGAAGAGAATCAATGTCTCTACTAAGCTGATGTAAAAGTTACCGCAACAACAAAATCACAATGTTTAAAAAAATAGCTTAAAGAGAATTAATTATTAAAATTCAAATTTAAAGCGATAAAATTTGAGAATAAAACTTAAAAAGTTATAATCGAGAACGAATTTCTCAAGCTAGGATAAAATAGTAATTTTGTCAAAAAAATGAAATTTAGAATTAAATTAAAAAATTTGTATAATAATAAAATTAACTGATGAAAAAGAGATAATGAAGTAAAATTTCTGAATAATATGTGAATGAACTGTAGTGAAATTCTGGGGTTTTAAGTTTATATTCACCACTAAGTACTTTTGTACTTAGCATGTGATTTTGTACTGCACGCAGGAAACATAGACTGAGTTCGTGCTGGAAGAAAATCCGTGTTAGAAGGATTCAGCATTTTTATGGTTTTGTGTAGATTGTACATATAGATGTCGCCATGTAGGACAACATGGCTAGATTTTGGACTGTATATAGTTTAGACTTACACATATGTTATGTATTATATGTATGTATGGTTATATGTAAAATTATTGGAAAATGACTGTTGTTCTGTATTTGGCTGATCTTGTAGAGTATATATTTAGATTGTGGAGGTTGGGTTGGATATTGTGAACATTATGGGAGTGTTTTGTGACTATTGCAAGAAGGAAAAATTTGGGTTTCAGCCGTTATGCTGCCCGAATTTTTATAGATTAATTAATAAGATATTTTAAAATGTAGAACCCACAACTTAATGGTTAAAATATTGAATGCTATCGATGGATAATTTAATAATAATTTATGGACCACCGCAATGTAGTGTAACACCGGTATTCGGACCAATGACCGACTATCGGGTGTTACAAAATTTTTTAAGCGGTTTGAATTGTTCGGTGAAAAAAAAAAGTTACCGATTTCGGATAAGTTCGCATCAGAAAAGACTATTTCGAGTAGGGTGTGACAGATGAAACCCAGGAAAGGTGTATTCAAGGGGAATACCGACAACAACACCACCTTCCCTTTCTGCAGGGAAATTAAGGAGGCTGAGCTGCCTTCCAGATGGAGAGATGTGGCGATGGACAAATATACAGGTAAAACTGACCCTGCCATTCACCCTACGGAATTTTTGACTAAAATGCAGGTCTACACCTTCGATGAAAGGATTGCCTGTAGAGTTTTTTCAACCACCTTAGGAAAGGACGCTTTGAAATGGTTGCTTAGACTCCCCCATGCATCAATCGCTTCCTTCAGATAACTCAAAGAGTTATTCATGATGCGATTCCATGTGCAAACACGTGCATCAAAGTTGGTCAGTGGTCTACGTAATCTTTACCCAAAAACCGATGAAAGTCTCAGAGATTGCATCGTTCGCTTCCAAGCTGCAATGTCGGAAGTAGAGGATTTAAGCGTGGAGTTGGCATCAAATACTTTGGCAAAAGGCATTATGGATCGTCTATTTTTCCGAATCATTGACAGCAAGGCAACCGATTAGTTTTCCCGACCTAATGGATAGAGTTAGGCAATGCATCCAATTAAATGATTCTCTCAGATCCAACAGAATCGGGAAGACTAATATAATAGGTAGACTGTAACATCCAGAAGGTCGATCATTCGGTAGAACCCTCACATCCGGTCGAGCAGAAAGGAAGCTTGACCAACCGGTCTTTTTGAGGATTACGGAGAGGGGAAAGGAGGACGAACGAAACAAACCTAACCACCGCAATAATCAGTTGGCCGGAACCTCCACTTCCCTCAACATCGGTTCCTCTCAAATGCCAATGGGTGCCAAGAGAAAACATGAGAAAACTAACCGACCCAAAATGTCCAAACAAGAGGAGAAATAATGGAGATCGCGACAAAAATCGTGAAAGCTCCAGTAAGTGGTCCAACGATGGAAAAGAGGTGATTGGTTCAAACAAGAGCTATCAGCACAAAAAACAAATTAATACAGACAAATTAAAGAGATCAGCAAATAACAAAAAAATCAGGTACAATTATTATAATTTGAGTCCTTAAAAAGGCATTTGTACTGAATTTAAATGTTCTTTCATTTCCCTGTAATATGCATTGGACTGTTAGTCCATCTTAATATTACTTATTTTACTATTAAAATATCTATTTTCGAGTTCTTAAAGAGACAGCAATAAAAAGGCTGCAACATGCGAAAAGCTGTTTTTAAGTTTCAACAGCAAATAGGGAGTCCATCTTATAGGGAGTTATTCTCTTATAAGTATCTCCACAAAGCAAAAAATAACTTAAAAACAGGTACGTGTCCAAAACACACGAAGTTAATACATGTCATTTAAGCAGACTTATTAACTCTCTAGCAAATTGGTTTTCAAATCGGATGTTATTATTTTCACCGCCAAGAGCGGATCGGACCATTTTGCCATCGAGAGTTTGAGATGAAGTCCCCGAAGCCTGTAGACCTCACCCCGATCGATCGTTATTTTTCAATCACCTCAGAATGGATCAGAAAAATCTTTTCTATCATCGGGAGAGTGGGATGAAGGCCCTGGCGCCTATGAACATCCCTCCGAATAGTCAGAGTAGTCCTCACCACTCTAGTACAAATCGGTTTTCTAGAAATTCAATTGAAGTAATCACTCTTGGTTGAAGACAATACCTATCAAAAATCATTCTGAAAGTTCAAAATTCCATCTAAATGCTTGAATAGCACAACTCAATCGCTAGGCTCGATGTCCATCCCGAGTACAAAATGCGAAAGCTTCTATTTATCGTGAGTTCATCTTCTAGGTTCGATATTATTACTGAACTGAAAATGCAAGACGCATCTATTCGATCTCCATTGACTTATTCGCCAGGATTCGATGTCTATCCCGAACCCAGAATGTGAAATCTACAATTATGCTCGACATTGCCATCTTCATATCGGACGGATGATAGAGGTATTCCGACCGAGGCTTTCCAAATAGGGAACTCCCTATAAGAGAATAACTCCCTTGAACTCTTAGGGTCAAAATTTTCTTGCTCGACACAATTTATTTGCTAGGCTTGATATAGCTAAAAATGCAAAAGTTGGAGTCCATTCATCAGCAAGATAAATACCTTCGCTAGGCTTGAGCCTAACGTCCAACCTAGCTCAGCCTAACGTGGGCCTAGATATTGTTTTATGCAAATTTATGTAGAAAAAGAATTTTTAAGTTTCAGTTGGACCATATCTATCTCAACCCAACCCGAACTAAACATAGGCCTGGTTTCGAACCTAACCCATCCTAATTTCGCTCAAAATTAGCCCATCCTATTTCAGTATGTTATAATTGCATCAACAGTGATTTTTCATTAAAAAAAATTGGTGAAATGTGTTGACCCACGGTTTCACCCATAAAAGCTATCATGTGCCCATTTGGGATATCATACAATCTATCTAGGACATCATACAATCCATTTTGTCCAACATGTAAGCAATTTGGGCCAATATTTTGCAAACTCATTGATTGACCAAACCCGTCCAATTAATTGGATATTCACCAATTTACGATCCATTTGACCAACCTAAATATAATACAATCTAAATTTGACTAATTCGTTCATTTTTGTTTTACTAAATAAGTAAAAAAAAAATTTAAATTTTATTAAAAAAATATTTTTCAATTTCAGCAATTTTCTATGTTCAGTAAAAATTAGTCAAAGTCTTGTACAAGTTATCATATGATCAACTCTCATGTGTTTGGCAAAGTTTAGGATAGAGTAAATGTTAAGAAATGGAAAAGAGATCCTAATATGTGATAGTTTGTCCTGCCTTTACTTCTACTTAAAGGTCAGTGGAACACAAGTGTAGGAATCGACTAACCTTTTGGTTGATTACAGTAATTTATAAAGCCAGACCCTTTCGCATAAAGTAAGAAGAAAGATATAAGAAAACATCCTCCTTTCTAATACCAAAACTCTTTCGAGTAAAGTTCACAAGGCAACACATTTTTAGGGAATCTCAACTTACCCAAATTCCCATTCCCGGACCTATTAGCAAAACCATTATAAATACATAAAAACATATAAATATATTACCTTTTTACCCTTCTAAACCAAAATCAAAACCAACGCCCAAAGCCCAAGCCCCAGCCCACCAAACCCGATTCTCCTAGCCCCAGAAAACCACACCCTAACGTCATCCACCACAGGTCCACACAGGGAGCTCATATCATCCGTCCTGGTGTTATAATATATGCTGTAGAATGCAATTCTGGTTCTATCAGCTTTGGCAGTGAAGTTCAGATTAGCGGTTTGAAATGACGAATTAGAATTGGGAGTATAATGGATGTTTTGTGCTTGATCTCCGGCGAACGCCATGACTGCTAAAGGCTGCTTGCATTTGTCCTCAGCATGGCCTAGTGAAAATGATAAGGTGTATGGCTTGTCTGCTGTTGTTTCAACCATTTGGGAAATTATGCCTTCCTTGCCTGAGAGTAATTCGACTGCTCGTTTGCCGCCAGGAACTGCGAAATGGTCTGAATCGATGAAACGAACCGCCCTATTCGATTCCACGATCCAACCGGGCAATGGAGTCGTTCCGTCGTCAAGATTTGTTGGGAGCAAGACTCCCAGTGAAACGTTCTTCAACCATGGACCTTCCTCAAAGTCACCATTTAGTACTGCATTGTCTGAAGGTAAAAATAAAATATAAGTGAGAAACTAGAAATAAAATCATAAATTCAAAATTAAGTTGATAAATTTGAGTCAAAATATCCATTAAAAAGAAAAATACTTTAGACTTTCGATGCCCATTATGCACCATATCGGTTTTCAAATCTCTACTTTGACAAATTTGAGACTAGACAGAGAAAATATTTTCCTTTGTGATATAAGACTCCAAGCATTGGATGCCCAGGCAAGCTCAAAAGAAATACGCCCACGCACCTTGGGACCCACCAATTTAATTAGTAATTTTTATTAATTTTGAAAAATATGAATTATTAATATATATATATATATTAATTATTGGAAAATAGAGGGTAAAAATGAAAGAGAAATTTTGCCTTTGGGTTTATCAGGAGCGAAAAGCTTCTTAATAGCAATGTCATCAATGATGGGTCCACAAGTCGGGTCATCCTCCATGCCCGGATTCCTAAAAACCAACTGCGCTTTATCCTCCTGTGCCTCGAAAGCCCACGCATAAGGGTCCCACCCTTGAACATTATACAATGTTTGCAAGTCTATGGTTTGCGATGCAGGTGGCACGGATACGTTTATTGACTCCAGCTGGGCGCACGTGCGCGCAGCACTGAACGTTACTGAGTAAATTGATCCCTTCTCCACCGTTAATTCTTGGCTTATCTCCGCGTCGTTCCCCAATCTCACTGCGTGTGTACCCTCCGGTACGATGAGGATCATCCCACCCTGTTTTTGGCCCGAAGAGACTAGCTCTACGGTGCCGTTTAATTTCCATTCCGGGATTTCAATTGGCCCGTCCGCTATTTCCTCGCTTGGGAATCCATTTGCTGGCCGCGTTTCAAAATTACCGTTTGCTACCAGTCCTGCAGTTCACCACATTGCTTATAATTTGATTTTTTTTTCTTAAATGCCAAATATTAAATTTACAAAAACATAAATATACAATATAGGAAGAATAAGAAAGCAAATTATTACGCCACAGAAAGAAATTATTTGGATAGAGCAGAGGGGGGCCTGTTGTAGATATGTTTCACTGTCAAAGAAATTTCTATATTTCGTTCTTTCTCTTTTTATCCTGTTACAAGAACAGTCTTATTTGGACCACCGTGTAATAGAACGAATAATAGCTATAGCACCAGCTTGTTACCGAATAACAAATCACTGGACAGTTGTAGATAGGACAATACGAAATCAGATATTATATTGCAGAAGAAAAATCATTTTAATTTGTAATTAGAAGCATTGCAATAATAGAATATTAAATAAATTATAAAAAAATCATTTTTTAAAAATGTCGAAGTCACAATACAAATTGGATAGACTTATCTATAAATGAATTATGAACCTCAAAATGCAAAGGAAAAAAATAAGAAAAAAGATCAACTGGCAGGAAGATGATAAACCCAGCAATGACTAAGAAAGGTACATTTTAATTATAATTTCTCTATTTTTTTGGAATCCCCAAAACGACAAAATAATGACAATAACAATGATGTGAAACGCGCAATATTATATTTGGAGCAGATGCCGCGTTAAGCGCATTGGCCCTACTACACCGTTTTGGCTCATCTGTTCATTGTTTTTTCAACTCCTAGAACAACTCTAAACAAAAAGTCCATATTTTTCACTTTTTTACGGACATCCAGCTGGAGCTTGGGATGAAATGATGCAACAAAAGGATCAAGATAAAAAAGAAAGTATCGATGCAACTTTACGGAAAGCACCCTTGTCCTTTTCCTAAATCAATTAAATATCACCCAACATTAGGCGGGAACTTGCCCCATTTTGGTCATTTTATCCACATTTGCCCCATTTTGGTCTTTTTATTTATAACAGGTTGCCGTGCTACTCGTCCTATTTTCTATTATTTCCATATAAAACCAATCATTCAAGTAGGCTTTCCTTCCTCTATAAGATGAACGCAAGATTTAGAGAGGAGAAAAAGAGCAAATGGAAAATAGCATGTGAATTAGATTTACTTTATTTAGTGATAATTGGAGGCCATGTTGATTAAGAAATGAGAGCTTAGTAATGAAAGATTGTAGGGTAGGGGTCCTGGTCACAATGTCTGTCCTATAAGATACGCAAATATAAGATACTCAAGGATATTGCCGTATTCACCATCTCTCTCTACAGGGCTCTATAAATATTATATATGGCCTCCCATACCTTACAAATAATTAAAGATTTTCAAGCGTTCCATCATTTTCATACCTATTCGCTCGCCAATTTGAGAAAAGAAACAAGTGGGGGCTAATCACCCAAAATTATCAACTAATGGCAACTGCTTCGAATAGGCTCTACTCTGTTAAAATTAATTAAAAAGGACATCAACAAAGAAATGGGTTGCTAATGCTGATTTATAGCCAATATATATACGAGAAACTCTATGGTGGGACTGAAGAGACCTATAGGCTAGCAGACCGTAATCATTATGATTCATGATTAAAGATAACTAAAAATAATTAAAGATTAATTAGGCCTCCTTTTTCCAAACTGCTTAATCATTCAGCTTTTGCTTTTTAACTTGACAAATCGCAAATCTTTCTTCGTTCTATGGAAGCAAAGTAAGCTACTCAACAAGTTTTGGAAAATACTAATCGGAAACATTTATCTTAATGTTGCCTACCAATAACCAAACAAAGAAGCACACCGTCAAAATCATTCAAATCCAGTAAAAAAATCCCAGTTCAATAAATACCCAGTAAACCCACATTGAATCAAAATGATTGAGTGTAAAAGTAGCTCAGAGGCTTATCAGATCTCGAAAATGGCAATAAACAGAGAAGAAAAAGAAACCATCTAGCCATTAGAAAAAAAGGGAAAAAGAGAAATCGAAAGAGAAAATGGGAAGTAGAACGTACCATCTTCTCCTAGAATAGCAGAAGCAAATAGAGCGAAGAAGATGATTAATGAAGCGAAGCATTTGGTTCTGTTTGAGCTATGAACCATCTTCGCTGTTCTTGTAAGCGAAGTAGTTTCTCTCTCTGTGTTTGCGAGTGTTGGTATGAATGGGCAGAGCAGCTTGGTTTATAGAGAAAGTAGTGTGAGTGTCCTTTTACCCGAGATTCCAGCTCTCTCGTCTTTTTCTTTACTTATTTTTCACAATAAACTCCTTTTCTTTTTTTCTTTTTTTTTTCCCTCTTTTTTATATAGTTTTTTTATTTATGGGTGTGGCAAATAGGTTGGGCCATATGATGGATTCTATCACAAACCAATTAAATTTTGTTGACTAAAGGGCAAATGAATTCTGATTTGCATAAATTATTAAATTGTTGTTAAAGGGATCATTATGATAGAGTTTTAAAAGACAATATTTTATAATATTATTTTTAGTTTTTAATTTTTTTAAAAGAAATAATAAATTCATGTACAATTATTTTTATATCATATTATATGAAAAAAAATAGAAAAACTTCATCTTTTGAATTTCTAAATTTACATTATTTTACATAATTCTTAAATTTTTATTCTGTTTTATTTAATTTTTAAATTTTCAGTTTAATAAAATAGATCTTCAAATAAAGATTTAATAAAATAAAAATTTACAAACTTAGCCTTTGTTTGGATGGGAGTTAATGAAATTAAGTGAGAGTAGAGTAATTTAAAATAAATAGGAGTAGAGTAAATTCATAGTTTAAAATAAAAATAGAGTAATTGATTATAATTTGTTTATAATTAAGAAAATAAATAAATAAATATATATATATATATATATAGAGAGAGAGAGAGAGAGTAAATTGGGAGTTACTCTCATTTACCTCAAAGTGAAAGTAACTATTTTGGAACTTATAAAGTAATTAGTTACTCTCACTTATTCTATTTTACCCTCGGTTACTTTGTATTTTTTACAAAATAACTCAATTACCGTCACCTATTCTACTCTTATTTAATCCAATTCAAACAAAGGTTTAATATATACTAAAATTATACTATTATATCATCTAAATATGGTGACTCTAAATTTAATGTAAATAAAAATAAAAATTTTAAAAATTCGATATAATAAAATAAAATTTTAAAATTCAATAGTAAAAAAAATATACATTCAAAAATTTGAGCACATTTTTTTTAAATTTATGAAATTATAAATAATATGCTGCTTATAAATAATATAAATTCATGGCCCAAGTTTTATTTGACAATAAAATCAATTTATTGTTATTTTATTATATTGCAAGATCAATTGGACCGTGAATTATATAGTTGGTATAGGTTATTGACTTCTTGTTAATAAAATACATTTCAATAACCTTTTCTCTTTACAGGACTTTAATAATTGAAATTTTTATTAGTTCCTCCATTTTACATCAATTATTTAAAAAATTTATTCCCTTTCATTTTATAAAATCAATATAATGTTATTATAGTTATTTTAATATTATTACTTTTACTGGTGTCAATATTATATTAATATTTTTTCTTTTATAAGTCACGTCAAATTTGAATTTTTTGAATTTACTCTTATTACAATGCCTAACAAGTTATATATATATATATATATATATATATATATATATAAACGCTTAGAAAGAAAATAGTTTTTTATTTTCTGTTTTCTATTTTTCTAAAAAATTGAAGTATTTATTTTTTATAAAAAATTTAGAAAACGCATTCATTTATCAACAAATTAAAAACTGAAGTATTTATTTTTTGTATATATATATATATACACATGTATATAAGCATATACATGTGTGTGTACATACATACATATATACATATATGTGTATGTATGTACATACATACATATGTATGTATATATATATGCATATGTATGTGAATATATGCATATATATACACATACATACACATGTATGTATACATACATATATATATATATTACATATGTACATGTAGGTGTCTGCGCATGTATGTACAGACATATATATACATATTCATATATATATATATGTACGTGCATACATATACATATACATATACATACATATACATATATATGTATGTGTGTGTGTGTATGTGTGTATATATGTGGGTGTGTGTATTAAAATTATTTAGAAAATTTGAAAAACATATTTTATTAATTTTTTAATTTCTTATTTATTTTGGAAAACTGAAAAATTCATTTTCTGTTTTCTATTTTAGAAAACTGACCGAAATAAATATGATCTTTATTATCTATTTTCTGTGGAAAATTTTTCTGAAATACTGGAGCAATTTTCTGTAAGTGAACGGGCCTTTAAGGTCTACAAAATTCTTTTAATCTCTTTATACTTTCTCACCCTACATATATCACTTTTAAATTTTCAATCTCTAAAAAGCATTTCAATATATTTTGATATTTATTATTGTCTCAAATCTTTAGATCCTCAAAGCCGATGGGTCCAATAAGCTTACACAAGTCCAAATAACTCTTATTGCCATCCAAACATATATCACTTTTTAATTTTCAACTCTAAAAAGCATTTCAACAAAAAAAAAAAAGTATTATTATTTATATTTAGTTGGATTAAAAAATCTCCTTCATTATTCCTCGGCTCGACGAATTTGAAGAAGGGAAGAGTATGGTCTCTTCTCGTGTTCCCATCGAGACAGTCTTCAGCACAATTTAATTCGTATGTACTTAAGACAGGAATTAAAAATTTTCAAAAAAAAAAAAAGACAGTAATTAAAACTATTAAAGAAAAATAATTCACGTTCCCCTATTTCCCGCGGCTGTGGGATTAAAAAACCAAAGGAAAGGTCAGTTATTCCGTGTTTTGAGAATCGTGGCCTTTAGTGGGCCCACCCGAATAATGGATCTCCGACGGCATCCCATCCTCGTGAGTTTATTCACTTGCTAAAATAAAATAGACTAAACAATTAAGAGGTAACTGCCAAAAAACCCACAGCGTTAATATACCTTTTCAAACTTTTCCCTCCATCCAATTTTCCGGCAATTGTTAACCGGAACAGGTTATGACGATATCAAAAACTCTCGCGCCTAGCAAGGTTAAGGCTCCATTCTTCATGTACTGATACGCTAAAAACCTCTAATCTCCTTACCATCATACCTTTTTGAATTTTTATTCATCCTTATTTTAAAAGTTTGTTTTGTATTCCTTTTCCCTTGAGAATGCCAGTACCAGGGGTTAGTGCTAGCAGATCAATTGTATAATGTATATATACAATTTGTATATATATAAAGAGTTGGGTCTGAGCTTTTTTACAGTAATATATATAGTAATGGGAATATGATAGGAAAATACTCTCTTAAAAGTAAATAAATGGTTTTAAAGAGAACTATCTTTAGTTGGTAGTAAAGGGGGTTTTAGAGTGAATCTAATTAAATGGAAGAGAGCATAAAATCTTAAGGATATGACTTATGATCTTCGTACGTTTCAAACTGAAATAGAGAGATTGTTTTACGTTTGTTGAGGACAACATTGATTCAATCAACTCAGAGATATTATTGCAGGCATTAGATGCTTTTTGCTTGAAGGGGGAGGGGAAACGATGGAGCGGGAGTCGAGGGTGAGGCCTTTTTTTTTTTTTCTTTCTTTGTGATTCTTTTCTTCTTTTTGAACATTGTCTACTTTCTTTTTTATCTTTATGAAGTTGATATGGCATTACTTTAATGTGTGCAAATACAATGACTTTCCATCTCCAAAAACAACTCGAAAAGATCATAAAGAAGAGAAAGGAGGCTTAATGAGAATTACACTATTATTTTCATGTTAATTTAATTATTTTTCTTTCCCAGAATATAAGTTATAATTATGTAATTTTGATTGAATAGTGTAATTAATGTTGTTCAATAGTACAGGCAATTAGAATAAAAATGAGCAGGACATGAACTGTATAAATATAAAATTGGTATTTTAGAGAAATCGAAAGATCCATTAAAACGGTTAAGTGGTATACATCTTACAAGTAGAGTTTTTTGCAAATAGAGATGTGTAATTAAATGTTCGAAAATTATAAGCGTGTAATTCACTCTTAAAAAAGTTTATTATTTTTAACTATATCTGTAACCATTAAAAATTGCACTCGTATTTTCTGTCACGTAGGCATGAAATTGATACAATTTTAGTAAGTAGTGGTATGTAATAGAACGTATAAAATATAAAAGTATGCAAATGACAGAAAACAACAATTACATGTGTGTTTTTATGGTATATTTTAATTGAGTGAATTTGACTATTGTTACAGTACATACATATGCATACACACTAAATTAATATAAAATAATAATGACAAGTAAAATGTACGGCAAGTTCCTTGCGATTACGAATACCTACAACAACAAATAATAGATCGATGGATTTCCGACAAAAAAACCTCCGACTGTCAAGTTAGAGATTCTGAATAGGAGAATAAGAGTTTTTTAACTGAAAGAAAATTAAGTAATTTTTTCATACTTGTTTCTACTCCTTTTATAAGTGGGGTTACCGCGCTTCTAAAAGTTAATGGGAGGAGTTTTTCGTTTTTCCCAGCCACTAACCTAATAGCGGCGATTTTTGAGGAAACGTAGATTAGTGACGATTGTCTGTTCAATGTGGTGGAGTTATTTTCAGGACCAGCCTGTCGCTGATCTATAGCTCGGCTATATTTTTCTGAGGAGCTTGGCCTTTGGTCGGCTTGCCGGGCCCTCTTTGAGCCAGGTGTTCGGTTTATGTTGAACCGTTAAACCGATCTAATAGTTCGATTGTTATCATAAGTCCCTCCCAGTGGGCGACATTTATGTCTGCAACTGGCGGATAATAGCTGAACAAGTTCACTTAGTAATGCCGAATCTGAGCTCGTGGCTACTGGGCCGAATGAGCTGGTTGCGGCAACTTGAGGCCTTAGTGTTTACCGAACTTTGATTCGAAGTTCGGTGCCAAAGGTCGGCATACTTGCTCAGGTGTTGGGGGGGCCTATACCCAGGGCCACCCTGCCATACGCGCCATGACAAGGTGATGTCACTTCCCACGCGTGCATTTATTGGGGAGCACTTATAGCTTCCTATTTTACAGGGAGTAACGGCTAGGAGCGCCTCGATCCGAGTGTGCTGTCTTAAATGCGCTATCCCAAGTATGGATCAGCCACCACGTGTACGGCTCGAATTTATCGTAACCTCCTATATAAACCTCCTCTCCATCTCTTCACTTTCGTTTTCGCTCATTTCACCCCGTTTTTGTTTTCTCTTTTGCGCTTATTGTCTTGGAGCTTTGAAGTCGTTGTCTTCTTTTCGCAATCTTTCATCCATTTTCACCAGGTTTGTCCCTCATCCCCCTTCTTCATTCTTTGTATTTTGTATTAGCTCTTTCATCATGAGTTCGGAGAGATCTTCAAGTGAAGGAGTCGGGGCCAGTGGGGATGCTCCCAGTGGTAATGTCTAGGGCATGAGTAGGTGCTCTTCTTCAAGTGAGGGAGTTCAGCCGTTCGATTTAAGCCGGACTGCTACATCATCCAAGAAGAAGGCTCCTCGCCGACTGTCTGGAGTGGGAAGCACAAGTTCGACAGTTAAAGAGGAGGAGCTCGGTTCTCTCCTTGCCCAACTAACTTCAGAGCCAAACTTTTTCGCTAGTAAACCTAGCACCTCACAAAGGGCGAATACGAAATTCGCTAACAAGAGGAAGACAACCATTCACGAGGCGCAACTGGAGGTCGGTGTCTGCCTCCCTTTGACGAGCTTCAAGGTGAGCGTGCTGAGGTATTTTGATATGGCTATCGAGCAACTCCACCCCAACGCTTGGCCGACTCTTTTCGCCCTTCAGATTTGGGCCGTGGAACAGGCATAGATCTTACTTTGAATATGTTCCGAGCAACCCATATGGTCGGTCTCCGAGCTGGTACCGAGGACCACGATTACATACAAGCTTGGCCTGGTTATAGGGTATCTATTGGGAATTCGGAGTCCTTAAAGAAGTGAAAGGATCGATTCTTTCTAGTGGAGAGAGTGCGGGCCGACTTCCAAGTACGTACAACTTGGGGGAGATACACAAATTGGAACGACGGGAACTTGTGGCTCTCGAATGAAGAGGAGTTAATCTTGTCTCACTGGAGGGAACTGGCCCGGGACAAGTGGGATTTGAAGAATTTATTGGATCCTTGCAGTTCAAAATTGATTCCTCGTCGAACAAAAGGTAGTGTTCTTTTTTTCTTATTTCGTGATACTGATGCGTTGTTTTAATTTGTTTTCTTTTTACAGTTATGAGGAGGATGAACAGAGCTATGGAGATCATGAGGGCGAAAAGGTAGAAGTTAGCCGAAGATTCTCCGAGTACGTCTCTTGTTGTGAAGGAGGTGGAGGCGAACCCGCCTCCCGAGGCTCAGGCTTTGACGACCACTGTAGAGGTTTTTGGGACTTCGGTTGTTTAGGCTTATGGGACTCCTGTTGCCGAGGTCGAGGTTGCTAAACCCTCTGAGTTACGAGGCCAAGCCGATAGGGAGCCAAAAGACCTCCAAACTATGCTCCGCGAACTATGCAAACTCTGGGAGGCTATAGGGGATAAATACTCCTCCCAGGACCCGAACTTCAAAACCTTTGTGCACATAACTTCCTGCGTGCCGAAGGAGGTCACCCCCCTCACCGCCCTGAGTGCTAAACGTTTGGCTGATCGGTTGAAGAGGCATCAGCTAGAGGTGAGTGGTTTGGACTTGTTGGTAGTGTTCGTCTCTTAAATATGCCCTCATCTTTTCTGTGTTTTGTAGGGATCCCAACTGATCGGCGCGACTATAGCGAAGATGAACGATCTCATTGCGAAGCATCGACGAGCTGACTCTGACTTCGGCTCCCTACGATCGAGGATGGGAGAGGTTGAAGAGAAAGCTCGTAAGGCCCACGAGCAGGCCGAAGAGAAAGTTCGCAAGGCCTAAGAGCAGGCTGAGGAGGCTGTAGCAAAGGCGATTGAGCTAGAGTCCTATTTAACTCAGGAAAATGAGTCAGACTTCGCTCTCCAGGCCGAGCTTGATCGATTTAAAGAAAAGGAGGCTGAGTGGGAGAAGAAGGAGGAAGCTCGCGAGGAGAAGGATGTCAAGGTTTTGGCTGAGAAATGTATGGCGTTTAGCGCCAAGATTTCCTCTACTGTAAAGGGGAGATATCCCGAACTCGATCTGTCTTTTCTGGATAATGTGTATCCAGATAAGGACTAAATCCCTGTAATAGCTTTCCTTTTTAATGAAAATCCGAACTCTCCTTTTTGTCATGTTTAAGTTTACGCTTCGTGTTTAGTTTACTTTCCTAAGAGTTCTAACATATACAAACTATTCGCGTATGGCGAGGTGAGTTGCCTCGGTCTTCCCTGTATAGCCTAGGATCGTCGAACCGTGCTTAATTAAGTTAATAAAGAAACTGCTCGGTAAAAAAACTATTTAAATAATAAGTGCATTATGACGCGTACCTTATGTTCGAAGCTTCGATGTAAGGGATTTGGAATGCCAAAGTGAAATTCACCTTAGGGCTGTGTAATCAACGTACTTAGAGGGATTGGCTGGGCATCATTAGAGGTTCGGGCTTTTAAGGCGATGATTCCGAGCCCTTTCCTTAAGTGTAATTGGTTTTGCAAGTTAAGTTTTGCGGCGAACTGTGCTGAACTTAATTGAGTGATTAGACTATCTTGGTGGAGATGCCAGCCATTTAACCACATGCATACTTAGCCTTGTTAGTGAGTTTAGCGGCGTATAGTGCTGAACTTGCTTTAATGATAAGGCAATTTTGGCAAAGTTATCAAGCCTTTTAACCATAGGCATACTTAGCCTTGTTAGTGAGTTTAGCGGCGTATAGTGCCGAACTTGCTTTAGTGATAAGGCAATTTTGGCGCAGTTACCGAGCCTTTTAACCATAGGCATACTTAGCCTTGTTAGTGAGTTTAGCGACGTATAGTGTCGAACTTGCTTTAGTGATAAGGCGATTTTGGCGCAGTTACCGAGCCTTTTAATCATAGGCATACTTAGCCTTGTTAGTGAGTTTAGCGGCGTATAGTGCCGAACTTACTTTAATGATAAGGCAATTTTGGCGAAGTTACCGAGCCTTTTAACCATAGGCATACTTAGCCTTGTTAGTAAGTTTAGCGGCGTATGGTGCCAAACTTACTTTAGTGGAAGGGAGTTAATGGTGAATATACCGAGAATTCGGACATATCCTGCTAAAAATTTGCCAAGTATTTTGCACAGAATGTCATTCATTAAGCTTAAATCCGGTAGACAGAAACATCTGTCGGACTTGCGTTGAGGATATAATATCATAGCGGCCACTTACAATAGAAATGAAGAAACAACGAAGATGATGTACGAAAATTAAAGATGATAAAATGAGAAACAGTACAAGATATGGCGTGATGAGTGCCGAGCTACTGGTAATATGGTTTGAGGTTGATTCCATTCCAGAAGTGCGGGAGTTATTTGCCTGCGAGATCCTCTAGCCTGTAAGCTCCGTTTTGGCTTGATTCCTGGATAACATATGGCCCTTCCCAGTTGGGATCCAGCTTGCCTACTCCTCTTGCTGTCGTGATAAGCTGCCATACGCTGCCTGTATGCCGTTGAGCGTATCTGGGCGCACTCCTTGCCTTCTTCGAGCCGATCTAAGTTATATAATAGACCGGCACAGTTCTCTGCGTTGGGAGAAGGTGCTCGGACACCTCACATCCCTATCTCATAAGGAATGACTGCTTCAGTATCGTATGTGAGTGCGAAGGGTGTTAGCCCTGTTGTTGACCGAGGCGGTGTCCGGTAGGCCCATAACACATTGTTAAGCTCTTCGGTCCACAAGCCTTTGGCCTCTTCAAGCTTTTCTTGAGTCCGAATAAAATAGTTCTATTTGTAACTTCAATCATTTCGTTGGATTGCGGATGATACGCCGAAGTGAAATTCAACTAGATTTTCAGCTCGGAGAAGAAATTCTTGAAAGCCTGACAATCAAACTATTTACCATTGTCAGATATAATTGAGAGGGGGATATCGAACCTTGTTATGATGTTCTTATTCAGGAACTTAAGCACGTTTGCCAGTGTAATGGTTGAAAGTGGCTCTGCTTCCACCCATTTGGTAAAGTGGTCCACCGCTACCACCAAGAACGACCTTTGTCCTTTTGCTCGGGGAAAAGGGCCCAGTATGTCAATCTCCCACTGGGCGAAAGGCCACGGGCTGTGGATCGATTTCTGCTTTGCCAAGCTCTGGTGTGGAATGTTTGCAAACCTTTGGCACTTGTCGTATTTTTGCACTAAAGCCTTCGCATCAGCCTTCATGGTTGGCCAGTAATACCCTTGTAAGAGAGATTTTCGGGCTATGGCTTGTGCGCCTTCATGGGCTTCGCAGATGCCTTCATGAATTTCTCTGAGGATGTAATCCCCTTTTTCACTGCTTACACATAAAGACCACGGGTTGGAGAAAGATCTCCTGTATAACTTGTTGTCCATCACGGCATATAAGCTCGACTTGCGAACTATTTTTTGGGCTTGGGCTCGTTCCTCTGGCAGAGTTCCTGACATAAAGTATTGATAAATAGGTAAGCGCCAACCTTCCATTGGCTCCTGAAATTGAACTTGATAGGTCTCGTAGGTGGGGCGTGATATGATGATGGAAATGATATATGTATTGTCAATCGGGCTATTGAGACTAGCTTTCTTTGCCAGAGTATCTGCCTCCGCGTTCTCCAACCGAGATATTTGAGTAATGGACCAAGCTCCCTCTCTTTCCTCAAGCCTGGCTAATAGGGCAGAGGTCGGCTCTTTATAGCAGATCATTGAATGATCTTTAGCTTCGAAATTTTCTTTTAGCTGACTAACCACCAGTTGGGAATCTGAAAATATCTCTAAGTTGTCCGGCTTTACTTCTGTTGCCAACTGCAGCCCGTAACATAGGGCTTCATATTCTGCCACATTGTTGGAGGCTGAAAAGGTCAGGCGCGCCATGGGTCGGATCTGGATTATCAATGGACTCCTCAAAATTACTCCGATTCCTGCTCCTTCTGTACTTGAGGCCCCATCAACATACAGCTTCCACGATACTTTCTCTGGTTTAAGAACTGGTTCATGTAACTCAGCTACGAAGTCTGCCAACACCTATGCTTTCATGGATGTCTGTGGCTCATACCGAACATCAAATTCTCCTAAATGAGCGACCCATTCTTTTAAATCTGTTTGAACATTCTGGCCTTTGTAACACCTTTCGCAGGTTTGTGTTTGTGCGCACCGAAATTGTGTGCGCCTGAAAGTACGGTCGGAGCTTGATTGTTATTATAATGAGTGCAAGGGCCAGCTGCTCTAAGATAGGTTAATTGAGTTCGGACCCCTGAAGTACTTTGCTAGTGTAGTAAATAGGAAATTGTTGGCTATCCTCTTCTCGAACTAGCACCGAACCTACTGCACCAGTTGAGATAGCCAAGTGAGGTATAAAACTTCGCCAGCTAATGGCCTGCTGAGCAGTGGTGGGGTTGAAAGGAACTGCTTCAAGGCCTAAAATGCTTGTTGGCATTCTTCTATCCAGGCAAAGTTCTTGAGGTTCCTGATTGCTCGGTAGAAAGGCAAACACCGTTTAGCCGAGCATGATATGAACCTGTCCAAAGCTGTTATCCTTTCATTCAGCCTTTGTACTTCTCGGACTGTTCTAGGCGGGTCCATGGTCATGATCGCTTTGATCTTCTCTGGGTTTGCTTCGATCCCCCGCTTCGATATCATAAAGCCAAGAAATTTCCCAGACTGGACCCTAAAGGCACACTTTTCTCGGTTGAGCTTCAAGTCTGACTCTCGAAGTCTTTGGAAGGTCTCATTCAGCTCGGTGCATATGTCTGTCGAGGCTCGGCTCTTGACGATTATGTCATCCATATAGATCTTCATGTTTCTCCCCAACTGATCGGCGAACAACTTATTCATCAGCCTTTGGTAGGTGGCCCCTGCATTCTTCAATCCGAAGGGCATGACCTGATAATAGTAGGTTCCTCTGTGAGTGATGAATGCCATTTTTTCTTCATCTGAGTGGGCCATCTGGATCTAATGGTAGCCCATCGAGGCATCGAGGAAGGCGTACTCTTCAAACCCTACTGTTGAGTCCACAAGTGTGTCTATGTTTGGCAGCGGATAGCAATCTTTCAGGCATGCTTTGTTTAGATCGGTGAAATCAACACACATCCTTCACCTGCCGCTGCTTTTCCGGACAAGAACCATATTTTCCAGCCAGTCCGGATAGAATATCTCCTTGATGAAACCACTTTCAAGCAAAGTCATCGTCTCTTGCTCGATGGCCAACTATCTCTCGGGGGCATAATTCCTCTTCTTTTGTTTTACTGGCTTCCACTCTGGCCGAACATTCAACGAGTGAACTGCTAAGTCTTTTTTTACCCCCTGGATGTTCGAGGTTTGCCAGGAAAAAAACATCTACGAACTCCCTGAGGGTTGAGAGTAGAGCTTCTTTCTCCGCCCCCGTCTTTCCCGTAGGTATGTGAACCTTCTTTCCTGGCTCTAGTTCGACTACCTGCAGCACTTCTGCCGGCTTCGCCCTTCGTTCCTCTTTCTCTGGTACATCCATTGCGTCAAGGGGCAGGCCTTGATTGGCCCTTCTAAGCGTGGTTAAGTACGTCTCCCGAGCCATTTTCTGATTTCCTCTCAAAATGGCCACTCCGTCGTCTATGGGGATCTTAAGCATCGGGTTTTTCACGGAGACACGGGCATCCACTTCAGACAGTAGGGGTCGGTCAATTATTACGTTGTAAGACAGCAGAATATCAACCACCATGAAATCTGCCCGGTAAGTACAAACCATCGCATCGTCTTCGAGCTGTATGGGCAGATTTACTTGCCCTTCTATTCGAACAGGCACTCCGGACAAACCAATAAGGGGGACACTGACTTTCTCGAGCTTGTGGTCTGACATCCCCAATACTCTGTATGCTTGAGCTGTTATGAGGTTGATCGCACTCCCTGTGTCGACCAGTATTTGCTGGACTAGAAAGTCTTAAATGATTGCTTCAACAATTAAGGCATCCATGTGTGGGTGCTGAACATGTGCACTATCGGTCGCTGTAAATTGGATCATATTTGTGGCCGAGCTTATCCCTTGCCAGATGGACATGACCTCCTTGGACTTCCTCTTTCGGGAATGGTTTTGTTGCTTACCTCTGGCAATCATATGTATGACTCCAGCGAGTGTTCGCCTTCCACCATTGGTTCTGTTCCTATTCGATTGAGGAGATGGCTACCTCTGTCTTTTCCCTCTCTCGTCTTGCTTGGTGAAACGAGCAAGGGTTCATTTCCAAACTAGGTGCTCGATTTTTCGCTTGAGTTGCCTGTACTCTTCGGTCTCGTGGCCTTTGTCTCTATGAAAAACACAATAGAGGCCCTGATCTCTGTTCGAATCTTCCCTCATGGGTCTTGGCTAATTAACCTTTCCGTTCTGCTTTAACCAAGCTAAAATCTATTCCCGAGAGGCCGTTAGGTGCATGAATCTTTAGTCCTTTTTGTTATCGGGGCGGGGAGTGTTGATTGCATATGACTTGTTAGTCTAGTTGCCTCCTCGGTACTTTTTTTGGTCGACCTTGCTGGAATTTCCTCCTTTTCGAGCGAATCTTATGCTGTCTCCCCCCTCCTTCTCCGATGCCCATGATCTATGGGAGGCATGGCGGAGATGTCGAGCCTCATCCATGCGAATGTACTTGTGTGCTCGGGACATTAGCTCGGTAAAGTTATTCGGGGGTTTCTTGCTTAGGGAGTCGCTAAAATCCTGACACCTCGTGTTTTAGATTAGGGCATTAATGACGACCTTCAAGTTCAGATTCTGTATGTCCATGGACACATCATTGAACTTTTCCACATAGGTGCGTAGTGATTCACCCTTTTCTTGTTGTACTAGGTTCAGATCGACGGACACTTATTTCGGGCGAATGGCGGCCACGAACTTGGCGACGAACATGTCACTGAACTGTTCGAAGTTCTGAATACAATGTGATGGCAGGTTTTGAAATCAGATTTGGGCTGAGTCTGCCAAGGTTTGGGGGAAAATCTTGCACAAGGCGGAGTCGTCAGCTGTGAGGACCAGCATAGTGTGCTGGAACTGGTCGATATGAGCTCGAGGATTGGTATTTCCACTGTAGGTTTTGAGGTAAGGAAGGCGAATATTGGAAAATGGAGCGGCTAATATTTCGCGAGAGAGGGGTGATCGAAAACTGCCTTGGTATTGAAGGGTAGTTCGATTTTGCTGCCTTTGGATTCTGTCGTCTAAGAGGCGGTTGAATTGTTCAGTAGTTAGGGTGATAGTGGAGTTGGGGTTTTGGGGTAATGTTGGGGAGAAGGTTTTCCGACCAGGAGGCTGAGAAGGGCGAGGCACATTGGTGTTTTGCGGGGGTCAGGGATGGGGCTGAGCCTATGCTACGATTGTTGATAGTGCGGCGATGAGGAATTGGGCCGTTTGCGGGGTAATGCTAGGAGTAATGGTTGGAATTGTCATGATCGGGGAAGCGGAGACAGGGTCGTTGGGTTGAGGGAAAAATTGCAGCATTCCTGGCAGGGTGGGGTTGGACGTTTGGTTTTCTGGCTGGGAAGTGTTTGGATTGAGATCTGGGAATGTTTCACGCTCATCGCACCAAATGATGACAAGTGAAATGTACAGCAAGCTCCTTGTGATTGCGAACACCTGCAACAACAAACAGTAGACCGGTGGGTTTTCGACAAGGGGGCCTCCGACGGTCAAGTTAGAGATTCTGAATGGGAGAATAAGAGTTCTTTAAGTGAAAGAAAATTAAGTAACCTTTTCATACCTGTTTCTACTCCTTTTATAGGTGGGGTTACCGCGCTTCTAGGAGTTAATAGGAGGAGTTTCCCATTTTTTCCGGCCACTAATCCAGTAGCGGCGATTTTTGAGGGAACATGGATTAGTGGCGATTGTCTGTTCAATGTGGTGGAGTTATTTTTGGGACCAGCCTGTCGCCGATCTATAGCTCGACTATATCTTCCTGAGGAGCTTGGCCTTTGGTCGGCTCGTCGGGCCTTCTTTGGGCCAGGTGTTCGGTTTATGTTGGACCGTTAAACCGATCTAATAGTCCAGTTGTTATCAAATAATATTTCATTTTTATTTTTATCTAATTTAATGGTGTGTATACATCGATATCGTATAAGTACACATGAAATTAGGGATGTGCAATGGTTGATTTGATTTAATAACCGAAAATTGATTTTTAATAATTTTATCAACCGAACCGAACTGAAGTATTTAAATAACCGAACACTAATTGAATCAAAATTTTCGGTCGGTTCGGTTAACCGAAAACTAAAAATTAAAATTATTTAAAAAAAATAAAAAAATAATGTCTAAAAATTATACAAAATTACAAATAATAATATATTAAATTAAAAACATCCAAATTGTATAAAATAAAAGTCCAAATTAAAGATACAATCCCAAAATATATAATAAATAATACAACAAAAACCGTCAAATAAATTTTTTCATTCCATCAATTTTTAATTAAATCATCAAAATTTCAAATTATTACCTAAAAAATAGATACTAATAATTGATAAATGTACTCATATAATATGCAACTCAAAATAAAATAATTTACATGTATAAAATATCCAAAACATTACCTAATTAAATAAAATTTCGATATGTTCGGTTTTTTTATGATTTTTTCTCTAAAAATCGAATCGAACCGAAATAACAAAAATTTTTTAAAATTTAAAACGAAACTGAACCGAAAAACCAATCTAAATTAAAAAAATTGATTAATTTAGTTTGATTTTTCTATTTGAACGGGAGTTTGCTAAGTTCTACGTGGAATTTTCAATTAAATTTGAAGAAGTAATTATTAAAAAAAGATTTTAAAATATCATAAAGTGAGTTGCCATCCATCTATGTACGGAGTGTGTGAACCGCCAGATCGGCGTGTTCACATCCATTGAACGGTAGGCAGCACTTGTTGGATTGGTGCATGTTTCATGGAATGTTTGCCCTCATAAAATACCCTTACACCCAAAATAACGGCTGCATCGATCTGTAATTGCTAATTGAGAAGAACACAGAAGGAAGTTGAAGAGGAGGCAGCAGAAGCAAGAGGAGCTAATGGCATCTTCAACGGCTATTCGAGAATTACAGCGCGATCTTGAAAACAAAGCCAATGATCTTAGCAAACTTCAGAAAGGCAAGTCTTCCCTCTCTTCTTTTATTAAACCCTACTCTGACATTTACAAATTTGTACGCTTCTCGATTGCGAAACGTAACTCGTATGCACCTTTTGATTCTAGATATCGCAAAGAATCACCAAGTCAGGAAAAAGTATACTGTCCAGCTCGGCGAGAACGAACTTGTACTCAAGGTCTCTCCTTCTCTCTATAATGTTTTAATTATTGGCTGCCTTGCGATTAATCGGTGTTTTTTAATTTCTTCTCAGGAGTTGGATTTGTTGAATGAAGGTGCAAATGTCTACAAGTTGATTGGTCCAGTACTTGTGAAGCAAGACTTGGCCGAGGCCAATGCCAATGTGCGCAAAAGAATTGAGTATATCTCTGCTGAACTGTAAGTGTGCTCGTGCTTTAATATGCCATTGGGCTTCGGTAATTTGGATTCTCGTAGCTGTTCTACTATTTTGATAGCTGTAGTCACATATGTGATGTGAATTACAATTCATTGGAATTGGTGAAATTGATAGTTAATTTAGTTAACAGATCCCATTCAGTGCCTTTCATTTACTACAATCTACCCTGATAAGGAACTGGTTTTTTATTTGTTTTCTTGTGTCAGTTGTTGTGATAGTTTATGATCCATTTGGTGATTGTGGATTTAACTGGTGATGGGAAAGATTGCATTTTTCATTTTCATTTAGATTTCAAATTTTCCTTTTTCTTTTTTAATTGTCGTCTGATTTGTATGAGCAAATCCGTTATTGAAATTTCTAAAAACAAAAGAAGTATGCCTACCCAGAATTTCAACTTTAATGTTTTTGAGTTGTATATTTAGGTGCTGATGCAGCATCCCTCAGGCATCTTTATTCAAAATTTCCAGCAATTATTGCTACTCATGTTGTTGAGTCTAACTTTGGATGTGACTGTATGTTTCTGTATTATAGGAAGCGACTTGATGCAACCCTTCAGGACTTGGAAGAAAAGCAAAATAGCAAAAAAGATGCGGTTTGTGTTATTCAATTTCACATGTTTCTTATACTTATGTCCATGATTTTTGGGAAATTTTAATTTCTATTTTGTGTTGGTGGTAATTGAATACTGTGTTGTTTAATATATCCATTTGTGTTGCAGTTAGGAAGGGAGAATACTTCTAATAGCTTGATTTTCATTTTTCTTCTATTCCAATGTAATAGAAAAGCTATAACTGCTGAATTCCACCTGCATTTTGGACTTGCTGCCCGTCAATTGTCAATTTCAACCGGTTACTTCTATCAATATTCTTTTGATAGCATTAACTAATTGCAGATCCATATTATTTTTTGCTGTGATCATGGCAAGAGCCAGTGTCTTTTCTTTTTTCCATCTCTACTACCTTACCCCCTTCAATTTTCAATAATTTGTCACCTGCAAAACTAGAGATGGAAACTAGAAATCCTCTCGGAATTTGAATGAGTAGGAAAAGACTGGCTTCCTCTCTTCTCATTGCAACATTCATGCATGTTTTGCAGAAATGTTACTAGTCATACTGATTTCATGGAGAGGTGACCGATGCAGGATCAATAAAATGAGATGAATTCTTATTTTGCTATTTTCTATTTTTTTACCCTCCATCTAATTCAATAAGAACTTATTTGCTGTGTGATTTAATTAGAAAGCAAATTTATTCAGATTTTCCTATAGCCTAGAGACCAAGTATTAGGACTCCATCCATAGTAGGGGTGTGGCTTTTCTTTTTCAGCCTTTTTATATTTGGGTTAAAATATCCAATCAGAGTTTGGTCTTTTTCTTAGATACTTGTACATATCATTTGAAATCTTCCTCAAACTTAGATAAGTAATTTAAAGTTCTGCACTTTATTAGGATATTTGAGATCCTTATCCCGATAGAATGAGATTCCCATGGGCTGCACATACCCAAGATGAGAAATATTAGAAAAATAATATGTGGAATTATTTCAGTGAACCTGATTGTTTTATCTTTTGTTCGAGGATTTGAGGCTCGAGTACATCTTTTGTATCCAAGTAAAGAGCCAACTCCCCTTGCTTAACTTCCTGCATAACTCTAGCTTTACTTGGGTTCAGTTCATTGTGCATGTTTGTTGGCTGTTTTATAACAGTGGCTACAATCTAGGATCATTCATACCAAATTTGGCCTTGTTCCTTTTGTTGTTGTTTATGCTTATCAGTTATACTTGCAGAAAGAGACTGTGTGATGTATATGTCAGTTACATTATATGGACGCATCTTGCATGCACCCAAGCCTTTAAGAATCCCTCTTTGTTGCACTTTTGTGTTTGTAGTTGAGATTGATCCAGGCATTTTAAGTTGTGGGTTTTTGTGAAAATAGCAGTTGGTAGCTGTCAAGTGGGCACAAATCAGTTTTAGGACAATTGAATGGGATTCGTAGAAAATAGAAATCCACTCCTCTTTTAGCGTATCAGATTGTGTCAAAGGTCATATTTTAATCTCAATGACTTACTATTAAGGCGTAACAGCATATGTAGTTAACATTGAGAGTTGGTTTTTAAGGTCTCAATATGTGGTTAAAGTTGTAGTATTGCATGAAGGAAGGTAACCCTGAAGGAGTCCCTATTCATTTGAGCTTTTATAATGCAACTGAGAACACATTTAACTAGATAATTCCTTTCCAATTTGCGCTCCATCTCTCTCTTGTGCAGTGCTATAGAAGAGTTAAGATAGATATCCATTAATGTGTCTTTTCTGTAGCTGGGCCTACGTTAAATCCTAGTGGATTGTATAGTAAGGATATTTAGTTAGCTCATGATGGGGAAAGTCTTCGATGTGATGTTCTGGAAGGACATGGGGGTTTGGTAATCCGGTTGCCTGTATATGTGGTCTGCAAGTACAATCTTTGTAGCTTTAGGAGTGCACTTCTATGCAGAAGAATCAGTACTGTGTTCAACTTTATAACGTTGCCTAAATTCATATAATAGACTATAACATATTTTGTTCTATTTTAAAATTCAGTAAAATTTGTCTAGTTTTAGACTTGCCTTTCAAAAGTGAACTGGCCAGGCCAATCGTTTTAAATTATCTTTCAGCATGTATTATTTTACAATTAGCTCTCTCAATCAAAATCTGGTCTTCAAAACCCAAAATGTTTAGGTAACATTCATTTTTATGTTTTAAATTTTGTGAATATTTTTTGACATGTTATGGGCAGAGTCATTCACTTTACCCATAAAATACCATGATTGTGCCATGGTGGCTTACTGTACTTGATGCATGTAGCTAAATCCAACTAAACTGAATGTGGTTGTTAACCCCATGTGTGGATAAAAAATGTCAGTTGTTTGCTAAGTATAAGACATTATATTTGCAAAGGTAGCTGGAAGTTGGACCATAAAGTTGAAATTTGATGCAGTTATTTATTTTTTTCATCAAGTTGTCTATTTGCTTGTGCTGAGGCACGGATGCTTTGCCATCTGCTTAAGCATCTATACTCAGCTATTTTGTGGTTTCTTGTACTTTTCTTTGGTAACTTGCATTTTTTCTCTTTGTTTCTGTTGATTGGAGCTTGAAAAATGAAAATTCATTTCCAAGATTACATCTGTCATTATATATTTACACCTCCTTGTTTAAGACGAAGCATGCAAACTATTTTCATGCATAAATCACTTTTACATATTTTCATGTTGCTAGAGTATGTTTTTGCCAAATCGGCTTTGTAGAACTTCTTTTGCAGCATCATCCAAACAATGGCTAACATATATGTTACAAAGGTTTATTTTACAAGATGAACCAAATTTTATTCGGTATAGAACATGCTTTCTGATCAGCTTTAGTTTGTTGGGATATTGTTGTGCAGATCTTTAAGTTACAACAGAGGATGCAATCTCTCCAGGCTGGAAAGGCCAAGGCATGATTGTGATATTTAATGTGGTAGGCTTCAGCATTTGTATCTCTGCCCCACAATCTGATGTAGATACTTTGGTATTGATGCCTCTGTTATACTGTAAACCCTTTATTCCCTAGATCATTATGGGCTTTTCTAATTTGCTAAAAATCTATAAATTGATTAGTTTTGAGATACTTTGCCTTGGCAATTGAAAAAAGAGCAATGAATTGCTATTGGCATTTGAAGCTGTATATATGGGTCCCTATTAGTTGTTATAGCCTGAACTGGTTCATAAAGCTTACGATAATATGCTGCATAATATCGAACATGAGAACAAGACTGCTTATTGTTGGAGGTTTTGTTCGCATATGATAAAGAATCCATGGGTAGTTGTTTTGTTGGTCGAGTTCTTGCTTGTAGCGTGGGCCTTGAGTTCATATCTGGAAACTTAATGAAAGTCAAAGCAGGGGCAAGACAATATATATAAATATGTCCATTTTCCTCTTTTCCCAAGCGCAACATTTAAGGATCAAAATCCATACCTTCTAGTCCAGGGCACAATTCGCTGGGCAAAGTGTGAATAAACAACCTTATTATTGAAAAATTAAAACAGATAAAATTCTACTCCGTCATTTATTTTATGTGATTATTGTGGGCATTTGCATTATCAGGTGTTTTTTTTTTCGGGTGTTTATGTATGCGTGGCAAATAGGTTAGGTTGGACTATAAATGGAATAGGCCATAAACAAATTAGATCATAAATAAGTTGAGTTGGATTCGATTTAGAACTTTATTAAATACGAGTCATAAAAATAGATTGAGCTATAAATGTATCCTATCATAAACAAATTACCTTTTATGATATTGTTTTATTTTTATTTTTCAAAAAATTATGTATGTATATTCATGAAAAATAATTATCTATGGGGTTAATAAATAATTTTCCTCCAAATCATCTCTGAAATGGATAATCTATTTTACCCCTGGAGTGTCCCCGTACAATAGAGCCCATTAAAATGTTGATTGTGCTCAAAAATGGCCTGGCACATATCTTCCAATTGGCATAGAATGATTAGGGGCATTTTGGTTGCCCCAGCCAAATATTCTAAGCATGCAAATGTTATGCTGCAAAGTATATATGCTTCTAAAATGGGTTACATGTTTGATGACTTCTTTTTTCCTTTCTGTACGTCTCACCATTGAATTTTTGACCATATTGAAACATTTATATGCTTATATTTTCTAACTTCTTTCCTTCTTCTTCTTCTTCTTCTTCAATTTTTAAGGAGTTTCTAGTATGGGGTTCAATCAATAATTTGAATTAAATTCAATTGGAAATTAAATTCGAAATTAAAGTTCTCTGAATTTTTAGAACATACAAACAGCAAAAACCCATTCAATTCAACATAATTACTAAACATAAAGTGCTTGGTGTCTGTAAAGTAATATGTTGGTCTTGTCAATTAGAATATAATTTTTTAGGCTAAATACCTAAAATATCTCCTAAACTTGTATTTATTTGCATAATTGATACTTAACCTTTTATCGTATTTAGATTACTATTTGAATTTTAAATATCATCTTAAATCACTATCTAAATTTAAATAAAGATGATAATTTACCACTTCAACGAATATTAACATATAATATAACTAACATTGTTCAACATTTTTATATGTTCGGATGGTAAATTATTATCGTTATTTGAAATTCAAGTAGTGATTTATGATAATATTTGAGATTCAGTTAATAATAAAAATATAATTAAAGTTCAAGTATCAATTATGAAAATAAATATAAGTTCAGGAGATATTTTAGGTATTAAGCATTTTTTTATAATATATATTTGAGGCAGAAAAGAAGGATGGGACTTGAATTCCGATAAATTGAAAGAATAGTCAAACTCTCAACCGTTTAAACTGAAAATAATGTCTAATTTTACATATTTTAAATTTGCTACATATATTTGGTGTGTATGATTTGGAAAATTTTCACTTCAACATCTAAAATTAAATTTAGTCGAATTCCAATTTTTTAAGCAATATCGAGCATTGATATTGCATCAATGCATAGTTTGAAAAGTGTCATCTCCTGCCAACAATTGTCACGTGGTTATTTTCATCATGTCATCATCACCACCATCATCATATTATCGATATTTTCGAAAACGGGACACTGCTGGAGAGAGTGGGAATTGCAGATAGGATAATTCTGTGAAGTTTAGGGAGAGATAATTGTGAGTTAATTATTATTTTAAGCAGCTCCACCATAATTATAATGTGATGATAGGGGGTGCGGGGAGGCTCAAAGTCATTTTTCTTACACAATATATAGTGGGCAAGCCATATAACAAAACATAGACTAAATGCCCCAATCACATCATAAAGAAGTGTAGCATTGAGATATTTAAGCTATTTTGGAGTAATAATGAAAACAAAGTTAACAAACCCAATATTCTAAGCGAAACAAACTATAGAGACACCACAATCACCAATCACTCTTGCGATATATGCAAGAAACCTCTTGGAAGAAGAGAAGAAGTTTTTCAAAAAGCTTATGATAATAGAAGGAGACGAGCATAAAAATCTGGTGTGAATGGAACCATCAGTATATTCAATTTCTCGGTTGGACAAGACTAAGTGTGTTCTAAGGATATATGAACAACCCTATATTGATGATCCCACTAATTATCCCCCACTACAATCCCTATATTGGCTTCTCCGTGCGTTTTCTTGGTGTCGACAGGACAGTTTCTATATTATAACATAGCAAAAATTATTCAGTTCGTATATGTAAATGGAGGATCAAATGATAGAGTTTGTGATAAGAAAAATTGACATTAGTACGTCAATCAAGTTTATAAAAGGAGGCCAGTTGCATTGGTGCTAGTGTTTTCTCACCTAATTTAATGCATGTATTCAGTGGCGCATGCCTTCTAGAATACAAACCCTAATCTCTGTCTGCACGTAATTGAATACTTACAAACCCCAAGTAATTTTTTTTTTCTTAAGTTCTCTATGGTTAGAGAATCATTGAACTCCATAATTATATTTTATTATCGTCTAACTTATTTTAAAATTCACGTAATTCTCTTAGAAAATAGTTTTTAAATACTAAATTAAAAAAATTTTAACTTTTACTTGTCTTCTTTTAGCATAATGGGAGATAAATTTAATGAGCAAGTGTACCATTAAGTTTATTTAAAATAATCCATTTTAGCATTTCCTTCCATTTATTTCAAATTTAAATTATAAACTAAACATTCAGCAAATGTGAAATGTATAAATGTTTGGTAGATTTTATGCTGGATATGCAATTCAATAATGAAAATGTAGGAGCAGCTTTTACCCAGTAGTGTAATCATAGCAATAAAGCACCACAATGAAACCACATCACGAAGATTCGAACTGGCAATATGAAGGGTGCAAATTTCAAGGATATGATACTACTTGTTATGCTATACTCATATGAGATAGAGCCTAGATGTTTAAAGACAAGATATGAACAAAGAATTTCTGATCTATGGGATCTATATATTATCACGATTGATTCTTGAATTTCTTGAAGACGTACTAAATAAAAATATAGAATTAAATGGAATTTTCATTGACAGAAAGACCACTCAAATTGCCTTTCTTTTCTTAGCCCAAGATTGAATATGAGGGAATGGGCAACTCCTTCTCTTTTTGTCTTGTTTATGTTTATGTTCAAATTACATGAACAGACATGGCAATGATAATTGGATCTTTAACGTAATTTCAAATCCTCTTTCTCAATATTAGCGTGATTTAATTTCTCAATAGTTAACAAAAACAAACTTTGCTCTTTCTATTTCCAGACGTATATAACTTTTCATACCCTTTTACGTACTGAGCAAAAACTTATATACGAAAGCTTAATTATATGTGAAATCACATTGTGATAATTAATTAAAATCCATTAGGGGATTTGATGGTTTAGTGAGTAAGAGAATAAGTGCAACTGACAACCACTAGCTTTAAATTGTGGACCAGAAAGGATATCTGATCACATGAGAAGATCGAAAAAAGGAACATTAAATGGTGAATGGAACTGACTTATTATTTATATGTACCAAAGCTTTGATTTTGTGAAATTATTTGGTCCCCTTGCTACCATTCACTTAATGCATATGCACTACCTATAATCATGATTTTGTCTTCAACAATATCTTTGCTGTCTCTCTCTCTTCTTCAACCAAAAAAAAAAAAAAAAAAATCTTCATGTGATTTGTTTTGGGTAAAATAAAAGAAGAAAGTTTTAGGATTTTGTATATGGGTTTAGTAGTAAATGTTGGAATATTAACGTTAGTTTATTATTCTAATGGAATTCTAATGTTAGTTTAATATCTTACTATATTAAAAATAACACTAAATGTAATAATATAATTAGATAAATTGTATATCAAACAATTTAAATAAAATTAATATGATCATGAATTGAGAAATATAATACCAGAACATAAAGACCTTTGTTAAGAGAAGTAAAAAGTTTTGGGATAGAAATATAATATCAATATATCGTAAGGAAATTAAGAAGGACTTAATGTAAAGTAAATAAAAGTTTGAAGGGTCAATGCACAAAAAATGCAAATTGGAGGGCTTGAAATGTTTCTTTCCAATTAATTCAGAATGCCGACACATACCTTTGTAGATTCACCAATAACATTGAAGACATTTTTATTTTGTCTCATACTTAAAATCTCCAAATTAACACGATATGTTGTCTACAGAAAAAAAAAAGAAAATAGTCAATTTCCATATGTACTCCGTATAATGCAAAAGTGTTGTGCTTAACTTGAATTTATTCCATTAATTGGAAAAAATTCAGTTTTGGTCCTCAAAATTAATCTCTGCTGGCGTTGGTATGCTGTGCTCAAATTAATAAGGATTTCACGTAATTTATTTTTGCCAAGAATTAAAAGTTCATCGGCACTTGGATTTATGGTTTTGAGAGAAATTTTCTTTGTTCTTTTTGTACCATTCCAGTTAATTAGTAAATTTTACCTTTTTTAAATGTAGAGTAGACTTATACCGAATTGTGTAAATCCTATTTGTGTTTTATTTTTTTCATTTTTAATTTAATTAATTGTATTTCGTTTATCCAAATAAATATTCACAAATTAATCATATTAGTAATAAGCTTACCCATTATAACCTCATTTACTAACAACTAGCTTAACCTTATATAAACAAGATAGGTAAGTACAAGATCTCACCCATTGAGCTACGCACACACCAAGATCTGCCATATAATAAAGTAAACATAACAATAATTTATTAGACGCTAATATTGTGTGTGTGTGTATATATATATATATATTTGAAAATTTAGATAATTATTCATGTATTTGATTATATTTAAGACAAAATAAAATTTTATCTGAATAAAATAAAAGTTTGGAGTAAAATTACTAGTTGACAAAAATGCCATTTAACTTGTGAAAATAATTTTTAGTCAAATACATTTATCCATTACTTATTATAGAATAATTAGTATACATTGTATTTTTGGACGTTAAATATGATTTGAATCTAAATCAACTTGATAATAAAAGGTAAAGAAAAACAATGTATTTATAAAAATAATTACAAAAGTTTGTTCGATAGCCAACACTCGATTAAAAGTATAATAGATCTTGAATTTATTTATTTTTCTAGTGACATTTACTGGTTATGATTATATATTGCGCCTCTTTCGTGGCAAACAAACAAATGTAATAACAAGAATTAACGGACTAAAATATAATTGACTAATATTTAATGGATCAAAGTGGAAAAAAATTAATAGACTTCTTTCAAGAAAAACTAATGGACTAAATTATAATTGACTAACATTTAATGCATCAAAAGTGGAACAAAAACTGTGCTACCATACCAACTGGGTTGCTGTCAATATATAGATGAAGAAACAATGTTTCTTTTACTTTGAGTTGAGATGATATCTTGTTCTCATTACTTTATATTATATATTATCTTTGAATTATAATACAAGGAGACAATATTTCTGTTTCTCTTTGAATTGTGTTTCTTCATAATTAATAAATCTATACTCTATATATTATTTCTGAATTATAGTACTTCCAGACAATGTTTCATTTCTCATAATGAATTGTGTCTTTACAGAATGCGTCACTGGCTAATTTGAATTATATTCTAATGTGGTGTAGTTTTCGCGTCACATGTGTGTGTAAAGGAAATAATAATCCTTGGGTTGGATATCATTATGTTAAGTGATGATTAATTAAGGAGCTTAACTAAAATCAGTATCATCATCAATGAAGTCAAAGCAGACCTGTGCTGTTTGTCTACTTTAAATAGGCTTACGCACTCAAGAAGAGGAGCTGATGGTGTTGACAGGAAATGGACACCACCACTAACGGGATGGACTGCTTTGAACACAGATGGTACTAGTCAACCTGGATTTCGGTGTAACATGGCTGGAGGGGTGTTTAGGGACACAATTGGAACTTGGTTAGGAGGTTTCTCCTTGCGACTGAATAATGCAGGAGCTATTTACTCTGAGTTATATGCGATTAAGCAGGGGATGGAGCTCGCTTGGGACAAGGGATGGAGGCAACTCCTGGTGCAAGTCGACAGCTTGGAAGTAGTCAATCGGTTAACAAACATGGGGGAAGACAATCACCATTTCCCTGATCTGGTTATAGACATTAATGACTTGGCCAAGAGAAATTGGCAAGTGCAATTCTTGCATGTTAGCAGGGAGTGTAACACAGTGGCAGATGCTTTAATCAAATATGGAGATGCTCATAATGCCGATTTCACATGGTTTAGAGTCCCTCCTCTTTCTGTTAGAAAATTACTAGTTCATGACAGCATGGGTTTGAGTAGCCCAGGCCTATCTCGTTTGTAGTTCTGTTTTTGTTTCCTCTTCTTATACAAAAAAAAAATAAAAAATAAAAAATAAAAAAATAATTTAAGGAGCTTAACTAAATACAACAATTAATTAAGGAGCATAAATAGCATATTTACAACAGAAAATAATTGATAGATATCACTATCCTAACGCTCCCTGCAAACTAAGTCTTATCCATTATTACTATGAGAAAGTCGAACTAAAAAATATTATAATATTAGATCTGTTGTGATAATTATAAGATATTTGGATGACTATCAAACTCATCATTCTCCCTATTCTAGTAGAAGTCTACCTCTTTTATTTTGTGCCTATAAATACCCTATTGTGATTATTCAATATACACAATTAATAAAAGAAAATTTTCTATTTTACTATTTCTGTCTTTCCTTTACTTAGTTTATAACACGTTATCAGCACGATAGTCTCTATTGATCATTGGAAGTCGGTGGTTTACGACAACCCGGCTCGAAGGAATCAAGAATTATAATTTACAAGATTAAACGGTAAGTAAATTTAATTCATAAATTTTAAATTATTTTAATTCTCATGAGTTAATGAGATTGATTAAGGGTCGATAATTCTACCCTATAATAAATAATTTTAAAAACTTCAATATACGAAAATATTAAGAACTGAGAATAGCATTTTCTATTACCAAGGGCACTAACATGATTTTAGTGATTTATTTTGCATAATTGCAATTTGATCCTTGCTTAATTATATTTTAATCATTATATTATATATAATGAATATATTTTATGTAAAGCCATATTTGGTTTTCAATTTGCTATATATATATTGTTGTTATGTGTAATACAATTATTTGAAGGCTCCTGAAGAGTTATAATGCAATTACTTACATACAATTTGTTAGGAAATATATTATTTCTCAAATATGTCCCGCAGACATATATTTTTAAAAAAATATTCGCTGAAATGAATATCATTTTGAGACTGAGAGATAAATACTTGAGATCTACTTTGTATAAGATTAGTAATATATTTTTTCAGATAATTTGATTTTGATACAAATATTAGTAAACTCGAAGTTTGCTAATAAATACAAATTTTAGTAACCTGAAGTTTACTAACAAATATTAATAACCTATTATTTACCAATTATATAAATATCAATAAACATAAAGTTTGTTGATTAATTAATATTAATATCAGTAAACCTGAAGTTTATTGATTATAATAAACTTAAAAAAAATTTTGATATAAATACTAATAAATATTTATTTTATTATTTGTCACAATATTAGTAAACATAAAGTTTACTAATTGTTATGCAAGTATTAGTAACATGCAGTTGACTAATTATTCAAATATCAATAAACCAGAAGTTTGTTGATTAATCGATACTAATATTGGTAAACTCGAAGTTTATTGATTATAATAAACTTGAAAATTGATACAAATACTAATAAACATATCGTTTATTAACTGTATGTCACAAATATTAGTAAACCTGACGTTTACTAATTGTTTGATATTGATATTAAGAAACTTGATGTTTATCAATTGATATAAATATTGATATAATAAAAATAGTAAGCCTGAAGTTTACTAATTAACAATTGATTACTTGGCATGACCGGTTTGACCATTCCGGATCGATTATAATACATAAATTATTGACAATTCATATGTTTATTAGAGAACCAGAAGTTTCTTTAATTCTACTTAAGGAATTCTCATAATTTATTTATTCTCAAGAAATATTTTATACAATTAACATTAGCTGAAATTAATGTTAATACGATTTCTGGTTCTGCAAATGTAATTGAAGGCTCTGGAAGAGTCCAAATTATGCTTCCAAATTGAATAAAATTATATATTGATGATGCGTTGTATTCAAGTAGATTCTGAAGAAATCTACTAAGTTTTAAAGATATACGTCGTAATGAATATCATATTGAAACAACAAATGATGAAAATGTCGAAGATATATATATTACATCCACAAAATTGAACCAGAAGTTCATATTAGAGAAACTTTCAAGTTTCTCAACAGGATTATATTTCACGAAAATAAAAATGGTTGAATCAAATTATATGCACCGGAAGTGCTCAGACCCTAAAATATTCATACTTTGACATGATTATCTTGGTCATCCCAGTTCAACCATGATGTGACGTATTATCAAAAATACAAATGGACATAGATTAAAGGATTAGAAAATTCTTTTATCTAATGATTTTTCTTGTAGTTTTTGTGCATAAGGTAAATTGATTGTATGACCTTCACCATCCAAATTGTATTTGGAGTCTCCTGTTTTTCTTCAAAGGATACATGGAGATATGTGTGGCTTAATTCATCCCTCTTGTGGACCATTTCGATATTTCATAGTTTTGATTGATGCCTCAACTCGATGGTCACATGTATGTTTACTTTATACTCGTAATATTGCTTTTGCTAAACTTCTTGCTCAAATTATAAAGTTAAGGTCTAGATTTTCTAATCATTCTATCAAGACAGTTTGTTTAGATAATGCATGTGAGTTTTCTTCAAAAGCATTTTATGAATTTTGCATGTCAATTGAGATTAGTGTCGAGCATTTTGTTGCACATGTTCATACTCAAAATGGTTTAGCTGAATCTTTTATTAAGCGATTACAATTTATTGCTAGACCTATGCTTATGAAGTCACAACGTCCTGCATCTTCTTGGGGACATGCAATTATTCATGCCGCATCTTTAGTTTGTATAAGACCATTTACATATAAAAAATTTTCACCTTTACAACTTATTTTTGATCAACAACCTAATCTATCTCATCTTAGAAATTTTGGTTGTGCTGTATATGTTCTCATTGCTCCCCCTCAATGAACTAAAATGGGCCCTCAACGATGTTTAGGTATCTATGTAGGTTTTGATTCTCCTTCTATCATTAGGTATTTAGAACCTTTAACTGGTGACCTTTTTAGAGCAAGATTTTTAGATTGTCAATTTGATGAATCAGTTTTCCCTCAGTTAGGGGAAGATAAAAGTAAAGGACCAAAAGCACAAGAAATTAGTTGGAACACTCCAACCTTGTCCAGTTATAATACACGCACAAACCAATGTGAACTTGAAGTTCAAAGAATAATAAATTTGCATAATGCTACAAATTAATTACCAGATATCTTCACAGATACCCAAAAGATCACTAAATCTCATATTTCGGCTGCCAATGTACCTGCAAGATTGATTATCCCTGAAGGATTTTCGGTAGGTACCATAGCCAATAAATCTAACATACGCTAGAAGCGTGGTAGACCTATTGGTACAAAAGATATTGTTCCTCAAAAGAAAAGAAAATTGAAAAATATTCAAAATGATGCTCAAGAAGGGGTTAAAAATAACACATATCAACAACTTCATATTTTCAAAGAAGCAACCCCAGAAGTGGTTCCGGTACCGAAAAATTATGAGATCTCATTAAAATCTGGAAATATGTGGGATAGAGAAGACATGGTTATTGATAATGTGTTTGCATATGCAGTTGCTTATGAAATAATTAATGATAGTGAGCATGAGCCTCAAACTGTAAAAGAATGTCGACATCGAAGTGATTGGCTCAAATAAAAAGAAGCAATTCAAGTTGAGCTAGATTCATTAGCTAAGCATAAAGTATTTGGACCAGTAGTCCAGACACCAGAAGATATCAAACCTGTTGGATATAAATGGATTTTTGTCTGTAAAAGAAATGAGTTAAATGAAATTGTGAGATACAAAGCATGACTTGTTGTACAAGATTTCTCACAAAGACGTGGTATAGATTATAAAGAAACGTATTCTCCAATCATGGATAGAATTACGTTTAGATTTTTGATTGGTTTGACTGCCTCTGAAGGGCTTGATATACATCTAATAGATGTGGTAAAAGCTTATTTATATGAATCGTTAGATAATAACATATATATAAAAATCCCTGAAGGATTTAAGATGCCTGAAGCATATAATTCAAAACCTCGACAAATGTACTCGATTAAACTCCAAAGATCTTTGTATGGATTAAAGCAATCTGGACGCATGTGGTACAATCGTCTAAGTGATTACCTAGTGAAAAATGGGTATGAGAATAATTCAATTTGTCCATGCGTTTTTATCAAGAAGATAAATTTAGGATTTGCTATAGTTGCAGTTTATGTTGATGAATTAAACATAGTAAGGACTCCAGAAGAGATCTCTATTACTGCATAATATTTGAAAAAGGAATTTGAAATGAAAGATCTTGGAAAAACAAAATTTTATCTTGGGTTTCAAGTTGAATATTTTTCAAAAGGAATTCTTGTACATCAGTCATCTTATATAGAGAAAATCTTGAAACAATTTTATATGGATAAGTCTTATCCATTGAGCATTTCAATGGTAGTTCGCTCTTTTGATGTCAAGAAAGATCCTTTTCATCCATAAGAAGATAACGAAGAGATTCTTGGTCCTGAAGTACCATATCTTAGTGCAATTGGTGTACTTTTATATCTTGCAAATAGCACTAGATCATATATAGTTTTTGCAGTTAATTTGCTAGCAAGATTTAGTTCTGCACCAACTCGAAGGCACTAAAATGGTGTAAAACATGTTATACGTTATTTTCGTGACACTTCTGACATGGGTTTATTTTTTTCAAAAGGAGTAAATTTAGAATTGACAGGGTATGCTGATGCTGGATATCCATTAGATCCTCATAAAACTCGATCACAAATAGGTTATGTCTTCATATATGGTGACACAGCTATTTTTTGGCGATTTGTTAAGCAAACAATCACTGCCACTTCCTTAAATCATTCAGAAATATTAGCCATCCATGAAGCAAGTCGTGAATGTGTGTGGTTGAGAACTATGACTCAACATATTAAGGGAACAAGTGGGTTGGTAGTGGAGAAAAAGCCAACAAAATTGTATGAAGATAATGCAACATGTATTTCACAACTCAAAGGTGGCTAGATCAAAGGAGATAGAAAAAAATACATCTCACCAAAATTATTCTATATTCATGAAAAAAGGACAGATCGATGTTTGCAGAGTTCGCTCAAGTGATAATCCAGCAGTTTTGTTCACAAATTCCCTATCAAGTTCAATTTTCAAGAAACATGTACACAATATCAGAATGCGCCAATTAAAAGATTTAGTTTGATTCATTTTTGAGGGGAAGTACATATAAATATTGTACTCTTTTTCCTTCGCTAAGTTTTTATCCCACTGGATTTTTCTTAGCAAGGTTTTAACGAGGCATATTCATAGTACATAGTCATCCAAGGGGAAGTATTGTGATAATTATAAGATATTTGGATGACTATCAAACTCATCATTCTGCCTATTCTAGTAGAAGTCTATCTCTTCTATTTTGTGCCTATAAATACCCTATTGTGATTATTCAATATACACAATTAATAAGAGAAAATTCTCTATTTTACTATTTCTGTCTTTCCTTTACTTAGTTTATAACAAGATCAAAGTAATAAATGTAAAATATGTCTTATCTTTTAAAATATGAGGATTAAAATATATCAAATAAAGGAGTATAAATAAAAGAGTTTGAGATTCCATTGTACAAAATTAATTGTATTTCTATAATTAATTAATATTGTCTTTTACATCAATTGGAAATATTGTGACAAATAGTTTTTTCATTTAATAAAAAAATATAGTACCAATAGTTGTGCTTTATCCTATTCCTTAATTCTATTTGATTTTATATGACAAAATATAACTTTTTTTTTATTTTTTTGTAAAAAAAATATTGAAGCTATGATAAAATATTAAAATTTTACTATCTAAATGAGATAATAAAATATTATTCTTTTTAAATATATTTTCTATTTATTCTTTCATAATTATTTATCAATCTAAGAGGTGTAAATAGTGATTATTTATTACAATAAAATAAAATTTCTTAATTGTGCTTTTTAATAATAAAAATTTGATTTAGTCTTAAAAAAAAGTTTCCATTCCATATTTTTATATGTATTGCTATTGACTACTTAGATTATGCTTAAGTTTTAATTCTCTTATTCAAATAAAAAAAAATAGAAAATTTATACATATTTTCTTTCAATCTTCCATCTAAAGCTTTTTTTAAATAAAATTATATATTATAGACAAATGACAAAAAAAAAAAAAGAAAGGAGGCCGTCTTATAATTTCTTTCTTCCTCCTCAACCATGGTATATATATAGTACATAAAATTTTGGTAGAATTTAATTATTAACATAAGGTATGAAACTTGAGTTTAGACAACTTTTAGTTTTTTTATTTGTAACCCATGGCAAATATGTATTTTCGAAAGGATTTTTTGCAAAAAAAATAATACGGTTTTTTTATTAATAATAAAATAATAAAAAAGTCAGTGTAGTTTAATATTAAAATAATAGATGGTTATTTAAGTCAAAAAAATTTCATATATTTTATACATTTACATCTAGATTAATTTTTATTTTTATCTTTAAATTTCTAGAATTTATATTCTAATATTATAGATGGATTTTTTTTTTCCTAGCCACACATTAGTATAATGCCGTAGGCAATTGTTTACATATTAAAAAGCAAAGTGCAATAATTAAGTGTATTTTGGAAAACAAATTGTCTCATAGTTCCTCTTTAGAGCCGACCACTTTAGGTGTAAGCATTAAATTAGCCAGATTTTCGGTTAATCCTCTTTCATTATAGCCTTAGTCCTTTAACCAACAGACAATCCAACCTAATCATTGACAATGCCCAATATCAACCTTGCCTTACAGGGATTAAATCACGATACTCTCTTTATTTTTTTATTTATTATTTTTATTAAAATTTAAAAAACAATAAATAAATTTAAATTTAATATTAAATTATGTGGTTAAAATTAAATTATCAAATCTAATTGATTTTAATTTTATTAGAAAATAAAAATAAATTAAAAAGTAAATTAAATTATATTTAAAGTATAAAATTGACTGATAAATAGAATATAAATTTTACTCAAAAATAATATATAAAAAATAACAAAAAAAGTACTTGCAAATTTATTATTGAAATCTAATTTTAACGGTCAAATACTAACGAAGGGATTTAGAATGCAATACGTTAATGTTCTAACTTTGATTTTTTTTATATATATATAATTATATCTATAACTAGGTGTAAGAATTAAATTTCAATCAATCAGAAAAATTGTCCAAATTTCAATCATTTAAATCATATGCATGTTATAGTTGAAATTTAATAGGTTGCTATATGATAAAGCTTAAAATATCTTTATCTTGTGAGAAGAAAAGCTGGTAGTTAAAAGATCGATCGTGCGATTGTACCTGTAAAAGGAAGTGCCCGATCGGATCCAGACGTTAGCACTCCAAAACTTAAATTAGTGGCTTTAGAGTGATAATATTTTTAAAGGAGAGAGAAAGTCTCAAAATTTTAATACCTGAAGTCATCGTATTTAGGCCATTTATAGGAGTCATTTGAAGGGATACTTGAGTATATTGAAGGGCGATAATTGGCAGTCAGGGTAGGTGAGCAGCGATGTGATACGGAGTAGATAGAGAGTATGAGCGTTGGCATGTATCAGTGGTTCTGAGAGAACAGACTGTCCCATCGGTCCGATCGGACATCATGCTTCCTTGTGTTATCTTTTAGCTCACGCTTTAGCTTTTGCTAGTGAACTTGGGCTGCCTCAAATGTTATTGGGCTACATTAATTGGGCCTTTAGAAATATATTTTTCATAGTTATCACTTTTTTCTTTTTAATTCTTTTAAAGATTGACTAAAAAATTACAAATTTTGTAACAATTTGTAATATTTCCTCCCCCCACCTCCACCCTATTTTTTAAAAACATAATAAAAATTTACCTCATTTATTTTATTTTAGAAATACTAAATATCAAATTCTTTCTCCGCCCTACTGGTTATACACCTTACAGACAACAATAGAAAGAGCACTCAGACCATGAAACAAACAAATTACGATCGTAGACTTCCACTTCTCTCCCTCTGTTATCCCTAAAATCACAGATACCTATTGAGAGAAAAATACGATTTTGATGCTTTGAAATTACTTTATGAGTGAGGAAGGGAGAGGGGAAAGAATGTATTTATAAGTATATATTTTTTTTCTTTTTCAATTTCTTTTCGTTTTATTTTCATCTCCCACTAAGGACACTATCCATGTGACAGGACATGTATATATATATTCTCATCGTAGTGGTTTAAGAACTATCTGAACGCCATTGACTGTCACATCTCCATTTCTCAAAGCTAGTGTTATTGTGTGTTTATTTATTTATTTTTTTTATAAATTTAACAAATTTAGATATTCAATAGATCATCTTATAATTTTAGATATTCAAATAAATTTAAAATTAAGGTTGGGTATCTCTACATATATTAAGCGATATTCTTTGTTGATGTAAAATTAGTAAACGATTCGAATTAGTTTTATAATGTTTATTAATATAAAATGATAAAATTAACATCATGGAAAGGCAGTATGAGAAAGTGATGAAACATGTAGAAGCACCCATTACTATAATATTTTTTTTTTCAAAATAAAAAATAAAAAATAAAAAGAAAATTCCATTACTGTGATCTTAAAATGTTATTCGATAAAACAAAAATGAATAAACGGAATAATTTAAATGTCAGTTGATCACATTCTAACTTATCATTAATATATTCTTTAAAAATAACATCATACTTTACTTGCATGGGATCATTTTGCTCTCATAACATTCTGGTCTTAAAGTTAATGCAAAACCCCACTATTCATGAATCTAACTAAATAAATATGAAAATTACATGTAATTTTAATCGGTCAAAAGTTTGATTATTTTTTTTTTGATTGATCAGAGTTTAATTTTTACTATGCTCGGAAGGCTGTGGTTTAAAAAAGAGCCAGTTGATAAATGTAATTCTTTAATAATGCCTTAATTGTAAAGCTATTTTATTATTTTGGAATTTAAAAATCTTTTATTTAGAGATAAAAAATTAAGGGTGCATTTGGAGATGATTTTATTTTTGATTTTTGATTTTTTTAAATAAAAAAAAATATGTTCAATAAATTTATTTTCGTTTTCATTTCTACAAAAATTTAAGAAGTGATTTTGATAATAAAAACAAAAATTAAAAATCTTTAAAATATGATTTTTATGGTTTTATTTTTATTAATAATTTAACTACTCCATTCTTATTATCACTACCGCTACTACTATCATACCACTGTCACTACCACATCATCATCATTACTATTGCCGCCGTCACCACCACCATACCACTGCTGCTACCGCCACCACATCGTCGTCGCCATCGTCACCACCACCATACCATCATTGCTACCGTCACCACACCGTCGCTGCCGCCACCACACCTCCACGCCGCCGTCGCTACCACACCGTCACTGCCACACTGCCGCTACCGTCGCCATTACTGCTGCCGCCATCGCCACCACTGTCGCTACCACCACCATCGTTACCACTGTCGCTACTATCTTTGCCATCAGCATCACCATCACACTACTACTGTCACCACCACTACCACACCATCATTGTCGTTACCACCATTATCGCTATCACTACTGTCGCTACCATCTTTGCCACCACTACCGCCACCACACTGCTACTAGCACCACCACCACTACCATACTGTCGCCACCACCACCACCACCATCGCTACCGCCACCGTCACCGTCACCATGGCTACTGCCGTCGCTATTATCGCTACTACCACCACTGTACTGTCATTTTTACTACTGTTATCGCCACCACTACCAGACTATCGTTGCAATTACCACTGTCGCTGCCACCACCATACTGCTACTGCCGCTTCTACCGTCACTACCACCACTACCACCATATTATGAATTTTTTAATGTAATATATTTTAAATTTTAAATTTTATTAAATATTTATTATTTAATATTAATAATTAGATTATATATATGTATAATATGTATTAATGGATTTGGAATATTTTTTAATAAATAAATAGAAAAATAATTTTTAAATAATTTTTAAAAAATAAATAATAAAAACTAAAAAAAGTTTATGAATTTTAAAAAATAAAAAATAAAAAAATGTTATCAAATACATCCTAAGATTTTTTATAAAATTTAATTTTCGTATGAAATATACAAGTCAAAATGAATAAAATAAAAGAGTTTCATAACAAGAACGTGACAACAGCCATTACATCATGTGAGTGGAAAGCTTAATGCACGAAAATGCCAAAAGAATCTGTTCTTCTATTGCGATAGACATGAACTTGTCTTTATTTCTGACCTTTTACAAAAATGATTGGGAAATTTGCAAATTTTACCTATATTACGTCTAATTAATTGCACCGATTATGCACAATATCAATAACTTAGTAAAATACGATCTGCTTTGGTTCATAAGATATGAAGAAGTTGAATTATAATTTCACAATAAATAATATCTCTCTTTTTAATTTTAAATTAAATAACGACTGTATAATATTTATTTATTTTTAATATAAGAAAAGAGAGAACACGAATTCGAATTCGAGATCTTTTAGTATATTGAAACTAGCATTAATCTCTAAAATGTTCTCTCAAATAACTATTTTTATTTTCAATTAACACATATACTCGAGATATTTTAGTACATTAAAACCGGCATTAATTGCTAAAACTATAATTCTCAGATCTAACTTTTCAAACTCATACAAAATTTACATGGTATCAAAAATTTATATGGTATCAAAGTTGGGGGTGGTGCTAAAATTGATACTAAGAGGGGAAAAATTATAAAGGTTTAATTGCATAAGGGGGTTTAAAATTTTAATATCTTCTAAATAATAGGAGCATTATTAGATTTCCATTCAATAATTTTAGTGGTGTATTTTTTTTTTTTAAGGGGACAAAAGTGTGGCTCCGCCTATGACAATTAAGAGCAATAAGGAATAATAGTTAATAACTATAAACTATGTGGTTGAAAATTTGAGACTTTAGGGATTGAATAAGCATGTGGCACCAAAAAGAGAAAAAAAAATTCCAATAAAAATGTTGTACCGAATAACTGAAATTTAAGCTAATTAAGGCCATATAAGTTCCTAAAGGGACATCCTGTTAGGAAATAAAGTGAAAAAAAATATATAAATGGGTAATCTTATAGGATCAATAAAATAATTAACTTAATTGAAAAATTAAAAAAATAAAATACACACAAAATTTAATGTAGTTCATTATAAGCCTGCATCCATAGATAAAATAGAGCAAAAGTTCACTAATTATGATAAAAAAAAAAAGAAAAAGAATACGAAATAGAATACAACATTTAAACCTTATAATGGAATTTTAGAGGTTTAAAACTTATTTTATAGCATAGGAATAGGAAAAGTTTTTTTTTTTTAATACTCCAAACAAAAGCAAAACTTGTCCAAAAAAACAACTACTTAGTAGAAATTCACTTATAGTAGAATTCAAACTGAATTTTAAGTTCATACGCAACGCATTTCAACAGTAAATATTGATTTTAATATATTAAGAAATTTCAAGTTCGAATCCCTACTTTTTTGCTCATCTAAAAAAAAGGCTAAGATCATATGCACTTAGGTAGTGTTTGTTAATCTTGGAAAGATTGGAATGGAAAGAAAATAAAATCATTCCAATTTTTCCGACCTTTCCAACCGTTTGTTAAAAAAAATGAATCTCACAAAATTTTTTTTTTTAATTACCTATATCTTGATATTTCAAGATATGCATATCTTGACATTGGGTCAAGATATGCATATCTTGATCTTTTAAGATAAAAAATAACTAAAAAATTGAAGAAATTTTATTTTTAATTCATCCCAAAAAATTTAACAAACGATTGGAAAAAATTTTCTGAATGTTTTCCAGTGTTATCTTGACTATTCCATATCTTGGTTCGGAAAGTATTCCAGTTTTATCTGAAAACTTTTTATCTGGGTCGATTTAACAAACGCTACCTTAAAAAAGAGATGATAAATCCACAATTCTTAAGTTCAAATTTATGATTTTGCACAAACTTTAAAATATTAAATCAACCGATTTAAACAATTTAGTAATGAAAATATATTTAGAATTTTTTTTATTATATCTTAATGTTAATCCTATCTGAGAATAGTAAGTTGCCTTTATCGGGATGCATTTTAACTAGAATGGTATTCATTTAAACTTAACTCTAAAAGTTAATTTGCAAAGGAAAATATCAGTTTATTTGCTTAAGATAAACTTAGTCTAGAGAAAAAAAAGGATAATATTAGTTTATTCCTGCTTTTTTTCTATGTAGCGAATCAAAATGAAGTGACAATATACATTAACAAGGATAAGATATCATAAAGAGAATAGATTTTTATTTCCACATTTGATGATTAAGAATGAGTCTTCACAACTTCGGATTCATTGCTACTCAACATGATGACCTAAGTTAATCCAGTTTAATTTGATTATTCACAATTATAACAAACTCTTGTTTTTCCTTAACTCAAAATATAAATTTAATTCCTCATATCTTCATCTAGCTAGCAAAGCTTGTTTTGATGCCAATATCATATAAGATTGTGCATGTCTAAGAGTTGAGTTTGATAATTGTGATTTCGCTGTCTCTTCTAAAAAAGAAAATAAACCTTTATTATTTTTCTAAAAAATGATACTTTCTCCAATATAAAAAAAAAAGAACAAAAAACAAAGCAAAGTTTATCTATTAAAAAAGCCATGGACCAAGTCTTTTTGTGTTGAAGTAATTGTTAGACTTTGACAAAAAGAAAAACGAGGAAGAATGAGAAACTATATATAGTCTATAGCAGCCTCTAAAATAAAATGTAAAAATAATAGAATAACGAGTGCGTGGTACCAATCATGTGTACCGTTCAATTAAAAAAAAGTATTTGATATTCTTATGTAGTGCGCTAGCAATGACATACCAATTAAGCATCACCCTAAAATAATAATAAAAAAATAAAAAGAAAATAAATAATAGATATATAGCTATGGGTATCTGGGGAGGTTCACATACTATATTATATAGGACCACATTGCGGAAATATAACACCACAAACTTTGCTTAACTTCATCATATATCATAATCTTTTGATATTATATAGGACCACTCCTTACATTTTTTTTTTTTTGGGTGGGCATCATGATAATTTTCTTTCTTTTTCTTTATTGAATGAGCTGCAGAATAATAGCTCTCTACCTCTTTCATAAACCACATATTTTATTTTCTTTTTTGAATAATTATAATTGAAATCAATTAAAAATGCTCGTGTCCTTCGTACCCAACCCCCAAATTCTACCCAATATAATCTACCATAAATTTATAACGGATATTATGAAATTTCTACAATGTTATATATATATATATATATATATATATAACAAGAAACAGTAAAAATTTAAATTCTAAACCTTTCACTATATTGAAATCAGCGCTGAAATATCATTAAAATGTACCTGGATAACTAACAAAATCAAGAAATGTTATTATGAAAACTATTTTTAATCCTTGGAGTTTTGGCTCCAAAATTCAATAGGGTATATCAGAAATTAAATATTTATGACTGAATCATTTTTTAAATTTTTTAGAAAAAAAAAAGAATTCTAACACTAGTAAATTAAAAGAAGTTTAACTTTCATCCATCTAAACATGTGATTTTCATGGATTATTTCATTAATTATTTGATTGCAACCAGTAAATGGGTCCATAAGCACTGGGGTTAGGGTTATACGCCAGCAACATCATTCGAAGGGCTCCAAGAGTGTAGGATTGCCTCGTCGAGCACTTTCGTGGGACCCGCCAAACCTTGAGTGCAATCTTTCTAATTCTACCAAACTCCAACACCTTTTTGGGACTCATTAAATTAAACTATTGCATTAGACCATACAGTACGGGTCAAAAACCCTAACCATGTCACTTTTCAGTTTACCTCCCCCCATTTATTTTTCCTTCTCTTCTGATACTCCCATAATGAATATTTTATTTAATATCTTTTTACTGATTCTCTAGTATTGTATATATACTCATCATATTGATAATACAAAATTTTACCTATTATTTTTCTATTAGGCATTCATTTATATTAAATGACTAATTATGATTTCAAGAATCAAAACCATGTGTAAAAAAAGATGTGAGGCTGGAATATTAAATATCACATGGTTTAAAGCAGATTTATTGTGAGAAATATAAAGAATTAAACAGGAGAATGTTGATAGCAAGGAGATTTAGTTGGGGTGTAAAAAAGAATATTCACAATAAGTGGAGTAAATTTGAGAGCATATGAAAAACGAAAGTTAAGAAATTAGATTTAATGCATGATATATATTTGAGAGTGCAAAGGATAAGTTCAATAATGGGTACTTTTGTTTTGTCTACCTCACAACAAAAGATGAGAAATCCTCCCATGGTATTTAATTAAGAGTACGTCGACAAAGAAAAATGCCAACATATTCAAAAGAGGTCAAAATATATCATTATTTAGAAAAAAAAAATGTCACACAGTAGTAATCATTAGTAGTTTGATTTTTGAGATGATGACTAAGTATCCTACAAATGAGATGGAGGGCCAGTCGTCGTGCGAAATTTCCTTCTCTATCGCGAGAGGCAAAGACACGACATGTGCAAATGAAGTCGGGATTAAAGTCCGAATTTGCTACTCGTTACGGTGGTTGATGCCAGCTAAGATGCCTAAATTCAAGCACAAGCAGTCTACGGAACAGTTCCAGGATGCTATTGCTTAACAATAAGAATGTTCAATTCATCTGGGCCAGGTCTTCTTCTTTCCCAAATCTAATAAACTTCTGCTCGTGGATACCCCTCCCTGTAGGGAAGAATCTTTCAGAGATTCCCTTTTAACACCCTATCTTTTTCACATCTAAAATAAATAATAAGCTTTTGTTTTGTTTTTTTCTCTTTTTCCAACTTCCCCTTCACATGATGCAACCTATATTTATTATTAGCTTATACGTAATCACCATTTGTCTTCCTGCGTGCTTCTTGAAACTTATAGTTTAATATTAAACTAGTGTTTTAAAAAAAATCCAGAGAATTAGTTATCTAAAATACACTTTTAGAATATGGATAACTCAAGTAAAGATATGTATTATCATCAAATGAACAAGAGGTGGGCCTATAATTAAAAGGTCGGCGAAAATCTGTATACCCGATCATGCCACAGAGAAAGAAGAAAGTGAGGGCATCTGGATATATGGCGAGGATCCATTTCACACTTATGGTTCTGATTAAGCTGCATAAAAAAACAACAGTTAGGCTCTAACTTAGGAGGAAGAGGCAATCGAGTCAAAAATTTATTACAAGATAGGGATGATCACGGGGCCGGGGCCGGGGAATTCTCCCCCACTCACTCCCCTGTTTCCGTCTCGAAGGGATCCCCGTCTCCCGATTTTTTTTTATTTTAAAATATAATATTTTATAAATAATTAAAATTAAAATATTTAATAAATAAAAAATTTAAAATCAATAATAATTTAAAATTAAGTATAATTTAAAACTTAATAATTATAAAATTAAGTTATATTTTAATTTTAATTTTAATTATTTATAAAATATTATATTTTAAAATAAAAAAAATTTGTGGGACGGGGATTCCCATGGGACGGATATCGTATTTCCCGTTCCCGCCCCCGATTCTAGGACGGAAATTTTTTTTTTGTCCCCATCCCCGTAGGGGAAAATTTCGGGAATTTCTCACCCCGAATGGGGCGGGTCCCCACTGGGGCCGAGGAATCTCCACCTCGTGATCATCCCTACCCCTCCTCAATTTATCAAACAGCTCTGAGTTCTGAAATGAAAACACCAACATATTTTCACTCAAATCTGTCCTCCCAAGAGCTTTTTCTACTATGTGACTCACCTCCACATATTTGATGACCGCCTGTGCACCACCAGGAACCAGAGCCAACACCAACAAGCAGAATCACCATTACCATTTCATTTTATTTGTCTTTCTATCATTGAATACATTCATTGTTGCAACTGCATTACAGAAAGCCTATATGTCTGCCACTTGTACTGCAATCTCATATCTCCCCATTTCTTTCAAAGCCTTTATATCTGCTTTCTCGTTTGCCTTTCTTGACCAAACGGAACGGAAAAGTTCCCTTTCATGTTTTTCCTGCCTTCATTTCCACATTTCATGACACATTAGTTGCATTAGTTACGTGGAGAATCATTTTCAAAATGTCTGCAGCATTAAGGAAATAAAGGTGATAAAAAGTCGAGTTAACCCGTGTCACCACTCAGCAGTCACAGGCCTTCCAGCTTGTATAAATAAAGCAATCCCAGGAGACTCATTCCCACTTAAAGCATTCTTAGGACTCAAACTACAAGGATGTCGATTGCCTGTGCCAAAAACTTCTTCCAGAGGTTCTGTAGTGATGAAATTCAAGTGCAAGGTGTTGCCCATGGCAGCTTCTTATCTACTGACCTCATACCATCGCTCGGAGCCAGAATAAACCGTGCAACCAAACTACGAAGATACATAATTTCGCCCTACAGTTCTCACTATAGGTGATTCTTTGAGTTCCACGGATAAATATATTTCGTCTTTCTAAATTTATAGCTGCATCTTCTCATGGCCTACACCTCGTTACAGGGCTTGGGAGAATTGGTTGGTTGTTCTTGTCATTTATTCAGCCTGGATATCTCCATTTCAGTTTGCATTTCTAACTTCAAGGAATGATGATGCGCTTATCATCTTTGACAACATTGTCAATGGCTTCTTTGCCATTGATATTGTTCTCACCTTTTTTGTTGCATATCTTGACAGCCAAACCTACCTTCTTGTTGATAATCGGAAGAAAATAGCAATCAGGTGAATAAGTTTAATCTGCATTTAACTAGCCATTTCATCGGATTAATAACAGTCTGCTGATTATTTTGCTAGAACAGTGACTCTGTGATGTTGGCAGCTAGCCCTCTGCTGTGTCCTTTTTGCTACTTTTTCCCCTATTCTATCGGAGCAATCATTTCAATCCAATTCGCAGGTACATTTCTACCTGGTTTATCTTTGATGTCTGCTCAACTGCCCCATTTGAGTCTCTCAGTCTCCTGTTCACAAAACAAAGCAGCAGCGAAATTGGGTTTAGATTACTCAACATGCTTAGACTCTGGCGTCTCAGACGGGTCAGCTCCCTGTTCGCAAGGTTGATTATAAGATACAAACGTACAGATTTTCTTTTCATCGATATTCCAGATTGTTATAGTAGACAAATAGCAATACTCATTTGCTGGTTTGCTTCTTTCAGACTTGAGAAAGACATTAGGTTCAACTATTTCTGGATCCGATGCACAAAACTTATTTCTGTATGTCACTAAACATAAGCTTGTTTCCTTCCATTAATGTAGCATATAAGGCCAGTTTAGTGATTCCTTCTTTGTTCGTTTGCAGGTAACGCTTTTTGCAGTACACTGTGCCGGATGCTTTAATTACTTGATTGCAGATAGGTATCCTGATCCAAAGAGAACCTGGATAGGTGCAGTAAATCCAAATTTCAAAGAAGACAGCCTCTGGAACAGATATGTAAGTGCAATTTACTGGTCAATTACCACACTGACCACAACTGGATATGGAGACTTGCACGCTGAGAACCCAAGGGAGATGCTTTTTGTTATCTTCTATATGTTGTTCAATTTGGGATTGACATCTTACCTCATTGGGAACATGACAAACCTGGTAGTTCACTGGACCAGCCGCACAAGGAATTTTGTAAGTTTTCTTTCACTTGTAACTATGCAATTCCACCTTTATTTTCACCTCCTACAGAAATCCAGAGATTCAGTAAAAGCTAAAACAGGGAAATAATAAATCGAGGAATTAGAATCAATTTTGCTCCCAAACTTCTCAAAATAGTTTAATATATAACTAAATATATTCTTGTCAAAAAACTGCTCTTGTACTAACAACAATGGTGAAGATTTGCCTCAACTTGCAAAAGTGGTCCAAAATTGCCCTTTTCATATAATGCCAATTAAAATTAGCCACTTTAAGATGGATGGAAAGCCATTAACAAATTTTGGACGGAAATTACAAAGGGCAAATTTGGGGCATTTTTGCTATTCTAGAGGAAGTTTTGTACAAAAAATTGTTAGGAGCGTAATTGAGCTATTTATGATATTGGCCCCTATCCTATTAATGAAGCTAAATGGAATTAAATACATACAAGTTCCAAAAAACTGTACTCCAACAGAATCCAATATCTATGTCAGAACTAACATTTTGCAAATTAGGACTCAGAACCCACAAAAAGCAAGTTTTAGAGATGATGTAGACTCATTTAACATAATATTGATCTTATGGATACCTATAAGACGATTTATTATAACTTTTTATAGCCAAGTAACTAATTTGATTAGTTTCTTGGTAGAAGTACAATTTCTTTCAAGAGAAATAATGATTTTCTGAGTGAAATATTATGTGGAAAAATTGTCTTTTATTTCAGAGGGACACAGTTAGAGCGGCTTCAGAATTTGCAGCCAGAAATCAATTGCCACATTACATACAGGATCAAATGTTGTCACACTTGTGTCTGAAGTTCAAAACAGAAGGACTGAAGCAACAAGAGACCTTGAATGGCCTGCCCAAAGCAATTCGTTCAAGCATTGCCCAGTATCTCTTCTACCCTATCTTGCAAAAAGTCTATCTTTTTGAAGGAGTTTCTCATGACTTCCTGTTCCAATTGGTAATAATTTACATGAAAATTGCTCATATTCTAATTTGTCCATAATCCTCTTACTTAATCCTGTTCTCCTCAAACACAACTTTTTCTCATCTTGAATTCCATATGGAAACTGCCCTGTAGGCACCTAGGCAGACCATAAAAATAAAAAAACAATAAACAAAACTGAGGTATTTGATGTTTGTACTAATTGGTGCCACTCATCAGTGGACACTAAAGCAATTTACTCTTTTGGAAAGGCTTCAGAGATAGAGGCAGAATACTTTCCACCTAAGCAAGACATAATTTTGCAGAGCGAAGCTTCAACAGATCTTTACATTCTCGTCTCAGGAACAGTGGTAAGCTAATTTCAACCTCATCAATTTATCTATTGCTCCAAGAAAAACCTTCTAAGAACATTAATTTTGCGGTTCTTGCAGAGCCTGATCTCCAATGCAGATGGACATGATCAGGTGAAAATACTTTAACAGATGTACATTCTTTATGGACTGAACTGATAACAAAGTAATCCTTACTTCATGTTTGCCATATGAGCCAAACAGGTTATCGGGAAAACAATCGCAGGGGATATTTTTGGGGAGATAGGAGTTCTACTTTACTGGTCACAACCTTTCACAGCTAGGACAAATGAGCTTTCTCAAATATTACGACTAACAAGAACTTCACTGATGAACACCATACAGGCACATATAGGAGATGGACACATCTTAATGAGTAATCTTTTTAAGGTATACATATATAACACTGTCAAGTACTTTTGAGTCAAAATATTTTCTTTGCTATAACAAATGTCTCCTACACACCTACAGAAACTGCAAGGGTCAGAAAACAATGGTTTTGATTACCAAATCCGAGATCCAGAATTGCTTCTTAGTGAATGGTTTAACGGACCAATGGAAGGGTTGTCTTCTAAGGCAGGAAGTCAAAATTATTCAGGTGGAGATCAATCAGCATATAAAGAAGAAATCTCTTTTGAGGAACCTGAGGCTAGAGAAAGCAGCAAAACAAGCATAGGTAACAATTCAACTAAACACCGAACAGATGCAAATTCCACAATAGAGGATGGCCAAATGAACCTTCATGCAGCTGTTCACAAGGGGCACATTGAAATGGTGAAGTTTCTTTTGGAAAGAGGAGCAAACGCAAACAAACCAAATGCCAGAGGGTGGACCCCAAAAGCTCTAGCAGAACAGCAAGGAAATAGAAGCATATATGACCTCCTATTAAGTTATGAAAACAGACGGAATGTAGATGAACATAAGATAGATGTTATTGAGCATGTAAATACAGATGATTCCAAGAATAGTCAACACAAATACAGTTGTCCCAATGATAGGGAAGTGAACAAATTAAACAAGACGAGAGTCACTATTCATATGCAGTTTCCTAGCAGCGGTCCATTGCAGAGACCACTTGGGAAGTTAATTATCCTACCTGATTCCATAGAAGAGCTGCTCAAAATTGGTGGTAAGCTCTGTTTGACCTTAGAAGAGCACTTGAACCATTAACCTGAATATTAGGAACAAAATTTGATACAGCTTATTCTCATGTTGGCATAAGCATAAGCATAAACACAAACAAAGACATCAAACCTTGAATACAGATAAATGTTGCTCAATCATCTTTTCTTTCTTGTGCTTTATGCAATTTGTCACTTTAGCACCTTCTGGCACTGCAGGTCAAAAGTTTGGAGGCTACATATTTAGAAGAGTCATCAACGCTGAGAGTGCAGAAATTGATGATATAAGTGTCATTCGAGATGGTGATCATCTTTTTCTCCTTCAGAATGACTCTGAAAACTTGGATTACGATGTGAACTAAAAGATATTACAAGTTTTGATGTAGACATACACGAAGCTTGATATTTGAGCTATGTAAAAATGAAATTAACAAACAGTGGAATACATCAGTTGTCAAAATGAGCCTCAAATATTGCTGTAAATGCTGGTATTACATATGTCAATTACAAATGGATGTGTTCACTCTGTACTTTTGAAGCAATAAGATGCATCCGCATATAAAAATGAAAAAAGTTTAACAATTACATCTTACAATAATGCCTAATCTGCCTGTATGAAATTATGAATAAGTTGCCGAAAGGAAAAAAAAGGGAAAAAAAATCTTAGACAACTGAGTGCAGATCAAATGACTACTGAATTCTCTATGGAGCAAAGAAAGTCAAGTCACTGCTACCAGTTTTTCGATTACCACTCAATGATTGCCTTTTCAACCCAGAAGTGACTACATGCGTCATAAACCTTCAAAATTTAAACGGGTGGGGGAGCACATAGCCAACATAAATACAGGCTTGAAATATGTGTGTAAAAGAAACCAATCGCTCTCACGAGCCTTGAATAGGAAAAGGGTGAGCTTCTGTGTTAAAGACAAACTTATCCAATGGAATAGTAGAGGTATCCCCAAATAGCAAGTATAGATACTTAAGTGTTTCTCCCAAAAAGAAGGTCTCCATCTTGTCTCTTCTACGAGGAGGAAGCACAGTGACATCATCTAAAGAAGTATATCCACCAGACTCAACCTTTGTATACTTCTCAAATGCTTCAAAGATCTGCCAGCCCCATTCACGGTATCTGCAGTACCATCATATTCGATCAGATAAAAACAAATGTAAAAGAAAGAAAGAAAGAAAGAAAGTGACTTGTTGAGTAATGCAATTTTGGAAATTAAATTCAAGAACACAGGATAACCTGATGCCTTTATTTTCATAGAAATGAAACCAAAGAATATAGGTAACCTAAAGCCTGAATGTTTGTAGACATACTTTTGGTCTTCTGTGATTCGATACAACACAAACAACGACTCCACAGTTTCAGGGCGCAAAAGATTATGACGATCAGCATGTTTAATTACTATGTCCTCAACAAACTTTGAACTCTTATTTCCACCTTCAAGCCCGCGTTCAGAATATTCCTGCATAATTCAGAACCAGATGTCAGATGATTACAGCAAAGAAATAAAAGGGCATGTTAAAAAGAACTTAACCAGTCCAAAGTGAAAAAGTGACATATTTTCGCAATTATTCACAGGAAGCAAATATTATTAATATGACTAACCTCAGTGTGGAAGTAAGCAATTTCTGGGGCAAGACCAGTAGAAGTTACTGCATAAATCTCAACACATGTCCTTGCTAAATCTTCAGCAAGCTTCAGATTTTCAAGATCTTCGAATTTGAGTAGATTTTCTTTCATTGCCTTTTCTTTTGTGGTGCCCTTAGTGGCACCAAGAGCAAGTGTACCAGGCAAAAAACACACCTAGAAAAGTAGTAGAAAGTTGACATACCAATAATTATTATGAACCCAAGTATGGAAGCATATAGGTGCACTTGGCAATTTCTGTTCCAAAAAAGAGAATCAAGATACATGCATCCCTCACTCTCACACTCTCTCTGAAAAACAGGCACACACAGCTATATTTTTTGAAGGAAAGAGGGGTCCTGATTTTGAGACAGAGCAATACATCCATTCAACAACGTGTTTATGGTTTCCTACACGATTTGAGGAAATCATAAATAAATAGATTCATTGTTGAATTCAAAAGAGTTGTGCTTTAAGCACTATCAGATATTATGATTGTGAGATAAAATGAAGTGTACTTAATCTTCATGCTGTATTTAACTTCCAATATTCGTCTTAACTACATAAAGAAGAAAAAGAAGAAAATGGAGGTATAGAAGAAATAAAAATATAGATACAGCACCATGCCCCCATGTTTCAATGTAAAAAAGATAACTACACCATGCTTTTTAACAAGAAGTTGATACTAGTGAAGACTTCTGTCAAGTTATAAAGCGAGTAACTAACGTCATGTGAGTTGAACTGTCATGACAATTATGGTCTCCAGTAATATAGTTAGATCTCCATACCCCCAATTGGAAAGACACCTAAGTTATATTGAACACCACATCTTGCATGATCTCAAGAGTTTATTCTTTAATGTTACAACAAAGAACTTGTTATCTGGAGATTTCAGGCATGCATTCAAGTAACACTTAACTGGAAAAGATAGTGATACTTCATGCAGCACTTAATAATGTGTCAAAATTGTAAGTTTTATATATATATATATATATATATATATATATAGAGAGAGAGAGAGAGAGAGAGAGAGAGAGAGAGAGAGAGAGAGAGAGTGATACTTCATGCTGCACTTAATAATGTGTCAAAATTGTAAGTTATCAAGTCGTTCAATCAGTTAAAAGCTTTTGTTTGCCACACTAAAAAATCAACCATCACATGCAAATTAATGTCAACAAATTGCCCATGAATTCTAATGAAATCACAAGAGAAACAGCATATTTCACATGAATTGGATAGTGGCAGAGGTCATCTTCAATTAGCAACTATTTATTAACCTCCTACCTTCAGCTAAACATGAAAGAAGCACAAAATGCAAAAGCAATCAGTTAGGTTAAGCTCAATATTTGTGAAGTATCACGCACCAGGTGATCCATTTTGGGACTAAAACCACCCTTTGCTCCATTAGGCAATTCCCCCACAAATACCAATCCATTTGGAACTGATTTCTGAACAAGTAGGTGCCTCACACCTTTCATTGCCTCCTCATACATGTCGTGCAGATAACTAACATTAGTATCTCGATTGGTTCGCTGCTGAAGCCATACTTTAAGTAGGTACTCATAGTAGCTATCACCACGAGATCCCAGTCTAATATTTTCTCCAGTGAACTCACCAGAGTCAGGGCTGTAATTGGTATGAAGATAATATTAAAAGATCAATCTAATGGACCGAAAAAATCAAATTCTAAAAACCATGGGGAAGAGAGTAAAAGCAATCAAAAGACTATAAATAAATAAAGTGGGGGATCAGAAACATATATTCAGATATATTTTATTAAGAATGAAATGAAGCCACTGCATGGAAGATATAATCTTTCTAAAATGAGGCAAGAAAGTTTAAGAAATGGACTCAAAAAACATATGCCCTCCAATCAGCTGAAATAACACTTGAAGACAAGTCACTAAAAGAATCTGAAGCACAAACTATAAGAAATGGACTAAAAAACATATGCCCTCCAATCAGCTGAAATAACACTTGAAGACAAGTCACTAAAAGAATCTGAAGCACAAACTATAAGAAATGGACTAAAAAACATATGCCCTCCAATCAGCTGAAATAACACTTGAAGACAAGTCACTAAAAGAATCTGAAGCACAAACTATAAGAAATGGACTAAAAAACATATGCCCTCCAATCAGCTGAAATAACACTTGAAGACAAGTCACTAAAAGAATCTGAAGCACAAGTGTTGGGTAGGTGATATAGGCATCTAAGCAAGTTATGAGCCTATTACACAGACTTATTAAGCTCCTCAGAAAGGGATCACACAAATTTATAAGGCAAAAGCATTTAATAGATGGTATGAGACCATATTTATCACAAGAATTGTGCATGCTAACAATATATTTGTAAATGCCATGGAGATTGAATTCACAATATACCTTGCAAAACAAAAAAGAGGTGCCTAAATTTTGTTTCTAAACAAGGATGAGGACAAAAGTGCTTGGTGTAAGAAGAATGGATACCTTATTGTATAGCTCAATCACTGGACACCAAAACAAAAGTGCTATCTTTCTCAATGTGAGTGAGCAGGTCTAGAAAGTAGATCTTTTTGTCAACAGGAAGCGAAGGTAATCAAGTTGAAACTAAACATCATTGAATTATTCCTATGAAATCTTAGCTCTAAGAGGAAAAGAAGACTACGTAAGAGAGGAGGAAAAAAAAGATTCCAAAAATGTTGACTTTATTTCATTTACTTAATTGACGGACAGACACAAAAGAGAGAAAATCATAAGATAAAATTCATTTCTGCTTAGATAACTTGTTTTGTCCATGAAGTGGGAGTCAACAAGACATGCTTTTTTCAAAAAAGAAAGGAAAAAGAAAAGGAAAGAAAGAAAGAAAAGATCAGCACTTTTAGTAACTCCAAAAATGCCAATACATTGATTATTGTCAAACAATCAAGAATTTATTGTCAAGCAGACATGGAAGCCAACTCCACTTCCTCCCACTCTTAGAAAGAAGTTTTGACATAAAAACTGGAGGAAAAGTTCGCAAAAACAGTGGAAATAACAAAAATGATTATTTGGGTCTTAAACAAGATCAATCAATTGACTATAGGAGTGACATGAAATACTTTTGAAAGAAAACCCCTACCTGATGTAAATAGGAACCAGCCCTTCTACCTTTCGGAGATTCTTCATATGTGCCAAAACCTTCATAGCTTCCATGCTGTACTTAGGATCACCAGAAACAGTACTAAGATAATTGAACTCGAGTTGCAAAGTTGAAACTTCAGAAGTGCTACTCAGACCACCAGAAGCACGATGTGCAGAGGGTTCACGTAGAATAACATCACTAAAGGGAACAGGAGTGGGACTAGAAGTAAAAGCCAGTAGCAAACGATCAGCCAAATCCTTAGCAGTTTCTAAATAAACAATTGGTTTAGGAGCCTTGTGCATAGAGTCAGACCCTTGCATCCCACCACTTAAATGATATGCACTTAAAAGCCCACCCAAAACACGAATGGTAGTTTCAAATAGATTAACTTGGCCTTTCTTGCTAATCCTATCAGAAAGGTGTGTTTCAACCCATGACCCTGCTTCAGAAACAACTTCACCGGCACCCATTATCATGGCAGTATCAAGAGCATCCACAACAGTGGCACCTAGACCTCCAAGACCGTCAACTCCCCGCTTTTCAATTGGCATGAGTTCATCATAACCCATCGCATACTTTTTATAGCCGGACCAAGCGTGGATAAAAGCTTCCTTTACTTTTTCTTGCCTTTCTTTCCATTTCAAATCAGTATTAAGATTCTTCAATTCATGAACTGATCTCTTATTACTAACTTTTTCATCAGGTGATAGTCGAGGAGGAAGCCTTGGTGGTTTCCTCCAAAATCTTCCAAGTCTGCTGGTGCCATTTGTAAAGACTTTACCTTCTTCGGTAGCCCTATTTCCTTCTGCCAATCTATTGGAAAAAGAGTCGCCACTACTAGCATGAGTCAGCAAAAGATATGCTAAGCCGAAGATCATTAATAACATTAGAAATTTCCCTGTACTACAACTCATACAATCATGCTTTAAGTTACTGGCGACTATAGACTGTGAGATTACCTGGAAGAAAAACACAAAAGAAGTTGGGTGATTTGAAGTGAATGAATATGTATATACTTCAATGTTTGGGAGATTTTCATTAAAATAAAATAAAATAAAATAAAGAGGTATATGATGACATCCTAATTCACTTCAATGAATTTTTTCTAACATAATAGACAACATTATGCCGATATTATGCATCTACTAGAATTGATGCTCAAATTTTGAATATCATAGTGATAATATGCTAGAAGTACGACAATTGAATTCCGCATTCTAAGACTTCATGAGCAAATATCTCCAAGAGACACATAATAGAATTTGTAGGCCAAATAAGCGATGCCAAAATTTCAAAACTACAAACAGATATTACTAGATCTGTATACAAACTTATGATTAACTGGCAGAATCCACTTATGAAGGGATATAAAATGAGCAAAAACCAAAAAAGAAAAAGGACCAGCAAGAATTAAAGTTCCAACAATCGACCTCGTGCAGCAGAGTGAATGCTTTGAAACTTTATTGCATTATTGTTATTTGAAAATACAAATCAAGAAATCCCCAAAATTACTATATATTTCAAAAGAACGAGCCCTATTCTATCTCATTGTTTCAACAGAAGAAAACCTAAAGAAAAAAGCGATAGAATCAAACTCATCAAGCTACGCAATGAAGAACTTCAACAGAAGCACAGCTATTACGAATGAAATTAAAAAACAGAGAGATCTAGAGAAAGAATAACCTTGGCGATTGGGCGTTGACGGAATTTGGCGTTATCATAGTGAACATCTTTCATGGAATAAGGCAAAGACGATTTCGACATGTTAAATTTAATTAGGGTTTGTCCCGTGATCTCCTCGCTCTGCTATCTTTAGGTGCAGAAAGAGAGGGAATGGGAGACCAGAGTAAATATTGGATCAAAGTTAGAATCTGATCCAAGGAAATGAATTTGAAGAAGAAAATGGAGAGAAAGCGTGAGGAATCTGTTTGACTGGGCGGGGAATCGGAGTCGCGGGAATGGGAAAAAAACCGGCAACTACAATTTTAGAGCGAAACAGAAATGTTCACGTCAACGGAACCAAGGTGTCAGTTTTCTCCACTTCTTTGGCACGTTTGCCGTGTCCGTATCACTGTGTCTTAGCGATCCCACCTTTGCTACAAAAATAAAATAAATAAAAGACGTATGCTTAATCAAAATATAAATAAATAAAAGAAAATTCAGATTATTAAAACTTAAAAGTATTTTCTGTTCGATTTGATTCAGGCTATCAAATTCTAATATTGATTGTGGTTTCTTTAATTGGAAAAAATAGATACAAAAATAAGGCATTTTTTCAGTATTTTATTAATTTTTCAATAATCATTTATTTAAAACTATTAAACTTTGAAAAATAATGAGCTCGATTAATATATGCTATGTGAAGTTTCGTATTCAATTTTTTTAATTATTTTAAATATAAAAATTAAAAATACAATTTGTAATTGAGTGATTAAATTTTATGAAATTTATTATGGCTGAATTTCATTATATGTAATTGGATATTTCCATAAGTTACAATTGCTCACAAAATCTTATTGAAAAGAACAATTTTAAAAAATATATAAAATTTTGTATTTATTCATTTTTCATCATATTGGGTTTATTCACTTGATCAAAAGATTTCATTATATCACATCGAAAAATAGGTATATATTTAATATTTCTTATCATAACAAGTAATTCACCTAAATCTTTCTATCTAAAACGAATTACAGTTAACGAATTATAGTTATTCTTTTTTGAAAATAACTTATATTTATTATTTTCTTATTTGACATATTTGATATTTTTATTTACCATCAATAGATCGCATATCATAACGCATCCAGCTCCCATTTTCCCTCCATAAAAAAAAAAAAAACATTTTAGAGGTAAATAGAAAATAACCTTAATTATCTCTAGAAACAAAAACCAAAATCATCAATTACCTCATATTTTTAATGTTTATAAATTATAAACAAGTAAATAGTGTTTGTGAAAATATAAATAACTAAAGCTTTTATTTTCTTTCTTTCCTTTTTTTTGATTGATTTTCTTTCATATTTCAATAATTAGTCATCTAATAAAAAGAATTTAATTATATATTCTACGAAATCATTGAGTAAGTATGATTGCATATCGATGATATATTAAATTTCTAATTGTCTCTGTAAAATAAATGATATAAAAAAAAAAATCTTGAACCTTTGACCATATATATGGAAGGATTAATCGCCTATGAAACTTAAAACCCTAAACCCATTACGGGCTTTTCTCATCTTTCTCTACCTTGTCTCTCAAAATCAACAACAAACCCTTTGGGATTAACAAATCTGCGCCAATCTCATTGCTTTAATATTTAGTTTCTTTCTTATAATCAATATATATGCGCCACACCAGAATCTCTTTACTCTCATGGGTTTCAATAATCCAACCTTGAATTTCTTCTTCTTTTTCTTCCTTCTTTTCTCTACATTTTCTTGCTATGAAATCTCACCCACATTTCCTTATCTGCACCATCATCTTCAACCTGCAAATCACCATGTGTTTTACCTCAAGAACACCCCGCCTTATTATAGAAGAATATTGAAAAAGAACAAGAAAACTAAAGGAAAAATTGCAAGGAAATTAAAGCAGATCAAGAACTCTAGAACAACTACGTTCTCTGCCATGCTTCCTAAAGGTTTTGTTCCTCCTTCTGGCTCCACACCTTGCCATAATGATAATCCCAATTCTAGAGTTACTCTTTACTGCGATCTGTCAACCACAAAACCCTAGCCAGAGATCGAATCTACTTTTCTTGAAGCTTTTCTTGTTGCAAGTTTTTATTCTTTTTCATTTTTCTGTATGTTAATTTTTCTCTTTTCTTTAAAGCTACTTCTTGTTTCTTATTAGAAAGAGTAGCTTAATTCTGTAAACATGATTTTACCCTAATTAACAATATATGCAGAATGTGTAATATCTATCGTATGTTTTTCCTTTAGTTACTGCATGATGAATCTTGAAAATGTATTAAGTGATAATATTCTTGCATTTTATGCTCCATTTCCTTTTCATATGATTTTATGAGAAGCAAAAGTTCAATTTCTGGAAAATTGATAAATAAATAAATAGATATTGAACAGCTGTTTTGACTTTTTAGTTTTATTTGTTTAAAATTATAATATTTGAATTTGTATATATGTGGAGGTGAAAGGGGTAAGGCATGTCAAGTTGGGGAGAGATGTCTGTTGCTTTGACATTTAATTCTTAATTTTCCTCACCCAATTGAAAGTCCAAAATTAATCCATAATATTTGGTATAGTGCACAAAAAATTCTAAGAAAAGCATGTGATTTTGCATCGTTTGCAGGGATACTGTTTCATGGGCTATTGACATTTTCGTAGCGTGTACTCAATGCGTAAAAAATAATAGGAATTTACCTGTGCAAATGTCTCATTTTGTACCTATTTATGTTATATGCCTTTTTCCTTTTAAATTTATTGGTAATTAATAACCAACAATTTCTTGTACAGTTCCTTTATATTACGAAGTAAAATCATGGCGCAGAAATAAATTCAAGAAGCCAAATTGTACTCTCGTTTGGTTTCCTTTTAGACCTTCATTTGCTTAGAATTAAGTGCCAAAATTTATCTTAGACCAATGACTTTCTAATTTTTCGCTAGATTTGACAGTATATGTTTTATTTTTCTGCTATAGGTTTTCCAGGTAATTTTCTGATACGTAATTTAGTTTGCATAAAATTATAATTTATATTTTATTTTTTTTTTCTAGAAATAAAAGAAAATAATTGTTCCTCTAGTTGAACATTTTGAAAGGAGAGTGTTTTCATATTCGCATGGACGTGGATGAATCCAGAATTTAAGGGAGGAAAAATTTCAATAAATCAATACAGTTTCTCAAATATAAAATAATTTAAAATTGACATAAAAATACTAAAATAAAATAGCGACTTAATATTTAATATACACTAATTTTAATATTTTTTTAATAGATGAAAATTATGAAAAATTAATATTTTACAAAATTACAGTTAATTTTCATGCCATGACAAAAGATGCAAAATTACATTGTTTCATTGCCACTCATATGAGAAATATCTTTCTTATCAATATATGTGATCAAATAATCAATCAGATATTAATCACACATTACTTGACAGCAAATCTGAAAAAAAAAAGACTAACAATACAATTTCCATGTAATTTGAGCAATCAAAATTGTGGATAGAAATTACTTAGTAAAAGGGTATATAGTAGTTGAGAGAAAATTGAAGAAATTGTTGGAGCAACCAGCAAGTAACAAGGAAAAGAAAAATTACGTACAGATAAAAGAATAGAGACATGTGGTTGAAGGGTTTGACTGATGGGGAAATGGGACCTTTTTTTTAATGTAAAATAAATTTTTTAAGGATATATACTCAAAGTTACTATAGTAATTTTATTTTTCAACAAAACTTAACCTTTGGCACTGAATGGGTCCACCCCCTGCACAAGTGCACATAGACCTTTGGAACAAATAGTTAAAATTTCAAAAATAGTTAACTAAACCTGTAATTTTAATTATATCGTATATTAACATTTTTTTTAAAAAGAAGCAATCGACAGTTTAATTGATTCTACTTAGCTAATAAATAGAAATTATTGTGCATTCAAAAAGAGGAAAAAAAAAAGCAACGGTAGGAAAAGTTTTTTAGGAAACAAAATCGAATCCTTTGTTTTCTTGGCTTAATTTGGTGAATAATAAATTAATTATTTTGGGATAATATAGTGATGGGATTGCTTAGTTTGATTTCTGTTGTTTCACATTTAGAACTTTAGAAGTTTACAATTTTGTCACTTCAAATAATAATAATAATAATAAAGAAATAAATTTAGCGATGGAATCAGGTGAAATTGCGACATGTGGGTACACGTCAGCAAAGTTAGAAAACTACAAGAAGCTGGATTTTCCGTCGTTAAAGAATGTTCTGTTGTGTTTACCATTAATAGCGACGGATTCCAAAAACGATCGCTCTAAATTGTAATTATTTTTATTTTTATTTTTATTTTTAATTTAATAATTAATAAATAAATAAATATAGGATTCCTAGCAGCATGTCAAATAAAATAAAAAATTATGCAAAAATTAAGATAGCAATGGAAGCGCTAAAAGGTTAGCGAAATTCATAATGGCTTTGTAATTGGAGTATTTTATATATTTCTTCCAAAAATTATAATTGAGATAAGAAATTCCTTTGAATTTCACGGTATCTATCACAAGTTTGCAAATACTATTAATTAATTAACATTATTCACAATTGATTGTTCAAAAATAATGTAATACCAAATTGTTATAAAATTATTTAGTTTTAAAAATTAAATTAACAAAAAAAAAAAGGAAGTGGAGTTGATCTATGAGGCTAATTCTGGTAGTAGTAGTTAGAAGTGAAATAGGATTGGTATTGTGTAAGTAAGATCTTAATTACTGTAGGATTAGGAATATATAATCCTTTTCCTACTCTTTGTGCATACGCCAATTATAAGCTATATAAACCCATTCTCTGCATCATCTTCCATTACTATTATATTTCTACCAATACCAATCTGCATTACAGATTTCATCAAGCTTTACACCATTAAATAGCAATGGCTCCCGCAATTGGTATCACTTCCGACCTTAAGCCAGACAATGGCAAAAACTACGTAGGCAAGTTCACGTGGTATGTGGTTTACACTTGCGTTGTTGGTGCAATGGGCGGTCTTTTATTCGGTTATGATATTGGCATCTCTGGTAAGTGTTTTTTTTATTTGTTTGCTGTTGATTTTCTGCTTTAATCCATGCTAACATATATGAATTTAATGCAATTTTATGCTTGCAGGTGGAGTTACTTCTATGCCGCCTTTTCTACAACGATTCTTTCCCTCGGTCCATAGAAGACAAGAATTGGATAGATCAACGAACCAGTACTGCACATTCAACGATCCAATTCTAACGTTGTTTACTTCTTCACTCTACTTAGCTGCTCTGCTTTCATCTCTCTTTGCTTCATGGATAACCAGAAAGCTCGGCCGCAAGGTCTCTATGCTTCTTGGTGGCCTCATCTTTTTCTTAGGAGCAGCCCTTAATGGGTTTGCTCAGAATATCTTGATGCTCATTCTCGGCCGGATTTTCCTGGGTATTGGTGTCGGATTTTCTGTTCAGGTAACCAGATAAGATCCTCTAATTTCAATTGTATCTGTTATCACATTGTTGACTGATTATATAGACTAATGCTGTAAAAATTTTTAAATTGCAGTCTGTGCCGCTATATTTATCGGAGATGTCTCCTTATAATCACCGCGGTTGGCTCAACATTGGTTTCCAATTGTTAATAACAGTTGGGATATTTATAGCAAACTTGATAAATTACTTCACTCCGAAACTCTTTGGTAACAAAGCATGGCGAATGAGCCTTGGATTTGCGATGATTCCTGCTGCCATAATCGCTGTAGCAGCAATGTTTCTCCCAAACACACCAAATTCGATGCTAGAGAAAGGCAAGAAGGATGAAGCTAGAGCTATACTGAAGAGAATCCGGAATGCTAGTGACAGGGAGGTTGAGGATGAATTTCAAGATTTGGTGGCGGCCAGTGAGAATGCTATGAAGGTGAAAGATCCATGGAAGAACATCCTTCAAAGGCAATACAGACCTCAACTTGTTATGGCTATACTAATCCCAGCTCTGCAGCAACTGACCGGAATTAACGTTGTCATGTTCTATGCTCCTGTTCTGTTTAGAAGCATTGGGTTTAAGAATGATGCTTCGCTTCTCTCTGCTGTGATTACCGGTACTGTTAATCTTCTTTCTACTTTCGTTTCCATGTATGGAACTGATAGGTGGGGCAGGAGATTTCTGTTTCTTGAAGGGGGAATTCAGATGTTCATCTTTCAGGTAATGAACCCAATTCAGTAATGGACCTAATCTTGATTAATATATTTATGTTGCAAAAAATGTAATAATAAAAATTGTTGATTTGATGCAACAGCTTTTGGTGGCAATATTCATAGGATGGAAATTTGGGACAACAGGAGTGGTGTCAAATCTGCCAACATGGTATGCAGTGCTAGTAGTGGTGTTTATATGCCTATTTGTAGCAGGATTTGCGTGGTCGTGGGGGCCATTGGGATGGCTAGTGCCAAGTGAAATATTTCCATTGGAAATTAGATCGGCTGCTCAGAGTATAGTGTCTGCCATGAACATGATCTTCACATTCTTGATAGCTGAATTGTTCCTATTCCTGCTTTGCCACATGAAGTTCGGATTGTTCATCTTCTTTGCTGCTTTTGTTGTGCTGATGACTTTGTTCATCTATTTCTTCTTGCCTGAGACTAAGAACATTCCCATTGAAGAGATGTCTAAAGTTTGGAGGACTCACTGGTACTGGAAGAGATTCATGCCTCCGCCTCAGCAATTGGAATTGGATACGATTCTTTAGATTTTCAGCATCTCTTATTATTTCTAGTCCTAGCTTTTGTATCAGGCAGAACAATTTCCAATTAGTTTAGCATCAATTACAATTTAATTCAAATTTAATTTTATTTTTCTTCATTGTCCTTCTGTTCTCAGCATTTATTATTATTATTATTATTATTATTATTATTATTATTATTATTATTATTATTATTATTATTATTATTATTATTATTATTATTATTATTATTATTATTATTCACTCTTGCAAGTCCATATATAGTTATTATCTAATTTAAGACTTTTTTTTTTCTTTTGAAATAAGCTTATCTAGATTGGATGGATAAGTTTCAATTCTTCCTGATGTTAACATAAAAAATTTACATTGCACTATTCTGCTAGTGGTTGATGATGTATATTGTTGATTTCTTTTTATGTTTTATTACCTTAAAATTAAATACACTTTTCATAAAGATATTTATAGCTAAAACTTGCCCTCAAATATCTTTAAATTGGTGTCCCTTGTTTGGGTTTGACGGAAGAAGTCAAATAAACAAATTACCTTGTCCTAATTAATCAGATATGGACTTGATAAATAAAATAGTCAATTGTCCATGCCCATCATAGAATACGAGATGTTAATTTTCAATGATGATCAATAACAGAGTGAATCGGCGGCTAAACAACACTTTGATCCTGATAGATATAACATAAAATTCTCATAGACTATTAGTGCTATTCTACAAGCTGAACTAGGAAAACTTTATTAGTCTGATCATTGATTATTGTAGAATATGCTTGTAAAATAACGAAACTAAAAAGGAAATAAGATGCAAGGTGATTTACCAAAATACATGTTAATGCTTCTTCCTTCCAGTCGCTACTTCCCAGGCTTGTAAAACATGGTTCACAATATCCTCTACGCCGACACCATGCTTTACCTGCGTCAATATTTTGTACATAAGTTACTGAAACTTCCATTGTAGTGAAGAAATGTTTATCCCCTCCGCAGTAATTACATTTTAAAGGGCAAATATGATATGTTATGTTCTGATATGTTATGCGATCTGCAGTAATTACATTTTAAAGGACAAATAAGCCTAATTGTCCATGCAAGAATGAAAAATTTTAATTTCACCATTGCCTTCTTTGTTCAAAGCCAACCAAAATATAAGCTGTAAAATAAAATAGATTTTGACAAGAAGTCCCATAGTTATGTACCTTGAGAAAATAGAAAGCAAAAATCATAAGACTCTGGCATCTTCCTGGTAGAAAAAAGGAAAAGTATATAGAACTCACCTGAGCAAAGACAAATGGCCCGCCATCCCGCATTCTAAGTGCATCACGTTCCATGACAGCCAAATCGGCTCCAACTGCTGGAGCAAGGTCAGTCTTGTTTATAACCTAGAATCAAGCACAAATGGTTCAGACTTCATGCTTCATATATTTAAGTATGATTGGTATCATACATCAACAAAGCTATAACATATTTAGAAAAGAAGCAGCAGCAGCAGCTATGAGGGTGGGAAATCACATACAAGAAGATCAGCTTGAGTGATGCCAGGGCCACCTTTCCGGGGAATTTTATCACCACCAGATACATCTATTATATATATGATGTAGTCGGCTAGTTCCCTGCTGAAGTTGGCAGCCAAATTATCTGCACCAAACATATTCAAATTGGAGATGGACACTTCCTAATTGAAATTTGGGACATGAATGAAGTTATAATGAATCTCCTTAGATAAATAAATGGCTACTGGAGAGCAATGTTGTACAAATTCCCCATCATGAACTGCACCACATTCTCCCAAACTAAGATCAAATAGTGAGGACCAAAATGCTGTAGGCAAACCAAGCTTAAGATGATCAACAAACATTTCAAACACTTATTTAAAAATGCATAGCAGTTAGAGGCATCTAATAGCAATTTACCTCCACCAGATTCGCAAAGTAATAAGTCTGTGTTGAATAACTTAGAAAGCTCCTCAAGAGGGCCAAGATTAATACTGATATCTTCACGAATTGCAGCATGTGGACAGCCTCCGGTTTCAACAGCACGTATCCTTTCTTCAGGAAGTGCTTCGTTCTTAATCAAGAATTCACCATCTTCTTTTGTAAATATATCATTAGTCACCTGAAATAAAAATATGACTCAAAATCTCAAACTGCATGTTATGGTTTCAGACAGGTAGTAATGGAGAGAACACCTTCCTTAGAGGTAATGAGAAGCACAAGTAATTTTCAGAAGTATTCTGACATTTTTGTTATCTGTTCAACAATTACAAATTATATCTAAAACTAAGATAAACTTCTGGTCTCTTTGTGATGCAATAACAATTGGACTGGATGGGAACAAACATAGAAAGAAAAATGGACGTCCTAGAGCAGAAAATCAGGGGAACACGATTCACTAGTAATCAAGAACAAGGATATCATTACAGGAGGTCCATCTAAGCTTTGGTCTATAAAACTATAAACTTCTTGCTTCAAGCTTCAAGGAGCATAACTATCTGAAAATATAAGATAGAATCTTCAAGTCAAGCCCGCAAAATTTTATTCTTATGAGAGCATGTAAAGCCAATTCTAAAGCAACTAGTTGCACAACTTAAAGATGTACTTGCAGACACTAACAATGATTATGCAAGATTGAATATAATTTTCTTCTAGTGATTGGCACACTTCGTCAAAAGATTGCAGGACTAGCTTCACGCATATTGAACCATTTACAAATTTTGTCCTGTATATTACCATAAATAAAGTAAAATGAAAACTAATCTTGACTCGGAAGTAACTTCCAAATCAACAATAAGCTATATTTGAGATAATAAAACCTAATTGATTTTCACAAATCCTAAAGCTGCAATTATCAATTCCAAATTCTTCAGACCTTAGCCTCAGGTTGGATGAGGAAAGTAAATATGCAAAAGCACAAGATACCCCTTTTTTTTTGGGCAATGATACTTACTGCAGCAAGACTGTACTTGTCTCTCAAGAATTTACAAATAGCCAACATTAAAGCTGTTTTCCTGCAGAGTGAGAAATGGCATCTGCTCAGCACCCACTACATTTTTTGGATTCAATTGCAAATTTTACAGAATAGATAAGCTAACAGAGGGGGAAAATGGCAAACTATCAAAATCTCCAATTTTTGAGCATTTTCGAAATAAGAACATCTCTTTCTGTATGAAATAAAAAGGGGGAAAATTGAATGGGAAAATAACATAATACCCAGTACCAACAGGACCACCAATACCAACGGTGAAAGCCCTTTCATTGAAATCCCTAGAGAGGATTGGTGGAGCTCTTCTGCTGAAATAGCCTGGAGAGTAAATGGGTTCATGAGAGTGAGGTGCTAGTCCATCGTGGCTGTGGTATACTCTTCCATCTTTTCCTATCCATGAACTTGTTTTCCTGTTCCGCCATTAAATAATAGCACTCATAAATTCAAAACCGAAGAAAAAAAAAAAGCCTACTGGGAATTTTAGAGAAGATTTACTCAGTATGGTCATGGTGATGGTGGTCATGTGCATGTTCATGAACATGATGATGGTGGTGGTCATACTCATGGCTCTGATGATCCTGAGAAGCCATTGGCAAATAATTTTGAGAGGTTCTCTCTGAATAAGATGAAGCACTAATCTTGATCCAATAATGGGCATATTACTCACTGTTAGGTCTTGTCGTTTTACCTTTTGAATGTTTTGTTAAATTATCTTATGTCGTTTACTTTGTTGTTTTATCACTGTATGCCTTGTCGTTGAATAGATTGATGGTGCGTCAACTGCTGGTTATTATTGAACGACATGGAGCTTCTATGTCGACAAGGGCCCTTATCTCCTGTTATAAACCGAGCGGGATTTTCTGATTATCTGCCATTTGTGTGGAATAAAATGAAACTCCACAAAATCAAAATAAAAAACATAAATCATATGACATGTCCAAGTCGGTTATGGTTTAGTCGGTTATGGTTTATGAACTGGTCAGGGTTCTAGTTTTCATCATTTGCTTGGCCTTTTTTTTTTCAGATTAATAATATTAATAACTCAACTATAGAGTTGGTAATTGATAACCATGATATTATCAAAACGAGCGAGGACGCAAAACAATTGAGTTGGAAACGCTAGAAAAACCTGCAACAAGATTAGCCCAATTCGACCGGGTGTGAAAGCTCCAAAATTTAAGCCAGTGTATTTTAAAGTGAACTTGTAGAGAATTTAGAGAGCGAGAGAGTCATGAGAGGTGCCTACCTGAGATCTTGTAAGATCAAGCAATTTCTACACTTAAGTAGGCCTAATAGGCACTTGATGATGATTAGACTGGCTATGTTCTGCAATGATCTTAATTCATCTGACATAGCTGAAACTTTGTTAGACCTATCGCATTGGCGATATTTTGATAGGACTAATGAGAAAGTTCACGTGTGTCGGATGGGACTTCCATCTTGTGAACTTTTACTTAAGTCCGATTTTAGGCCTTACGGGCCATGTAGAATCGGAGGTATTATCATTTTTTTAGGCCTTACGGGCCATGTAGAATCGGAGGTATTATCATTTGTTCCTGATAAGTGCGAATTATACTCTATATTTTTAGTGTATTTTTATGTGTTTAATTGAGTTAATTTAGTTTTAATTTAGTTAATTTTAGGATTAATTAGTTAATTTATGTGTTTTTAGGTTTAATTGTTAGGTTTGGTGTTTTTCACGACTAAATTGAAAAGAAAAGGGATTAAAATGCAAAAAAGGAGAAATTAAGGGGTAAAATTGTAATATTGGGTAAAACTGGCTTTTGATTCGTGAAGGACAGCCAAGAATCACTCGGCTAAGTGATTTCATTCCTCAGCTGAGTGATTTAACACTCTCCTGAGTGTTTTTGGCACTCACCTAAGGCAACTTCATGTATTCTACTCAAAGCACCGAGCATTTGAGCACTCTTTCAAGTGACCAAGGTCATTCTCCTGAGTATGTGCCCTATTTAGTCGATAAAGGACTTCCTATTTCACTAAAACAAAAATTCCTCTCTCGTTTAGGAAGTCACAATGCACAAAACTTCTTCTTTTGGAGGCTATAATCCAGCTATAAAAGCAAGACAAAGCACCAGAACTAGGGGGCCATGAGAATTATGAATTTTCTTTAGTTTTAACTTAGTTTCTTTAGTTAATATTGTACAGTAGTTTTTAGCTTAATTTTTCCTGTTTTCTTAGTTTGCAATTCTCTTAAAGATTCAAGCTTTCTACTGTTGTTCTGACAAATTGTCAAGAGCAAGTTCGAGGCTTCATGAGTATTGTATCTCTTTATTTTAGTTTTTCTTTTGTTTTAATTATGTTCGGTAAGTAGTTTTCTTTACTTTTGCTGAGAAAAACTTGAACCCTCATACTTTTATTGTGATGACTTAGTTTGAGCTTTAATTTAATGCAAGTTTGATTATTTCTTAGTTCTCGAGCAACTTCTTATCTTTGATTGTTATTGGATTGATTATTAACGTATTTTATAAATGGTTGATGATTGATTTCGATTATTATCTATGATATGCATGTTCTTTGGTTAATTCATTGGTATTGATGTATGGTTATGTCTTTAAATAGAGATAATTGTATGTTAGTAAAAGTGGATTAAGATTAAGAAAAGTTGAACTTAGAATAGGTTGGATTTAAGTTTACTTGAAAAAGGATTTAATGAATATCTAGGAGTATAAAACTGAATTTTTATACTAAGTATTGAATTATTCCTAACAAGACGGTTTAATTCTTAGAATGATATTCTTGACTAAGATATCTGACTTTCTTTATCTAGTTTTTCCATAATCACTTGTGTTACTTTTGATTTGAGTCATTGTAATGGAAATTAAGGTGGATAGTCCCTTTAGTTGAAGTGTTTTAGTTATTGTACTGTGTTTAATTTATGTTAGTCTAGTTTTAGTTTTTTCTATTTTGTTTTATTGTCCATTTAGTTTATTTCTTGCCTTCAATTCAAAAACTTGGGAAATAATCTCAGATACATTCAACTCAATTATAGATATTCTGCTTAGCAATCCATGTTCCCTTGGGTACGATATTTAGGGTTTTAATTTTATTTTTTTATATTACTAGCTGATCTAATATACTTGTTAGACACCGGTTAGTCCTCCCTCTAATTCAATATGATAGGTCCGTGAAGCGATGGGGGTTTATGGATAGTTCGCTTTAATTGGTAAAGAATCTGAATCTTTTTCCAGGAGAGTGACTTTTTGTGTTCAAGAGGAGACAAGTGTATGTCAGGGTAAGGGACATTTTGTCAAGCACGGTATTAATGACAACTCTTCGCTAAGTATAGCGTCCGCTTGGTTGCTTAATTAGAGGCTTACATATGGACGGAGGAGGCTTTTTCGGGGTTTGGGCTTTCTTTGTGTATGGGTTAACTTGTAACTTTGCCCTAATAAGTGAATTTTTACCTCTCTTCTTTTACCTTTTTTCATAGAGTTTTAACGTTTTTTCTCTTTTGTGCCTCTTTGAGTCTCTATAATTTTTTGGGATTTCCCTTTTGGAGTTTCGAGAACTCGTCCTCTACCCTTACCAAATAAGTTTTCCTTGTGTTTGGATGCATTTTGTTGAGATTTCTAGCGATTCTAAGACTTCTTCTTTTTGGTTTTCCTCTTATTTCTCTCCTGACAGTGGTAACCCCTTTTTTCCCACAAATAATGAGTTATATATTCTTGGATGGCTCCATATCATGGTAAGACAATAGTGCCCCATGCCACAAGGTTATTGCTGGTAGCCATGTCTCATTTTAAGGAGGGGTACAACCTTCCTAGTGATGTGGCCATTATGGCCTGTCCTATGTCAATATTGGCCCAGGAAGGCCTATTTGGGAATCCTGTGGAATATTGCTTCGTAGCCGATTTTAAAGCAATATTTATAAACCAGATTAACCCAAATGGCTAGAGGATCATAGCCGATTTTAAAGCAATATGTATAAATTTGAATATTGCTTCATCATTAGAAGTGTTTACACATTTTTTCTATATATCGGGTCGGAGTAGGTCATCTGATTTTCATTTTACTAACAGACCAAAAAGAAGGCTTCTTGCTCTTCCTACTTCTTTATAAGGTTAAAAGTATAAGTTTTTTCTAATTAGAAAGAAAGGGGGTTTCAGAGTGAGTCTCCAGCGATCGAATAAATTGAGGACCTTGAGAGACTTATCGGTAGGGCTTGATATGTATTCTTTAGATAAAAAGGCTATTACAGATTATGCCAAGAGCTATAAAGAAAATCTCCTTTCATTAGATTTTTTGTTAGCGGGTGGGAAGGCCGACTCTTCCAGCACTTCTAATCGGGATGTTCCCATCAGTATTTCGGGGTCTTCTGAGCCTTTGAAGGCTAGGGCTGAATGTGAGCCCCTTTTTGTGTTTTGTATGTCTTTGTTTACTTTTTACTATGAGTCCTGATTATTATCTTGCTTTGCAGCATTGATGGATCCTGAATTCGCCGAACAAAATAAGAAGATAATGGAAGTTAAGAGGTGAGCCAAAGATGTTTAGAAAAAGAAGCGATCTTTCCAGTTTTCTAGTCATGGGGTTCGATCTTTGAGGAGGAGGTCTAATGTCACCCCTCAATCGGCTCAGTCTGGAGGTACTTTAATGATTGGGTCAGCGTCTATTCCAATCATTCCTCTTTCTTCTGAGAGGATGACTTTGCCTTCATTCGTACCTCTTTTTACTAAGGACGTGAATGCGCTTTTAGGGGCTGCTTTTTTAGGTTCCTCTGAACGTACTGTCTCTATAGTTGTAGGGGTTTTGGCTAATGCTTCCATTCTATCAGTCGAGTCTCTAACCCCAGAGGGTTTTTTTATCTCACAAGCTTGGTTCTGATTTTTCTTTTAAAGATGGTCAAGTGTTGGATTTTACCAAATGTTTCTTTATGTCCAATAAGAACATGACAGAGATGGGACCAGTTTAATTGCCAGCAGAGGAGTTTAATGATTTTTACTGTTCTTTCTCCATCATAAGCTAACTTCTGCTCAGAGGGTTCTTCATCTTTATGGCAAAAACTTAGGGTGGTAAGACAAAGATCAGCCAGTTATCTGATCGGAGAAAGAGCTGAGGGTCGAGGTCGAAATGTTAAGGAAAAAGCTTGAAACTGATCTTCAATCACTCCGATAAAGCATTCTGACTAAGTGGCGAACCTTTCAGTCAAGATCGAAGAGCTCAAGGCCAAGATGGCTTCATTGGAATCTGCTAGTGCGGCCTTGTTGATATCTTAAAAGAAGGAGCTATCGGTGCAAAAGAGCCATTTTATAAATCAGATGGCCCAAATTCAGGGCAATCTTCTTTAACAGGTTACGTTTGTTTGCGAGCAGCGTTGTCCGGGTGAGAATTTTAGTTTTTTAAAGGACCCAACCGCTTGGTCCAAGGCTCCTTTAGGAGGGAAGGACGTAATTACGAGGACACCGAAGATAATAACAGTGGTAATGATCATCTTGTCAATCGTGAGGAGGCCAGAGGTGGCATTCAATCTATTTAGGAGCCTATAGAAATAGAGAGGGATGCTGGAAAGTGATTTTGATTTTTTTTTTATCAATGTTGGGTGTATCTTGAAATATTTCACCATGTAAGATAGTTTGTTTATTAAAACAATTTACTTGTGATGGAATTTTTATGACTAATAGTTTGAAGTAGATTCTTTTGTATTTGATCAAGATTTGATCGCTATTTTATTCTTTAACTATTTTAGTCGGAAAAGAAGGCACTACATTTCAGATCATGTATTTTTTTCAAGACCTTCACGTTCCATGATCTAGGGATGTCTAGCCCTTCTAGGATCCTAAGTTTGTAGTTGCTCTTACTTAGGACTTTAGAAATTTCATAGGGTCCTTCCTAGTTAGGCATAAGTTTTCTAACTCTTACATTTCCCGACCTTATGTCTGCCTTTCAGAGGACCAAGTTGTTCACATTAAAAGATCTTTCTTTGACTTTGTTATTGTAGTACCTGGATATCCTTTGTTTGTAAATCGCTATTCTAACTCAGGCATCTTCTCTCTTTTCTTCCATTATATCCAAATCCTATCTCCTTTCTCATTCATTTTCTCGATCGAAGTAAAAGGTTAGTCTATAAGAGGGGATACCAATTTCTACTAGTATGATTGCCTCTGAACCGTAGACAAGAGAGAAAGGAGTTTGCAGCATTTTGGTTCTTAGTGAAGTTTTATAGGACTATATGATGCTTTGTAATTCCTTTATCCAATTGCCTTTGGCTTCTCTTAACCTTTTTTTAGTACTTTAAGGATCATCCTATTAGAAACTTCCATCATGTCGTTGCTCTGAGGATAGGTGATCGAGATGAACCTCAGGTGAATTTTTAGGCCGACACAGAAGGATTTGAATTTGTATTGCCAAACTATTTACCATTGTCGGTAATGAATACCTTTGGCAGACCATATCTACATACTATCTCCTTCCATGTAAAATTTTTGACCTTTTTTTGCGGTAATCGTGGCTAGCTGTTCGGCGTCTATTTATTTAGAGAGGTGATTAACTGTTATGATTAGGAACTTCATTTGTCGTTTGCCTTGAGGAAATAGTCTTAACATGTCCAATCCCCATTGATCAAACAACCAAGATATTCCAATTTGGCTGTTGTTTAGATGTTGGTTGTCTGATTATCTGTCCGTGAATTTGGCATTGTTGGCATTTTCTGACCTGTTCTTGAGCTTTATTGAAAATGCTAGGCCAAAAATATCCGGTCTGTAGAACTTTTCTGGCGATTGCCCTATTAGCTTTGTGGGCATTGCAAATCCCCTTGTGTATCTCCTTTATTATGTAACTTCCATCTTCTTTCGAGATGCATTCCAACTAGGGATGACTGAATGCTTTTTTATACAATTATTCCCCGATTATGGAATAGTTGAGCGACTTCCACATGCACTTCCTGGTTCGGGCTTTGTCTTAGAGTAGTTCTCCCATTTTTAAGTATCGGACGATTGGAGTCATCCAGGTGTCCGTTTCCCAATCTACTTTCATTAGTTTTGCCTCGTTAAGGAAGGGTTTGAGCATTTCTGTTATAGTGACATCTCTTTCGATCGTTTCTTCATTAGAGCCAGCAAACTTTGTGAGTTGATCAACCGTTTGGGTTTCTTCTCTTGGGACCTTTTTAAGGATCCATGTTGTTCCCATAGTCTCCAACCCCTAAAGATTTTCCTTTGCCTTTGCTAGATATTTCTTTATGTTTTGTCCTTTTTCTTCGAAGTTCTCAAGTACTTGGTTGATTACTAATCGCGAATCGCTTTTAATTATTAGGCTTTTAGATCGGATGGCCTTAATTAGCTTTAGCCTTTGTAGTAATGCTTCATATTCTGTGATATTATTAGACACATCAAAGCTTAACTTGATCACATGTTTGATAGTCATGCCGAGAGGGCCTTGATTATGATACCTAGGCCTCTACTTTGACTATTAAAGGCTCCATCGGCCATTGTTTCCCAAATTTTTTTCTTAATTTCTTCAACTTTTCTTTCTCCCATAAATTTTGCCACGAAATTTGTAAGAGCCTGGGCTTTAATTGCTTTTTTGGACTCGTACCTTATGTCAAAATACTGTAATTTGATCACCTAGTCTATACCATTTTTCCTTCCAGGTCGGGCATTCGTAATATTTTTCACAACAATTTGTCCGATCGTATCACAATTATATGTGCTTCAAAATATTGTCTCAATTTTTTAGTGCACATTATTAGAGTGATGATTAATTGCTCAATCAGATTCTTCTTTGGCTCTGTTCCTCTCAGCACTTGGCTGATGTAATAGATAGGCAATTATTGGCTCCCTTCTTCACGTACAAGGACAAATGTTATTGCCTCTCCGAAAGTAGATAAGTATAAGTATAGCTTTTCTCTTTGGATCGGTCGGCTTAATAATGTTAGGTTTGCTAGAAATTTTTTTAGGTCCTCGAAGGCTTTTTGGCAATCTTCATCCCATGTAAACACGTCGCTTTTCCTCAACTTTTTAAAGAAAAAAGTGCAATGTTTGGCTAAAGATGAGATGAATCTTCCTAAAACTATTATTCTTTCATTTAGTTTCTAGATATCTTTCATTTGGTTTCTAGATATCTTTCATGTCGATCAAAGGTTGCATGTCTAGGATGACTTTGATCTTTTAAGGATTGGCTGTGATCCCTCTTTGCAATACCATGAAACTTAGGAATTTTCTGATGGTACTCCAAAGGCATTTTTTTTTTGGGTTCAACTTCATCCAGAATTGGTTAAGGGTGGCAAATACTTTACTCAGGTTTACCGCATGCTTCTCTGGGTTCTTGCTCTTTACGAACATGTCGTCCACGTATACTTCTATGTTTCTTACAATCTGCTCCTTGAATATCTTATTCATTAATCGCTAGTAAGTGGCTCCTACATTTTTGAGCCTTAGCGGCATGACCTTGTAGCAAAAAGTTTTACCATTTGTGATAAAACTGATTTTCTCTTGATCGAGCAACCACATTAAGATTTGATAGTATCTGGCATAAGCATCCAACAAGGAATAGATAGCATGAAAAACCGTGGCATCAACAAGTTGCTCTATGTTAAGAAAAGGATAACTATCTTGGGGACAAGCTTTTGTTTAAATCAGTGAAGTCTATGCACATTCACAACTTCCTATTTTTCTTTTTAACAAGGATGACATTTGCCAGCCATTCAGGGTACTTAACTTCCCTAATTATTTTAGCTTTTAATAACCGATCAATTTCGTTAAAAATAAATTTCTTCCACTTTGGGGCATGTTTCCTCAATTTTTATTTTATCTGCAGGAAATTCAGATCTACATTGAGCTTATGCATAATGATTTTGGGGTCTATACCTGGGATGTCCTCTAATTTCCAAGTGAAAGAAGCTTGGTTGATTATTAGGATCTGCATGACTTCCTTTTCTTCATTTTATGACATTTTTGATCCAATTTGGATGGTCTTACCTTTGGTAATTTCTTTTTTAATGAGTTCCCCTTGATTTATTCTTGGTTGCTCAGTTATTTCTTCCTTTTCCTCTCCTAGTTTAACCATATAAGCCTCTTTGGACTCTTTTATCAAGGCAACATAGGTTTTTTGGAGGCCTTCTGATTTCTTCTTAGAATTGCTATCCCCTTGTTAGTTGGAATTTTTATTACTATATATCGAATGCTGGTAACAGCCCTAGTTTTGAACAATAATGGTCACCCAAATATTGCATTGTATGCAAAATTCACATCTATCACCATAAATGTCATTCGCCATATGTGAGTTATTTTTTCATCTCTTAGCTCCATGAACAAATCAACCGATCCGCTTATTGGAATCGTGGCGTTGCTGAGTTTGACCAGTGGGGTGCTACTCATTTTTAGTTCTTCTAAGGGTAGCCTCATTTTTTGATAGGCTTCTAGGGTGAGGACGTTAACTGTGCTCTCATTATCTATCAGGATCCTTTTTACTTAAAAATTTATAATGCTTACTTCTACCACTAAGGCATCTTCATGAGGGAACTTTAAATCTCCTATGTCTTAAGGAGAAATAGTCACTGTTTGTAATTTTTCAGAAGCGACTAAAAATATATACCCTTGCCTTTTTTTTCCTTTTTCTTATACTTTTCCCGTAAGATGATCCTCCTGCAATCATATTGATAACTCCTAACTTTTGCTTTAGCCTTTTAGTGTCTTTTGGCCTTCTTCTTTCTTTGTCTTCATCATCGAAGTCCAATTAGACTTTTCCTTTCTGAGGGGGTTTACAATAGCTTATTGGTATGGGGCCTATGAATCTCTTTAAGGAGCCTTCTTATAGGAGTCTTTCGATCTCCTCTTCAATACGTTACATTCGTGTGTGGTATGGCCGATATCTTTATGGAATTAGCAATATTTTGTTTTGTCTTTGGAAGTATAGGATTGTTATGACATTTTCCTCAGCCAGTTCACCTTGGTGTGTTTCTCTTTTATCCATATCAGGACTTCCGACAAGGGTGCATTTAATGAGGTGAAGGTTTTCAATGCATGGCGTTCACTTCTACCGTGCTTATTTTCTCTTTTCCTTCTATACTTCTTTAAAGAGCTTCCCCTTTTAGGGCTATTATTCCTCCTTTTGATTTCCCCGATCGGTGGACTCATATTCCTACGATCGCTCCATTCAACAGGTTGAACTCTATCGGTTTTCATAAGTCTTTCACTTGTTCTTAGGGCATCATTTAGATGGATGAACTAATTTGCTCGGTTCATTGATTCTATAAAATCTGCATGGGTGCGCATGATGATAGAATCGAATAATTACAGACATGTCGAGTTTCTTGCCAAGGTATGTGCCGCTGTACTAGGGTGTAGATCTTTTATTTTTTTATTCCAAAGATTAGAACTTATCAATGTAGTCTCTTAGACTTTCATCAGGTCTTTGTATCACATTGCACAGGTCGTTGACAGTTTTTGAGGTTTTGATTTGTACTATGAATCTTTTGACAAATAGATCCCTGAGCTGTGTAAAGGTGTGGATTGATTTCGAAGGTAAATCATGGAATCAATCCAAAGCATCACTTGTAAGAGTGGTTGGAAATACCTTACAAAATACCCTATCGTGAAAATAATATATCTATAGCTGAGTCAAATATTCAAAAATATGGCATTTGGGATAGACCTTACTTGTGTATCGGGGCATTTTTATCTCTCTGAATTTGCTTGGCGGTCTGGTCTCCCTAATCTCCTAGCTGAAGGGTGATATTGTATTTCCTTCAAAGACCAGCTTCTTAGGATGGCTAAAACTGAATTTCTTTACTTGTTACGAGAACCAGTATTCATTCTTGTCTAGCTGATGTTCTTCATTTTCTTCTTTCACTCTTTTCACCGACCTTTTCTTAAGGGTATAAGCAAGTCTCAAGTCATCACCAGCTTTTAGTGAGGTTAATTGTCTGGATGCATAGGCCGTCTGATATCTCCTATTGGGAGTACACATGTAACCGAGGTTGTCGTGTGTACCAGCCAAAGAAGAATGCCATGTGGTGTTGTGGTTGGTGTCTCCTTTTTCATTCATATTTTCTTTTCCTTTTTTTTTTCTTTCAAACTCCTAGAATTCAGAGCGCGTTCCTATTTTGTTTCTTTGCTCTTCAATTATTGCCTCTATTTATTGTGGTATGTGCATTCTATGACTTTTCACCTCCACATCTTTGTCAAAGGTTTGTGGCCATTTGGCTTTTCTTATCGTATCTAGCATCTGTTTCATAAAATCGCTTAGGATAGCTTTAAGGTCTTTTGCTGTCACCGGAGTAGAATCATGTCGAGTCATGAGCTAATTGTTAAACCTAGGTAAGCAATTACCTACAGGGGTTTTTGCTAATGATTCCCATGGAAACCTCAGCAGCGATCTGACGGGAGCTCTTAGTGGGCATTAGTGGGGTTCTCTTTTAGTAGGGAGTCTTCATCGCCTTCCAACCCCATTGATTTGATCTCTGACTCTAGAATTCGAGTGTTTTGCCATGGTTGCAAATGTTCGCTTTCAACAAAAGCACTAAATGATAATCATGAGATTATCAAAATAAGCAAGGATGCAAACCAATTGAGTTGAGAACACTAGGAAAACCTACAACAAGGTTAGTTAGTCCGGTCGGACCGAGCATAAAAGCTTTGAAACTTAAGTCAATGTATCTCAAAGTGAACTTTTAGAGAATTTAGAGAGAGAGAGAGCCATGAGGGGTGCCTACCTGAGATCTTGTAAGATCAAGCAATTTATAAGGAATGGAACCTATTGAGTTAGGTATACTTGAGTGAGCCTAATAGGCACTTGATGATGATTAGACCGGCTATATTCTGCGATAATGTCAATTTATATGAAACAGCCGAATTTTGTCAGACCAATCGGATTGGTGGTATTTTGATAGGATTGATGAAAAAGTTCATGCGTGTCATATGGGACTTCCATCGTGTGAACTTTTACTTAAGTCCGGTTTTGAGTCTTATGGGTCTTGTAGAATGGGAGCCATTATCAATAATCCTAATATTGAAAATAAAATTTAGAAATTGTGAAAAATTCTGGTGGTTTATTTAATGGGTATGGATAGTTAATTTAAAATCCAACTGTCGGTAATATATTTATATTCAAATTTAATTGAACATAAAATCTAAAATTCAAAAGGCAGGAGATCATCACAAGTATACATACGAGTTTAGGAGAGACACCTGAAATCGCAAGACAAAGAAAAGTTTGAGTTGTTTCGTGACCACAATGCTTAAGTTAGCAATAGAATCTAAAGAGAGAATTTTAAAAAGTAAAACCATTAGAATTTTTGGATCTTCAATAAATATTCTGAATCGGTGACGGTAGCTAATTGTGATTGGAGTTATTTTGGTTTAGAGTATTGAGAGGTAGGCGACCGATCCATTCTAAGAAATGATCAAAATGTAGAGAGCAGATAACTAGCAGTCTAGTGGCATTGGTGATTTACTTAACATCTGAATCTCTAAACATGGGTCCTACGAATCGTGTTTGCAGGTTATTCACTATGATGTGTTATCATAAATTAGATTAAATTGATCTTGAAAAATAGATTAAAAAAAAAGGTCTGTTTTCTTGCTAGATACCATAAGTCTCAAAAATGGCTGCCTTTGAATCAAATAACAAAATATACATATTCATCTATTCTATGTTATTTACAGAGAATCATAGAAACCTCCTTCAGATGTACAAAGTAGTAACTACACACACTTTTATTGAGCAGGTGCTGCTTTTCTAATGCCCATTTTCACTAAATATGGACTAATTAAGAAGACACCACAACAAAATCCATAACCCAGAAATAAAAATCTAAATATAAATAAAAGATTGTGCTGTTACACTCTACCTTTTCATGCATGCACTAAATTCACAAACTTTTTATAATAAAGTGCAAGCATAAAAAAAAGTATATGAGCAAATCCCACCAATAATTGAGAAATTTTTTTTTCAACAAATTAATATTCCATGCAAATTAATTAATTAATTAGTCAAACAAGTTCTTGAGTGCATTGCGTTTGGCAGATGGATGAGGCACCAATATCATTTGCGCATCAGTTTGGATAACCACTTGATTAGTGGGTGTAATTGGCTGATCAATATTACCTAAAATAACTCCTTGCTTTTGCATATAATCCCATTTATCTTGGAAAAGATAAAAGAAAGCCATGAATGAGATCTGTGCTGTGAAAAGAACTGTCCAAATTCTTGAATTTCCTGATATCTTTTTGTGGTATGCTTCTAATCCTGTGTAGATGTTGATTATCCCGACTAGGGATATTACTGTCCCAATTATCCAGTGCAAGAAGTACCATGTGCTCCTCCTTCTGCTTCCTCTTCACCATTCAAACAAATATAAAATTGCTATTTAGTAAAATTTAATTGCTTAATTATAGATGATAATTGTGAAGATTAGATGATAATTGCATACCTTTGAGGTCTCCAAAATCCAATAATAGCTTGTATCCAAACGGCACCGTAGAGGGCCAGACCTATCCTCTGATGGTTATTATCAAATGAATTCTCAAAGGATTTTACGGACATTATACCTCCTGCTGTGGCTATTAGTACTGATAATACCTTCCAAATAGAACATTAAATAGATGATAAAATTAAAACACTAAATTAATCGCACTAATTCTGCTAAAGTTGATCACACTAATTAAATGAAAAGAATATATACACACAGTGCAGCGGGTACGTACTTGAGAGTGAGGATTGCTTATGGTTTTTAAAAACATTGCGGAATATATAGCAATTATTTCACTACTTAAAACTCAAGAAATGGTAAAAAAGATTAAAAAAAAATTATAATTAATTAGTAAATGATTAAGATCACATGTATAACACTCATGACGACAAATCTTCTTTCTAAGTGACACTTATTAGGCTAAGCTATAAAAAATATATGTAGAATCAGCTAAATTGATAAGTTTCTTTATCTTGCTTTTTAAGGATTAATGATGATAAATGTAGTAGTTAAAACTTAACACATATTTTATTTACTGCGGAAACTAATTGATAATATATTATAGGGAAAAAATGTAAAATTGGAGACAACATAATTAAAGTTAAAGTGAGATATAATGGTGAATTTCAGTAAAGATATTGCATGATCGCTACTGCTGACTCTAAAAGAAACATAATGCAGGCATACTGATAAATTAGAGAAGAAATAATTAATTAATTACCTGAAAAATGAGGTGGAGATAGAAGAAAAGTTTCCTTCTTCCACTGTCTTCTTTAGGGGACATTCTGATAATAAGAATCCCAAGAGGTGCTAACAACCCCATTGATACCCATAAAAGAATCCCATGAAGAGCAACTTCAGATTTCATCTTAGGACTTAACTGAAAGCATTAAAAAACAAACATCAATTCTATCGATCCCTAATGCATACCCACAATGTATGATTTACTGAACTTGATATTTATATATGTGAAAAAATAAAAGAAAGAATAATGCCCATAAATTTATGCATACCTTGTGAATGTCTTGGCTTCTGCTCTTGCCATCCTTAACATCTTCTTTAGATAAGCAAGAAACAAACTGTAGAACAATGGTAAAGTAGGTTAAAACAAGAAAATAAAGCTTTTGCATTCTTTAAGCTCCAACAGTAGGAATTGAAGCCAAACCCTAATATCTCTCTAATTTTTTTTGAAAAATAAAGAAAGACTTGAGATTTGGGTGGTAAATTATGTGGGGAAGGAGGAAATGAGGGATGGGAATGAATAAAAAAGAGAAAAGAAAAGACTATTAGGAGTAGGTAGCTAATTAGCATGCTGTTTAGCTACGGATATATAAGCGAAGAATATGGGCATTTGATTAGTGGATATTGCAGTCTTGTGAATCAAGCAGATTATTATAATAAAAAGATCAAATTAACAAAGAAAGTTACACGAAATTTCAAGAAAGTGCGGTTGACATTGGCAGCCTTTTCAGTTGCACAAAAGAGAAAGTGGGTTGGCATAGAACAATATGGTCAATTCTTCAATGGATGGAGAATTTTACTTGCACATAAATAAATATTTAGTGGATTATTCTGGATATTCTCTTCTTGAGTTTTTTTAATATTCAGTTTTCTTTTTCTTTTTCTTTTTCTTCCACTACCAATAATATATATATATATATATATATATAAATGCAGTGTCTAGTGTTTTTTCTTATATATTTTTAATTTCACTTAATACGGTGTAGTAATTTTTTTTAACAGCCTTTCTAATTGTCTTTTTTATTTTTCTCTCTTAATTTATTCTTTATGAGGTCGATTTTTATTTTATTTAACTCTCAGTAGGCGACATTAAATTTATGAAAAAAGCTGATGTAAAATACTATATCAATATTTGATTGTCATGTTAATATAAAAGAAGTTAATTAAGTGAAATAAAAATTAATGTTGAGAAAAAAAATATATCAAATATAACAGTTTCAGAAAAATAAAGTGGGAGAGCTGAATAAATATTAAAAAACTACATATATTTTATGCCATTTTTCTTTGAGTGTTAATACAGACCCATTAATTATTGTTCAAAGAAATAATTTATAAGAAAGTATAATCATTACTCACAACACTAATGATTTTTATTATCTTTTTTATTTTCCAAAAAAAAAAAACAAAGATTGTTCAAGACGGAGCTTATTCCTATTATAAGGTTAGTTTTGAAGTGGTGACAGGTCATTTTGGAATGTGACCACATGTATACGACATCGACACCAACATTATGATTCCATACGTAGAAAAAGCTCCCATTTTTATCATTGTAATCGAGTTTGACAAATGCGAATGTTGGACCCATTAATTAATTTCAGATTAAATATTTTCCTCTTAATTAATCATACTTTCTCTAATATTTACGTGACATTTGTCAGTTTATTTCGTATGATTATTCTTTTCACATGCATTATAATGAGTGAAAATTTGTCTTTCATTTTAATTACATCCGTTAATTTTGTTAAGCTTGTGTGAGCTTTTACTGATAATGCTAAACAATTTATAACAAATGAGCCAGCACGGAAAAAAGGCTCAATATACTGAAAGGCCTAACCTTCCAAGAGTCCAGCATCTCGAGATCTTGCATACACTGCCAGACGCACACCAAAATTCATAAGATGGGATGGCCCGATCGAACAAGATAGGCTTTATCCTGATGCACGCTACTTTTTCATCTGTCGTCTATCACGCATCACATCACAGTTTGCCTATTCTGACACTAATATAGGTTTCTCAAGTGACTCTTCTCACTCCTCATAAATACCAAATTCATTTACACTTTAGATATTATACATCCTGCTTAGCACTCTCTTTTTTTTATCTCTAAAAAAGTCTAAAATTGACCTTACCATCGGAGTGTTCACGCCTAATTTGACTGAGCAAGCCCTTCTTTTTGTAGGATCTCTACCTCATTAAGCCCTGTCGACTCCTACCTCTCAAACTCCTACCGACTTAAAGTGGCATCATTCCACTCGCCATACACGACTCTTCTTCTTACAAAATCTCAAGATTTATCATTAGGTATTTTCATTGAGAGCCTATGTTCGAGTTGAGATGCCTGACTCTTACACTACTGAAGTAGGCCCGAGCCTATTACTCACCAAGATAAGCCGAACCACCACTTCGTGCGGCTAGATCCATAATTTCATGAAAGTCTCTAAGACTATATAGAGAAACCCCAGATAGCAGTTGAAGAAAGCCGAATTGAAGAAAAAACTTTAAGGATGAAGGAAGACAAAATGATTGACGTCAGGACTAAAGGAGGACGAAATATCCCCCTTTTGAAACGTCATGCGTGGGCATGTTAAACCCCATGGTTCTCCTATCAAAAGAGACATGAAACGAAGACAGAAGCCTCACTTCTCTCATCTTCATGCACAAACAAACCAGCTAAGAGGCTTATAAACCCGAGCTATAGGTGTTGATGTCTCTACCTCGTGAGACACCTGTTTCTCAAGCTCGAAAGGCAAGAAGAGAGCTATGGGAACAAAAACTCGCTAAGTTTAGCATAAAAAAAGATGCGATTGGGCAAAGTTCTCCATTTTTTCAAAACTTCTTCTACGGCTGATCAATAATGCCCAAAATGATAACACCATATTCTCCAATTGAAGGAAATCGAACTAGAGAAAAAAAAGTCTAAGTTTGAAAAAGAACAAAACAACGTGCACCAACAAAATTTCCTTCCTCTAAGACATTGTACAATTGTGGACTGAAACTTCCATAACCCCCTCACCAGAAAAGATACAAGGAGGAACGATAGCATAACCTTCCACCCTACTTCAATAGTAAACAAAGCAAGGAGGAAAGCAAGGCCAAAGACTGCGTGTCCCATGCTCCCTTCCTCATTCTCCAGCACAGTTGGAGCATCGGAGAAGGCTATAAAGCCATGTCCTATGAATGTAGGAAACTAACCACCGAAGCCTCCAGTAGGATCCATCACACTCGTCAAAAGAGGGCATCAAGCAGGAAAGGAAAAAATATTATAGATAAAGGTGAAGGAGACCTTAAGAATTCCTTCCCTCACCATCAGAAGCACCCTTTTGAATACCAAAATACTGTCGGGTCAATACGAAAGATGAAGAATCACGACCCCAAAACATTCTCAACCTTATGGGATTTGGGATTTACACCACCAAGTTGCAGGAAAGCCAGTAAAGGCAATCAATCCCAACCAGAAGGTTGATGAGTTAGTAACCCCCGATCGACGTATTCTCGATCAAGGATAAATTCCAAGGCAGGATAGCTAACAAATCCCAACCAAAGGTTGATGCACAAAACATCTGTGAAAGCACAACTTCTATTTGATCGATGTATATCTCGATCCTAAATATAATCCCGATAGAAAGATCGATGAAAATTTCATTGTAATTTCAATCGAAAGATTGACATTCGAATTATAACCCTTATTATCACAACAACAAAAGAATAGTCATAAATTCAAATTCCTTCCTAATCGGATCGATTAAAGACTTGAATGGCAAAATATGTCTTGGCAATTGCTATATAAGTCAACTGTCGAAAATTAGCTATTTGTGTATAATCATTACTCGAATAAAAAATGAACGAGTTAGCCAACTCGATTACCGTCTCAGTTAATATTTAGATATTTATTATTCAATCGGAAGGAGAAACTTTCTAGAAGTTCAAATCGTCAAACATAAGCAACAATTAAAATATCAACTCAACAAAAGTAAAACAAAATGACATGGCAAAAATTAAAAATTAGGAATTTTATTGAACTTGCCAAAAGTACAAAGATACAAACATAAAATTTTTCTTACAAAGAAAAATACATTCTTACATCTACAATTTGCTACTACAAGACCATCTCTCATTAGCCTTTACGATGTTGCAACCATCTCCCACTTGTGGCATGGCAGAACCTGAAAAATAGAGAAAGCACAACCACGACTTTAGGAGAGAAAGCTGGAAGAAGCAACAAAAGGAAAAGGTTGTATCACCTACTGTGGCAGGTGATATAATGCTAGAGAAAAATCTAGCAATCCATTCATCTTCCTAAAATGTTAGAAACAGAAGATCCAAAAACTATCAAATGGCTTCATGGGAAAGTCAGGGGAAAAAAGAAAGAAAAAAGAGAAAAAAAATGAAGTCCTTAAAAAATTTTAGAAAAAACATAAAAAAAATGCCTATTTATAGGAATTCCCAGACAAATCGCTTCGGAGCCTTAATGGATGTAGCCACGTGGCAACCTTCCATAAATAAGGAACCAAAATTGAAGCAATAAAATTAAAGAGGTTAACAAATCGTCGTCGTAAATACATAAGAAATGAAGCGACAACCATTGAAAGCGGCCAATATTTCGCACCTCATGAAGTGATGTCATTAAGAAACATGACGACTCAGGTGCCTAAATATTGAAGAATTTAAACAAGTCAGGTACCTAAGCCAACCTATCAAATTTCGATTGCATAGCTGATGATTTAGGCAAAAATCTTTGCCACCACAACTAACATGCAAATTGGTAAGCAAAACTCAATCCCTCAATGGACGTCATCACCACATTCTAATATTAGATTGGATTCAAAACTCGCGTGGCTTTAACAAAGCCATAGCATGTTGATCCCAACCAACTGATCGAAAAGAAAAAGAACAAAGGGGCAGAAAGAAAGCATAAACAAGGAAATAACTTAAAAAATCAATTTCGGCTCGCACTCGATTGGAGGAGTAAGCAACCTTTCCATTAAGATAAGTAGCCTCTAATAAACTCTGTCGAAAAGAAGTGCCAACCAAAAGGAAGAAAACCTCGCTAACGAAGGTCACTTTAGAAAACTAGCAAAGAACCTAAAAAAGTATATAGCAAGATCTACTATCATGTAGTCAATCGACGGCTTGAGAATGCCGACCGACTTTCAAAATTTTCCTTGCCAAGTTTCTCGCAACAATCGAAGTTCAACACCCAATTAGTACTTCGTTATGAAACCTGTAAGGACCACACCAATCTATCCGGATTACTGTTACTTATCTTAATATTTTAATACACAATACATATAATACTAGTGATATGTTCATCTGTCATACAATTGGTTATACTTTGACTTTATAAATCGTGCATTAGATCAAGTTACATAAACATATACTTTGTTACATCGTAAACATATTTTGAATTAATAGTTATAGAACATGTTCATTACATTATTTTATAAGATTTACACAAATCAAAAAGAGAAAACAGTACAATTTAGACATCCTAACTTCTCTTCCTAGATGGTATTGGCCTTGTCCCTGAAGCAACGACATATCTTGAACCTCCACGGATAAACACCCGTGCTAAGCTATAAAGCTTAGTGGGGAATAATACACGTATAAATAACCACTCACAGTGATTGTTTTCAAGCACACAATAAACAATAATAATGTCAAGATATTAGAATCAGCATGCAAGAGTTACAATATAACTCACATAGCATATTTAATAGTATAACGTTACTATATAAGGATAGATCACAATAAAATAGTCAAATCTTTATCAATATTATATATATATATATTGTTCATTTCATACTATGAAATGCCTGCTAAAGTCTTATGGGTGTAGATAACGGGTGTTGTGGATATCCGTAGGTATCAAATATATAAATACCCGAAGGTATTATTCCTGTGGATACCCGAAGGTATCAAATCTGCGGAACCAATCAGGGTCAAGCCTGTGGTCCCAAACGGGGTCAAACCTATAGCAGCTGCAACTGTAACCCTATAGGCATGCCTATCTATCCACAACTAAGTTCTATGTGCAGGCAAATAATCATATCTCATGTATCATTTGATTCATAGTATACAATTCATCATATGGTATGATAAATCAAACCATAAAATAATATTCTTTAACTATCATGTCACAATCAAAGTACATGTAAATAATCAGTATAATCCAATCATATTCAAATAAACATTTCCATGTATCAATTACTATAACTTTATCCTTATGTTGCCTATACATTTCATATGCTTATGGTTGTTCATTATCATATATTTCATATTTAAGGTGAACTATATGATTGAGGAAAAGAGTAGTTGATCTTATGCCACAAATAGGGTCTTAACTTTCAAGTTTTAACTTATGAATGAGGGTCACGGTTACTACCCAAATCATGATAATCGTGGCCCAAAACAAGATATAGGAGTCACGGTTACTACCAAATTCATGGTAACCGTGACCTAATTGCACTTTTGGGTCTGGACTACGCCAGACTACCTCACGATCATTACCGGATGAGTAATAACTATGTTCTATACTTTTTAAAGAGGTCACGGTTACTATGAAATGCTTAGTAACCATGAAGTAGGGTGGATTTTGGTTCTGGACTGCCTCACCGTTACTATGAAAGTCATAGTAACCGTGATGCCTTAAATTGCCCAAAGACAAAATTTCTGTCTCAATTTCTATGCCATTTTTTACCAAGAAAAAGTAATTTTTAGGGAAAAATTTCTTCTACAAAGTTGTATATATGTATGTCTAGTTTCCAAAACATCAAAAATCAACCCAATCAGAGCTCTAAATCTCAATTTATTCACTATAAATCACAGACTGATCCCAATGACAGGGGCAGCAGTCATGACCCAAATTCAAGCCTATTTTTCTCTATCATACAAATTGATTCAGGGGTTGTGTTCTTCATATGAAATGAAGATCTATAAGTCTAGTTTATTATCCAGCTAGAATTTCTCAATTTGAGTGACACGAACTCATGATATCAATATTTTTGTGCTGACTTGTCATGTGAATTCTAAGACAGTTTTTCCCTATCTTTATCACAACTTCCTATTTCGGTTTTCAATCAAGTCTAACCTCAATTTTTCATGATATTTACTTACTATAACATCAAATATTGCTATTATTGCATCATATACATAATAAACACACACACAAGCAAGGTTAAGTTCCCATACCTCTTAAGGCTCCACCAAACTTTCTCTTCCTTATCTTTTTGTTATCTTTCCTTTCTCTCTCTCTTGTTCTTCATCCTAGGTTAAAGCAAAACCCTTCTCTCTACCATCTATAGCTTTTCCTTTCTTAGAGAATAAATTTTTCCAGTAGGCTTGAAGAAGAAACAAAGAAGAAGAGAAGACAAGAAAGGAAAAAGAAAACAAAACAAAATAAAAATGCTCTTAGGCCAAGAATGGCCGGCCACCACAAGAAGAAGAAGACCAATTTTTTTTCTCTCTTTCATTGCCTTACAAGTGCTTAATTCCTATTGGTTGATAATAAAAATCTTGACAAAAAATCATTTGAGTCCCTCTTTATATTTTTGTTTCTTACTTTAATCTTTACCCTTTTACTTATTACATTTTTTCCACAAAAATTTTACTTCAACTTTTCAATTATATCCCTAATTTGCAATTTCCCTTAATTAGTCACATAATTAACCTCTGTCTCATATAGAATGATCTTCTATCTCCCTTAGGGGTATTACAAAACCAGAGCACCATTCAAAGAAAAGAAAAAGAAGAGAAAGGTTGCTACCCAGATGGTCACAAACGAAACAAATGCATCAGCCAAAAATAAAGGTGGATTTTGTAAGAACTTGAAAGGATTTTAACTTACCTCCACTCAAATGATTGGAAAAAGGTCTGAACGAAACTCGAGGAACGCCAAAGTAACATTATCCTAATCAGACATCTTTGAACACTTCACAAAGTCTTGACCTTCTGCAACAAGCTTCCCTTTTTTTAACCATGGTAAAGCTTAATAAAAGCTGAAAAGACCAAGAATATTTAACGATAAAAGTCAAATGCTTGGCCAAGTCCAATAGAAGACTACACAACATCAAACTATATTTAGACAGAGTTTTTTAAAAGTCTGAAAATAAGCTTCATCTGCAAGAACCATTCAAAGAAAAATCTGGTTGACCTATAAAAGTGATCACGAAAGACTACCTTGGAAAAAAGCAAAGAGACCTCTACTAGGCCACCTTTGCTCGGATATCCACGTAAAGACTAAAACAGAACACGAGGAAAATCAAGACAAGATTATTGTGAGTGGTTACCCCCGAATCTCCAAACATCTCAGTCTTATCTGGTCAGATTGGCTACGAATAGTTAGCCCCACCTTTTTGTCGAGATAGATCTTAAAAACAACCAAGGGTTGAGAAAAGAAGAATGACAATAGATCGAAAGGTACAAGGAGGCATCAAACGGTCAGCCTAACAAAGCCTTACAAATCGCACCTCGATCAAATGGACATGAGGAAAGCAACAGGTCGGACAGATTTTATCCGCACTAACGAATCTTTTTGATAAAAGACCAATTGGTCGCATACAAAAAGTAATCGGGATGACAATGGGAAATGGTTGCACCTCTAGGTAATCTCATTCCTCTTAGCCAGCATTTATGCTGACATGCTTCTCCATAAAAACTAGAAGTCGCAATTAAGGGATTGATCGCCACACGTACCATCATTAAAAACTATCTCCAAAGTGAGGCGGCTTCACCGATGGAAAACAAAACACAAGACAAGAAGCACAGAAGGAGATAAAAGTTATTTCGAAGCTAAAATCGAAAAGGAAAACTAGACTCGCAAGGAGATTGAAAATCCATAAATAAACTCTCCGAAAAGGGCAAGTAAAATCTTCATATATATATATATATGTACGTCATCTGTAACACCCTCAGTTCATTCATGATTTCCATACACTATATATGGTTACTAACGGCGTTATATGGTTACTATTTATTTAATGAAAATTTTTGTAGCATAACGGCTCGTAAATCGTGCTGCCCTAACTTGCAATTAACAAAATAGCACTCCTAAAATGCAACTTTCACCTCCAATACTCCCAACATTCATAGCACTTCTAAGCCAATATCAATTCACATCACAACACTACATCAAATTCCATACACATGTGCTTAAAATGTATACACATAATTAGCTTTCACAGTTCATTTTCACTCAATATACAACATTAATTACTACATGCTATAATCTAATATCTAATACATGGGTTATCCAGTCTTCGTGTCCATAAGTGCGTCACATGTACATGACATTTCGATGCTTCCTCATCGTGTCCTCAATTACCTGTCCCTGTGCGCAGTCAACAAACCACGCGCTAAGCAACGGTATTGCTTACTGATGGATACAACTACACAAAATTTTATTTAAATAAATCTATGATGATGATGATGATGATGATGATTATTATTATTATTATTATTATTATTATTATTATTGTTCTAATTTTTATTTATCTATTTGTATATACATATTTTTTGAAATACTGTTTAGTCCTTGTTGACTTTCTGTCCTTACGTATTCATCTGTTTACAGTCTGAATTTTGTTAATTTCAATATTAATTTTAATATTTTATGCCTCTGGATTTTTATTTAATTACTTGCTAGTCCTTGTCTATTGCTTGATTTAATTATTTTATTTATTTCACCTTATTTAAACTTTACCCTGATCTTCTCACAATTTATAAATTTTAACCTTATTGAGTATATTGTTTATGTGATTCAATTTCAATATCATTAAAATTTCTTTCCTTGTTGACTAAATGATAGTTTATTGTACTTAATTCCCTAATTGCTCTTAAACTTTCTGTCTTTTGTGACATTCTCGTTTAGGTCCTTATTTCTATCAAAATAACATTTAAATCCTGTTTGTTTTCATGATATAACCTCTAGGTTTTGTATTTTACTGAATTAATATTTAAGTTCATTTTCTAACTTGACTGACCTTTTTGCCGTCTCTTTGCTTATAATCACTATTCTACTCTCTATTTCTTCTTTTTTATATTTTTCGCCATGAAATTATATTTCCTTTCATTTTAGTACTTAAATTTCATTCATTTGCCAAATTACAGTTTTACACTTAATTTACTAAATTTATTCAATTTTCCTTTGTACCCTTCCTATTTGTAGATTTTATTGTTTATTGACCAATTTATCCTTGTTTATTCTTTTTGTATCTTTTGTTTTATTTTGACTTTTCAATTTACATTTTCATCTTCAATATTTTTTCATGATATGGTACTTTACCATTTTATCCTTTTATATTTCTTTTTGCTAATTAAATCAACTCGGTCCTCTTATATTCCAATTTTGCTATTTAATCCCTTGATCCTTAATTTCTTGGTAATTTTCATATAATTCTTACTTGAGTACAAAATTACAGTTTGGTCCTCGAATGTCATACTTTTTGGTTTCTTTTTGCTTTTATTCCTTTCTAAGTTTAATATTTGCATTTTAGCCCTTGTACTTTTTCATGTGATGGTAAATTACCATTTGGTTCCTAACATTTATACCTCCATGTTTGACCTTATTTGACTTATATTTTGACTCTTTTTTACTTCTTTTGACTTTTATTTGTTTTCAAATGTAAAATTTACATTTTGATTCTTATGTTTCCTCATGAAGTGGTAAATTATATTTTGATCCCTAAAATTTCATTATTTATGAATTTGCCTTTTTTCACTTCTTTGATCATTTTAACTTCTTTAATCATCCTATTGATGTCAAATTACGGTTTGACCCCTGATTTATCGCATAATTAGGTTTTTACCCCTTTTGAATCTATTAATCATATTTCTTACTTTACTTTTTGTTTATTTACATTTATGATCTCTTTTATGCATAATTTACTTTTAGGTCTCTATTTTCTCACATAATTATAATTTTATCCTTTTTGAACTATTAACTACACATATCACTTTATTTCTTATTTGATTAATATTATGGTATCCTACATGTATGTTCCGCCATTTTATCCTTCTCTTCCTATATATTTATAATTTTGTCCCTTATTACACTCGTTAATCTTATTCTATTAACTTTATGACTTTCTTTTTGCTTAATTTATTATTTAATTCCTATTTTTTTGTATAATTATCGTTTTGCTCCTAGTGATGACTAGTCAAAATTTTCAAACTAGATATGCAGGACGAGAATTGTATGATTGTCTGAATGTACTATCTGACTGTATGTGAGGCCTCAGAGCTATATGTATATACTGTATGGGAGAGGAGACTAGCTAAAGGTAGTCAATCCTCGATAATAGCTTACTGTATGATTTTACTGCGATATATGGGTCTCTATGGCTAACCATTATATCCTAATGTCCTGGATTACCCACTGTGTACTAAGGGCAACTAATCATCTTGCATGATATTATATTTTTATATCATTCTTCATGTTGTTACCATTATGTATCATGTCATATATTTTCATTCTCCATGTATACATCCAGCCTTCATTTCTAGCCATAATGTACATATTAAATAACATTCAAACATAAATGAAATATAACACTTCCACAAAGATTACTATTTGGCCTTAAGGACATCTGTGACATGCCATGTGTTTTCTTATTTCCTTTCATGCTATACATGTTCTTAAGTTGACTTTGTGTGATTATATTCTGCCATACATCCATGGTACTTTACTTTATTATTTTTTAGTTACACTTATGTACATCATTATGTTCACGAACATAACATGGTGTCTAATTGAAATCTTGAGCTCTAATTCATCAATTTATGCTTATTTATCATCTTAATGCCTAATTTAAGTTACATATTTAATTAATTGTCAAAACATCACAAAATACACCTTACTACATAATTCGGCCACTTAATGATCATCACCTTTTTGTTTGTTTTCTCCATTATTTCTTGTTTATTTCATGATATCACATCTTTACATCATGATATCTAAATTTATTTCTTATTTCTACCTATATTCATTTAGTTACATAATGATACATCTTTATGTTAACAAGGCAAACTTTATGTCTATGTATTATTTTAAGCTCAAATAAATTATGGTGCATTTAATCATCTTAGTATTACTCATTTTAGGCTTATTATGCATATAAACACCAAACTAGCTTATTATACCACCTAAGGCATAATTCGGCCAAAGCATAATTACTACCTATATGTATAATTTATTTGTAATTTCATACTTATTTTATGTTAATTCATCATTTTATAAAGTTCTCTTAAATTATTTCTCATCATTTCTTAGGTTTCTTTAGTTACATAATGTAATTTTCATAGAAAATTCTAAGATTAAACGAAATTAAGTGTAGGAAATCTATCCACTAACCTTAATCAAGCTTGAAATCACCTATTCTTCTCTTCCTTGGCCTTCCTCCTCTATGTTTTTCTCTTTTTCCTTAGTTTTCTCTTTTTAGGGTTAATTTCTTTCACTAGAAATCCTCCACTTCCAAGCTCCGTTGAGCTTTAAGCTAATTTTTGTGAAATTTGGGCTCAAGATATGATGGGAGGTGAGAGAAATGAAGAAAAAATGGTGGAAAATGGTAAAGAAAGAGTTTGTTTCGATTTTTCAAGAAAAGGGGAGGAAGATGACACATTTTTTGTCAGAATTACAGATGATTCTAGACTCCTCTAGTCTGCCCTTAAGTCCACTAAATCTAAGGCCAAGATTCTTTCATTTACTATTTGATTCGAAAGATTATTTTTAAGCCACTTGTCACCATTTCATAGGTCCTTACACCTTCTTAGGATATTCTGCTGCATATAAGTGATTGTGGCTCATTTATAATGACATTTATGTCCATAGATATTTTAAATATGATAATTAAGCCCTTTAATTTATTTAATTTTCATTTTTTACCGTTTTTTGGGAAATTGATGTTATGCTCATCAGAATTCCTTAAAATTTTTTCCTGCATGCAATAGCATATACAAAAGCATATGTTTAAAATTTTAGCTCATTCAAATATCATTTCGGTATACTTATGGTTCCAAAGGCAATTTCAGCCGATCCAAAACCTAAAATTTTGAAACTGTCGAAAATTTTATTTTTCAATTCCAATAGCTTCTTTATGCTATTTCTAATGGGTCTATGTGATAATAATAATTTTTTGTCAGTTCTTTACCATATTTCTGAGTTCGATCAAATTTTTGGTCAACCCTTTTTACAATACTGAGTAAAATCTTCTCTGTCTAATTTGAGGGCCCATTTAAGCTTAATTTTATCTCAAATTATACTACTGAACTCCGTTTGATACCTATTTTCTTATTTTCGTGTTAGCTCAAACTGTCCACCAGGTCGCCCATCCTTAATTTTTTCTAGTTTGAGCACGTTTAACCCTTATGCATCTTTAAATTTTTCTGTACTATTCTATTGTAATTACTCCAAAAACTACCATGAGTTACTATTCATACTCTAGAACACGTCATGCATGAAATGCAAATTTCAGGGCTTTATATCATCTATTTTTGTAGGAATCTATAAGCAATCCGATCATACGACATTAGAACGCCACACTTCATCATAACATTAACAAAATAATGCCTCTCAGGCACACGAAAAAATGCCCAACATAATGGAGACAACAAGAAAGAAAAAGAAATGCAAAAGCGTGAGGGCCAGATGCAAAAATAAGACGTCAGAAAAGCCCGCTTACCAAAAAGCCTTCAAGATTCAAAAAGAACAATAAAGCCCTGAAATAGGGAACCAAAATTTGCAAAGCAAACCTAAAAAACAAGAAAGATACGAACTCAAAAAGCTTGCTTAGAAACCACAAAAGCACAAGTCGAAAGACTCGAAGGAAAGAAACCTAAAAACTGCTTTGAAAAGGGCGCATTCTTAAAAAAGTAACGTTCAAATTAAACAATCCACCAATAGGATCATAAGTAAGGAAATAACACAGCTTAAAATTGTCGTATTCAAGGAAACAAACGAATACCGATCAAAATAGTGAAAAAGATCCAGTCAACGAAACCCAAAAGGGGTTAAACGATCGTCCAGGTATCAATTATCTAAAACATTTTTTAGTGCTTGATTAACAAAGCATTACAGGTTTAATGAAACACGACGGTCTTTCAAAAGATCATCGACCGAATTGAAACCTCTTATGATATAACTCAATCTACCAATCGGAGTATCAGAAGGGAAACAAATGATAATGCTCAACATTTTCTAACAAATGGGCCAGCACAGAAATAGGCTCAACATATTAAGCACTGGGATGACCCGATCGGACAAGACTGGCCTTATCCTGCCATAGTCCCCTGACACACGCCACTGTCTCATTTGTCGCCTGCCACATGTCACATCACAGTTTACCTATTCTAACACTAATATAGGTTTCTCAAGTGGCTCTTCTCACTCCCTATAAATACCAGGTTCATTTACACTTTAGATATCATACATCCTGCTTAACGGTCTCTCTTTCTATCTCTAAAAAAAGTCTAAAAGTGACTTTACCATCGGAGTGCCCATGCTTGGTCTGACCAAGCAAGCCCTTCTTTTTGCAGGATCTCTACCTCATTAAACCTGGTCGGCTCCTACCTCTCAATCCCCTACCGACTTAAAGCAACATCGTTTCACTCGCCATACACAGCTCTCCTTCTTACAAAATATCAGGATTTATCATTTACTATTATTGAATTTGATAAATATAGTTTACCGTTAATCTAAAATGAAATCACAAATTTTAAGATTAGCTTAACTATAATCATAAATTTATATTTATCTATACATAAACTTGTTCAACAATATATGTTAAACCCGTAGCAATATGCACTAATTTTCCACCTTGTAACTCTTTCTCTCACCGAAAGTAAAGGGTATAATTAAGTTTTAATAAGAAAATTAATTTTTGGTTAGAAAAAGAAAAAGGAAAATCAATGCAAGATACTGAAAAGGAGCAGTAGGTCCCTTGAGCAATTGAAGACTTCACTTAATTTCATTGGATGAATGATAATGGGTGAAAGAAAAGGTGATTATGTGTACCATCTTTTGTAATATGTCTTGCTAATTAGGATCTTACCGTCAATCATAATTCAGTTAGTCCACCTTGTTCAACCAACCGCCTATTGCCCATATCTATCCACCGTGAAAAGAACGAGAAAAAATAAGGGATTATTTGTTTTTTAAAAAAAAAAATGTTTCCAGAATTAAAAATAACTAATAAAACAAAATAGTTTGAAGAAAATACGAATATGATGTGAGCATTTCATCATCATATGATAACTCATAAAATCAAAAATTATTTTCCTAAAAAAAAAATTCATTCCCATGAATAAAAATAATAAGAGGCTATCTCTTTAAAAAAAAAAAAGGGAATGGATGGCAACCGGTAGGGTATTTTTAAGTAGCTGATGCAATTCTATTTTAATAGGACAAATTTGAAATAAATTTGGATATTAATTTTACTACTAATATTGGATTGAGATCGGATTTGGACTATGCTTATGGATACTTGCTGCGAAGCTCATTTATGAAATTAATTATTATTTAATTATTTAATTTTATTAAAGTCTAATTTATATTTCTAAATTATGTAATAAACTTTAGTAATTAAAATTTACTATTAATATTAAATATAATCAATTAAATATATCAGTAATTTAATTAAATCTTACATATTTAGTAGATTTCAAGTTGAACTCAAAAATTATCAAATAATAATAAATGAATTTGTGACAAATATGAATTATGTAAGAACGTGATTAAGATATCAATGTCCATTGGTCGGAGTGAATGAGGGCTTCGTCTCCCTTAAACATGTTTTGAGTTCGATCCATGAGTTCGGCATGTATATGAAAATTGCTACGTTGTGAGAGTTGCCCCCAATAATGGGTCTCTACAATACTCGATGCAGATTGATCAGGTCAACCGAGTTTAGAGACTAGACGGGCATAGCCTTCCAAAAAAAGAATCGGATTAAGATATAATGCTTTTGGGGGATTTCCTATTATTTGCCTTTCCTAATGAAAAGTGTGATTCAGTGGATACATATTGTGAGGGATGATAACATAATCTTAGTATAATTTAGCTTTGTGTACTATTAAAATGAGGTCCATTCTTGAATTAGGGGGATTCCTTTTGTTAGCAAGCAAGATGAATCAGGGTTAAAAAAGACAAAACGTTATTGATAGTCCTCTACATAGATACTAAAAAGGATTACAAAGTCATAGCCATCATTGCCCCTAAATTGTGCTGATTAAGAAAACAAAAGATTTGGTGGGCAGTCACTATCGTCTAAGTTTGATTTGTGGATATGCAAAATTTCTTTTGATCTTATTAGCTTGATATCAATTAATTAATTAGGGAGGTAATTATGGGCTTAACTTTAGTAAAAGCATTAAGGTTAATCTTCCTTTTATTTGACATTTGCAAATGTCTTTTCGGAAACTTTATTTCCTTTCAACCTCTTACATTCCTTAGAATATATAATTGAGAGCATAAGTATTCTATGCTTCTGTTTATTCTTTTTGTGTTGTGAACTGAATAATCAAGTGACCGAACTATTCGAAAGAATCCAGTTATACAGTTCGATTATCATATTTGATTTTGATTTAAGTTATAGTATATATATATAGTACTATGAATTTATTTCGATAATTTACTTGGTTATTTAGATTTTTCGAACGACTATTTAGTCTTCTAAATTTGTAAATTCAAATTTTATTGATCACTTCAATTCTGACATGGCAAGTCATATATTTTTCCACAAATAGAGTGCCATAAAGGTAGAAAATTCAATTAAAAATAATAAAATTTAATATATACACAAGCCTATAAATTAATTTATTCAAATAATTCATTTGGTTTACCTAAACTTTTCAATCAATTATTTCACTCATAAACTTTTCCAAATAAAAGTAGAGTTCTATTAGTATGTGGCAATTGAAAACAAGTGGCATTTTGAACAATGAATCATTCGCCCACAATACCTAATAATAAATTAGCATTTTGAACTTCATTACAAAAATTATTTTAGAGAAAGGACAATGAATCATCATTAATTAGTAATTAGTATTGCATTGGACTTTGGTGGAGATCTGGTCCACGGTGTGACAAGCTAGCGGCCCAACCATACCCATCATTTCTCCAGAACAGATCCGAAAAAAATAATAATAATAATTTAGGATGTATTTAGAATAAACTATTTGCATTTACCAAATTTAATTATTAATAAAAATGAATATAAACTCAAGATTCGAATAGTACTAATAAAAGAAAATCTTCAACTTCCCACATTATTCATTCATACCAATAGATTTAATAAAATCAAAGTTTTTTTTTTTAACTTTCCACATTTATTCAATAACAATTAAACCGAAAAAATACACTATTATCATTTCAATAATAATAATAATAATAATAATAATAATAATAAGTCATTAAATTGGTAAATTAAGGAAGACATTGTTTTAATGGTGAAATATATATAGCGAAAATGATAAATAAGTTCATTTGCACAATAAACAACCAGAATAAGATAATTAAATTAATCTCGTCAATTTAAAAAAAAAAATATTTAATAATAAAAACGTGCAATTTTTTCAATACCATTTATAATTTTCTATCATCAATATGTACGCGCAGTGTGGATTGGCGAGTAGGCTATAAATAGGCCAGGACAAGTAACCACAATCCCTAAAGCATCCGAGGTGTCCATCTTCACGCTGATGAGATGGCACCGGCAACGTGGCTCGGGGAGTAGCTGCTTCAGTTATGCTTTTATTTACTTGGCCTAGGGCTGATAATAAAGTCCCAGAAGTCTGTTTTGAGGAAAATTAAATTATTCCCCAAGCCCCCAACAATTAAAGTCGGCATGTTCCCGTAAGTGGTTATAGGCCTTCACCTTCTCCTTGCTGGTCCAGGTTTTTGCATTCAAGAACACATCATTTTATACACTCCACAATCTCCACAGGCACATAACATCAAGCAGCCGTCTGGCTGGCCTAAAGGAAGTTTTACAACTTCATCTCTCCATACACATGTCAACCACATTCTCACAACATACTTGAAATCTTTGGTCACTAAATTTGTGTACTTAGCTGTAAACACAGTCTTCCAAGTGGTCACGCTATTAGCACTTCAATCTCTCAATTCAATGGTAACATGGCTAGTATTAAATTCATAGCGGCAAGAGAAGTGCTGTTAATCAACCAATGACACAATTACCTAACATTTACTTGGCATCATTAGCTGAATCCCACCAACTAAGCACGCAAGCAGGCCATCAAATCACCTTGAAGACCATTCTTGCAACTATTTTACCCCATAATCATTTTTCACAGTTGATTCCCTGCATTCTCAATTTGCACAATCGATCAACTTTTGAAAATAAGCCACTAATGACATTTCAATAACCAGCAGCAGCCAGAATGTTTCATCCTAACAACAGAAATTTTACATTGATTGATAGGAATGAGGACCAGCGAAAAGGTAATGCTTGATTGTAAATACCAATAGCCATCCCACATCAACTTCAAAAATAAACAAAAATGGGATTTATCAACCCCAAATGTCAAATCTATCCGTAAGATTTGCAAACAAAGGCAAACAATATCCAATAAACTAAATGACAAAGTCTACAAAAATAGTACTTAAGAAATAGACCCACTATGATTTACTCGCACCTCATCATCAGATGATTTGAGTTACACAAACAAATTGGGTCTGGATGCCTTGTATGTCGTCTTCAACTTCCTAGTTGGTGGTCTGACCTTCTTGAACACCAACGGGAACTTAATCTTGGAATTATGGAACTGCTTGGTACTCTCCCTCTTGCAAAGCTTGGCAGGAACTGTAGCAGTCTTGATAATCTGGATGCATGGGAACCTGACCCTGTGACGAGATGCCATCTCGGTGTACATCTGTTCAACAGCACCATTGAGAGTGGTGTCACGGTATTCCTTGTACATGTTGTGATAGCCGGTTCTGCTTTGATATCTAAGCCAAATGCCATAGTTCTTGATCGTGGTTGGGTTTTTCTCAAAGATCTACAAGTTATTTTACAAAAAGATCAGCATCTACAAAATGAACTACATGCAAAGACAAGCAAGCTTCAATTGACACACATCAAATAAAAGCTAAATCGACCATATCACTTCTAAAAGGAAACAAAAACTTCAAGTGAAAATTTTGACTTGAACACTTATACATTGCCATGCAATGGAATGTCCAAAAATACAACAAAAAGCTGTTACTTTTATCTCAAATAATGAGCTCAACCATAGTTTAAGATATATCACCAGAAGGTTTTAATTGAGAACAGAACAGTGGAAATACTCTAGCGATCTCCATGTAGCATATAGTTCAACTTTAATTATCAACATGTCTTAACTGATACATGAGAAGTTGTGGATCTTTATTAGAGGACATGTAGTTGTTCTATTGCAATCCCAAAGCAACAAAAAATAGCTGGAGAAACATGAAGAGAAACAACACAAGTAATATTGCTTCAAGGGAACGAGTCAAATGGGAATGAGAGTTATCCACACTGACCAGATAATGAAGCATCAGAATCTCATTCAACCTAATTCTTAAAAAGTATATATAGACTTCAGTAAATAGTTTGGGATGAGGCATAAAAATTTTATTTTGCAGTCCAACCATGCATCTTTATTCTTGCAGAGCACACATGCACACACAAGGCAGTAAAATTCCCAATTGTAAGAACAGGTAAGGCAATAAGATAATACTAACATAACATGACATGTAGTTGCTCAAGCGTTCTCCCAAAGCAATATGAAATAGCAGAGGGAGCAAGATGAAAAAAAAAAAAAAACCAACACATGGAATATTGCTTCAAGGGAACGAGCCAAGTGAGAATGGGTACTTCTACACTGCCCAGATACTGAAGCAACCAATAGTTGTATCACATTCAAAACAACAAGCAAAGAAGAATCGCTCACATGTGCACAATGGGTGAACAACAATATCAAGTAGCTATTCCTTTATCAATCCATTCTGGAACAACAAAACCAGTAAATCAACAAGCATCAAGACATGAAACACAATCTAGTCCAGGTCCATCCTTTAAACCCACAAAAATTGTTGAACAAATAACCAACAAGTTTAATTCAATGTATCAGCAATGCAGCAAACATATTATGAACAACAAAACACCAACACATTAGCAAAGATGCTAGGATGTAATTTACTGTGAAATGATAACTTAAGTCTTGCAATTAGATGTGCCATCGCAGAACAGATATTTAAGATTCATACCTCATTGATAGCAAGCACCTGGCCGTTGCTCTTCTTGACCTTCTTCAGCTTCCTAAGGAAGTACCTGTTGAGTACAACAAAAATTGATAAGCAATGACAAGTAACAATTCATGCCCAAATTCAAACCCTATAATGAAATAATTAAATTCTTACCAGAACTTGGATTTTGCTCGGACTTCATTAGTGGCCCACAGCTTCATACGATAAATCTTGGGGTGCTTATCAGTGTCGGTTGGCAACCCTCTTCCAACAACCTGATACTGATGAAACTGCAACCACAAATAAAAAAGAAATGCATAAATCCAAATCTAATCGGAATGAAAAAGTAGCCCCAACACCAAATAGCAAGATAAAACTCCATATAACATTAACAGTCATTTGAAAGACCCTCCTATAAAGGTAATAATTAAAAATGTCAAACTCCAAAACTCTTCCTCAATTCCATGCAAAACGTATTGCACCGTGTCAATCGCAAATAAATACTTTTTCATTTACAGCATCAAATCAATAACACATATGAAAGTAACTAACACCAATTAAAACCCCCAATATACCCAGTAGTCTAACGCATGCATAAACATAAAATCAGCAAGAAAATTCAGTACTGGCAAAAACACAAAAGGAAAAAAGACGCAAAATCATTTCAAAGTAAAAATCAAGCACCAACCAAGCTTAAGAACCCTTTATTTTTTCCTTCGTAGCTAAACAGTGATATAAGATCCACCATACAATAAGGCTATAGCTAAAACTGAGGCAGAAAAGGGAAATGTTCCGGCATTAAACAGCTAAATTGAATACTTAAAGAGCTGATAGAGCAGAGAAGACAGGGTCTATTTCAACCTTACCCTGTAAACAACCATCTTTTCGAGCGAAGTGAAGCTATTCTAAGATCTGTGAGGTTGCGCTCTCTCGCTCTGTAGGAGACGGCAAAGGGTAGGGTTTTCTTCTCTATATATGAGAAGCAAGCGCGACCAAAACCCTAGTTTGGAGATAATGTTAAAACAGCACGCAGTTGAGAAAACATGCTGAAGGCCCAATCATCTTTTTACACATGGCACCTCGCTTTTCTTTTCTTTTTTTTTTTTCAGAATTGCACTTTTATTTTTATTACTGTTTGTTAGACTAATAATCCAATTAGGGTGAACCAAATTCGACCAGCCCAAAAAAAAAAAAAATCGAATTGAATTTAATTAAAATTATGTAAAAATTTCAAATTTTGGGTATTCGAATCATATATTTAGGTGTTGGATTAACCGGACTAATCCAAATTTTGTTTATATAGTTTTAGTTTATTTTTTCTGTTGACAATGTAATTTTTTTATCAATTTATTATTGTTCTTCAGTTTATTATTGTTTAGATAAAATTTAAAAAAAAAATAGTTCTATTAATTTAGTTATCATATCATTTTTAGTAATTTGGATTGAATATTTAAGAAAAACAAGTTTTCCTCTTTTTTTCCAAATTATAGTCCATTTTTCATTTTAATAAGTTAGTTAACTTATTAAATTTTTATTTGCCCAATTTTAATTTTAATATTTATCAAAAAAAGAACAAAATTATTTTATAACGGCAACGGTGAATATAAATTATTTTTATTAGTAAAAAATACGAACAAATTGATTTTACTTGCTCTTTTTGTTATAAATAAAGACAAATATAAACCAATTTAATAAAGATGAGAATATTTTTAAAAAAAAATTAAAATTAAATACATGCTACTTCGCATATTTCATACTAAAAAAAAAAATTGCTATTTTCCATTAAAACAACTTTCGTATTTTTATCCATCACACGCCACCTTTCAGTTTCATTACTTATTGATTTAGTAAAATGTATTTTCACCATGTAGGGGTGTAATAGAAGAAATACATATAAATTTACATATTTAATTCAAATAATTAATTTTTCTTAATTATTATAAAATAAAAAATGTGCCAATTTATTTGTAACGAAATGAGCATTAACCTGTGTTTATTTGGAATAAAACTAAAGAGATTATGTGTTTTTCTTATTAATTACTTTTGATGTTTAGAATATAAATATAATAATATTGATACCCAATTTTTATTTTTTTGTCAAAATTTCAAGTCAGGTCATAATTTTTAATACTCAATTAATTATGAAATACACAATTCTACAAACATATTAAAGTGCCTTATACATAGAAATGAATATTCGTGATGCCTTGATGATCTCTGTTATAAAATTAGAGAAGCAATATCTCCACTGCTACTCACTCTTCATGCCTTGATGATCTCTGTTATAAAATAATGCATCAAAAATTATCAATACTCCAACTCTATAAACAGTTGCAATTTAAGAGGTTCTAATGTAATTACCATAATCTCTAAAAACTGACCTTCCAAGGCTGTGAAAATGTTGTGGAGTTCATCACAGAATCTCTATGACTATACATATGGATGGAATTGAGATGCAGAACCAACAGATGTCTCAAAAGAGGAATCATTATAAACTGGTCCCACTATGTCTTTCATAGGACCATATGCTAAGTTCAACATTTAGCTATGTACCATAGTTTGCTTTGTTTCCCTTTTCTTGTCCAATTATCATCCTTTATACATATAATATGATACGAACCGAACATTTTACAGAATTCAGATTTGAATATACACCAGAATGTCGTCAAAATAAACTTCACCAAGCGTGAGCACCCTTCGTTGCACCAAGAGTAACAGCAATAATGGCAAGGATAGACTGAACAAGACCAAAAAAGAAAATTCTCTATGAGCATAAGGAATAGACAAAAACCCAGAAAAAAGTCCAGTTTCCACCTGAAAAGGGCAAGTGCTATTGGCTAGTCAAACTGAAAGACAATGTGCTGACACTGAATGGAAAAAACCGTGCCCTCTATTTCAACCATGAAAAATGATCAAGAATCGTAAGGTACAAGTTGCAGAGTCAGCAAAGAAACCAACACTGGCACTGGTATTAAATCAGTGATTTACTCTTAACAGATGTAAACTACGAGTTGCAAGTGGTGAGATGACCTAAACAGTTGATAGGAACTAGTCTAGCCCAACTGGATACATGGGATCAGGAAATAAACATGCAAATCAAATAAAACTAAACCGCATCCAAAAGTGAGGGAGGAGTGAAATGAGGAGCAATGAAACAGTGATCACTTACGGCTATTGCACATGCAACATATCCAGCCTTTTCTCTGTAATCCACTTGTACACAAAGTAGAATAAAAGTCCCAACATACCAAGGAAAGCCACCTAAAAAGAAACCAACAAAAAATCTGGCAACAAAAGGCAATTAGTTAATGAATTACACGAAGACATCAGCAGACCTATTAAATTTCGATCTGACATACTTATCAACATGTTGTTGTCGTTGTTGTTGTTACACTTCTCTCATCAACAATTTCATACACAACTTTCCTAGTGTTGCAACGGAATGATCAATCACTGTGTGTCCAGAATTGGGTGATGCATTGGTAGCCAAAAATCAAGAAGTTTACTACATAATAGTGCATAACCGAAAATTTCTTTGGTACACAGCACTATCAATTAAATACAAAGCAATCTCAGCCTTGGCCTTTTGTCAGAAGGCTAAAAGTGGTCGATGCAAACTTGAAATGTATTAGTAGGTGCAGAAAAGGCCAATGAAACTGCCTAGGGTAGATTGAAATTACAAAAATAAGTCCTTTTGTGGTTGACTATATAAAATATTTGTAAAATCATCAACTTACTAATTGAAGGTAATATCAACAAGCAATATAGATCAACTAACATTATCACGGAGCAATATAGATCAACTAACATTATCACGGTCAAATTAAAGGCAATGACAAAGTGATGTCACATAAATATGTTAGGCCCCCCATTTACAAAACTTATATTAGGCATAAGGGGCAATTGGGGAATATGGCAGGTAGTTAGGGAATTAGTTATGCTTTGGGGAATGGGGTCTGTTAGCTACAAATAAGGGTGCTTATTGCGTGGGAAGATAGGGATGATTTGAGTGTGAAATTGGGAGGGAAGAGAGGCCATCGAAATCCTCTCCTGTTATTGTGACTCTGTTCTTTTTTACTATCAATACAATTCATTTTTTCTGGATATATCATTACTCTCTATTGCTCTTGTTGTTTGTGCTCTTGCTGGTGAATTAAATTTTGCAGGGACTCAACAGTGGTATCAAAGCACCGATCCTTGCATGAAAACTAGGAATCAACAAATGGAGAAAAGGGTAGAAACAGTAGAGGCCGATTTACAGCAAGTGATAGCTCGCTTGGATCGTCTGGAACGCCTGGACATAGACACGATTAACCATTCGATGGAGCGCTTGTCGATGATTGAGGAAGATGTCAAGACCATTCTCCTTAAACTCAACATGACCCAGCCGGATAAGACTCAAGTCCCACACGACACAACTCATGAGAACACACAACTGGATTCCGCCACCCAAGGGGCTGGCGAAAATCGGAGAGAACAAACGGTGAAGGTGGAGATGGGTGAAAACTCCAATCCGGTGACTGTTTGGCCCAAATCGGAGGGACTGCCCAGGAAGTTAGAGCTTCCTATATTTGATGGAGAGAACCCGGATGGTTGGATCTTGAGGGCTGAGCGCTATTTCGACCTCAACGGTCTATCTCTGGAAGACCAACTCCGATCAGCAGTGGTCTGCCTTTAAGGGGAAGCCCTGGCTTGGTACTACTATGAAAGCAGTAGAAGGAGTTTCCATGGGTGGAGCGAATTCAAGAAGCTCCTACTGGAGCGATTCCGAAGTACTCAGGTCGGCAACTTAATGGAGCAACTCTTATCTCTCCGGCAGACAACCACGGTGAGTGAATATCGGAGACAATTTGAACTGCTATCAGCGTTATTTCCCGATCTCTTTGATGTGGTGATGGAGAACACTTTTATAAATGGGCTTCAAGAGGAGATCAAATCGGAACTCAGGCTCTGGGAGCCCAGAGGGTTGGGCCGAATCATGAAGGTGGCCCAGATGTTAGAGGACAAAAATGAAGCTGCCAGATTAAGGGCCCAATCCAGCCACAGCGGATCCAGCAACCATTTTCGGTCCTTCTCAAGTACGCCTCTAACCACCCGATCCATGCTTCCTGGCTCTTCTTCTAAGCCTGGGTTCACCTCCCCCAAGGCTTTGTTGCCAACATCCTCCTCTTCTTCTTCCTGTTCTGCGGTTGCCTCTGCTCCTGCTCCTACACCGGCTTTCCAGCCCCCACAGAAATTCCGACGGCTAACTGAGGCAGAGATGAAATCGAAGAGGGAGAGAGGGCTCTATTTTCGCTGTGATGGGAAGTATGGCCCAACGCACCGATGCCCAAACAAGGAATTGTAGGTATTATGGGTGGATGACTCTGAACTAGGGGAAGATGAAGCTCCAGTGGTGGATGAAGCAGTGGAACCAGCTGAGATGCGATTTAGACATTCTGGAATTGACCTTGTCATCTTTGGTCGGTTTCACAGCTCCTCACACCTTGAAGTTGAGGGGTACAGTTTAGGACCGAGAAGTGGTGGTCCTCATTGATTCAGGGGCCTCACACAACTTCATTTCTTCCAGGTTAGTTTTTGAAGCCAATATTCTGATTTCTCCCACTAAGCAGTTTGGGGTTACTCTGGGAACAGGCAAGCACATCAGCTCCACTGGGTTGTGCCGGCAGGTTTCTCTCCACTTACCTGGAGTAGAAGTTGTCGCTGATTTCTTTCCACTGCAACTCGGAATCACTAATTTAATACTTGGTTACCAGTGGTTGTTGTCGATAGGGTCATCTTATATGAACTGGGCAGAACTATCAATGGAATTTAAGGTTGGCACAAAAAAAGTGATTCTAAGAGGGGACCCTAATCTCTGTAGGACCAGAGTTTCTTTGCATGCACTGGAGAGGACAGCTCGGAAGGAAGGTAACTGTATCTTACTGGAAGGGTGTAGAATTGATCTGAACCAAATCGCTTTAGACAATGCACCTATGGCAGAACCCGATTCCCACCAGTCCTCATTGTTAAGAGAATTCCAGGAGGTTTTCCAATTGCCACCGGGACTACCTCCAAGACGAAGACATGATCATGCCATCACCCTGAAACCTGAAACTTTCCCTATTTCGGTCAGACCATAATGCTATCCTCATTTCCATAAAACTGAGATTGAAAAGTTGGTGGCAGAAATGTTGGCTGCGGGTGTCATACAACCTAGCACCAGTCCCTTCTCCAGCCTTGTGCTTTTGGTCAAGAAAAAGGATGGCAGCTGGCGTTTTTGTGTGGACTACAGGGCACTGAACCGGGAAACCATACCTAACAAGTTTCCCATTCCAGTCATTGAAGAACTCCTGGATGAGCTCCACGGGGCAGTGATCTTCTCCAAGATCGACCTCAAAACTGGTTACTTCCAGATTAGCATCCAGCCACAGGACATTCCCAAGACTACATTCCGTACCCACCAAGGACATTACGAATTTAGGGTGATGCCCTTCGGGCTGACCAATGCTCTCTCCACATTTCAAGCCCTAATGAATGAGGTATTCCAGCCTTATCTCCGCAAGTTTGTACTCGTTTTTTATGATATTCTTGTGTATAGCAAGAACTCTGCAGAGCATGAAGAACACTTGAGGCAGGTACTGACCACCTTGCGCGCACACCAGCTATTTGCCAACCAAAAGAAATGTGTGTTCTTCCAAACCCGAGTGGAATACTTGGGGCACATAATTGACTCCGAAGGTGTCTCTGCTGACTCATCCAAGGTGCAGGCCATGGTGGACTGGCCCATCCCCACTTCCTTACGTTCCCTACGAGGATTTTTGGGGCTTACAAGGTATTACCGGCGTTTTGTCCAGAATTACAGCAAGATAGCTTGGCCCTTGACACAACAGCTCCGGAAGGATGCTTTCAATTGGGATGCTACTGCCCAACAAGCTTTCCAGCAGCTCAAAGATGCAATGACTCAACTTCCTGTCTTGGCTCTCCCTAATTTTTCTCAGCCTTTTGTGGTGGAAACCGATGCTTCTAGGTTTGGCCTTAGGGCATTGCTGATGCAGCAGGGTCGTCCCATTGCTTATTACAGCCAGAAGCTAAGTCCATCAGCTCAAGCCACGTCTATTTACGAGCGGGAACTTATGGCCATCGTCTTTGCCATCCAGAAATGGTGTCCATACTTGTTGGGCCAACGATTTATAGTCCGGACAGACCAGAAAAGCCTCAAATTCCTCCTTGATCAACGTATTGTGACTGGTGACTATGCTAAGTGGTTGAGGAAACTGATGGGACTCAATTTTGAGATTCAATACAAATCGGGACACACTAATTCGACTGCTGATGCATTGTCCCGACTCCCCACTGCTGCTGCTCTCTCTTCACTCACCGCTCCTATCTTGTTGGATTTCCAGGATGTGCCAGCCCAAGTGACAGCAGACCCTTTCCTCTCCAACATCATGGAAACTATTCAGCTTCATCCGACTGCCCATCCGAATTTTCAAGTGGTTGGGGATCTCCTTAGGTACAAGGGACGGCTTGCATTGCCTTCTACTTCCTCTTACATTCCTTTACTGTTACAGGAATTCCATTGTAGCCCCATTGGTGGTCATGCAGGCATGCGTCGCACCTACCAACGTTTAGCCACTGAATTTTACTGGCGAGGAATGAAGCAGCAAGTCCAGGATTTTGTGGCTGCCTGTGACATCTGTCAGCGCAGCAAATATGAGGCTATGGCACCAGCAGGTCTCCTCCAACCCTTACCCCCTCCGAATCAAGTATGGGAGGACATTACTATGGATTTCATTGAAGGTTTGCCAAAGTCCAGCAGGAATGATGCGATCCTAGTGGTTGTGGACCGCCTAACCAAGTATGCCCACTTTATTGCTTTAAAGCATCCATTTTCTGCTCCTACCATTGCTCGGATCTTCTTACAAGAGGTCATTCGCCTTCACCGCATCCCCAAGAGTATAATTTCAGACAGGGACAGGATTTTTATGAGCCATTTTTGGCGTGAATTGTTTCGCCTCCAAGGTTCTGAGCTTAAACGCAGCACTGCCTACCACCCTCAAACGGATGGCCAAACTGAAATTGTGAACTGGGGCTTGGAGACTTACCTGCGCTGCTTTACCATGGACCACCCAACCAAATGGTTCACTTGGTTGGCTTGGGTAGAATACCATTACAATACTGCTGCACACTCTTCCTTGGGCCTGACTCCATTCCACGCTCTCTACGGGAGACCTCCTCCTCCATTGGCCAGATATGACTGGGGAACAGCAGCCAACCAGGAGGTTGACCAGCACCTATCTTGCAGGGATAAACTATTGGATGACTTGAAGCAGCACCTACACCGAGCCCAGCAGCAGATGAAAACTTATGCAGATGGCAAGCGTCGATTGGTCACTTATGAGGTGGGAGACTTGGTTTACCTCAAGCTTCAATCATACAAGCGGTCCTCCCTTGCCCGCCGCTGGAATGAAAAGTTAGCACCTCGCTACTATGGACCTTTTCCTATCGAGAAGCGCATTGGGGCAGTGGCTTATGCTCTCACTCTCCCTGCTAACTCCCGCATCCACAATGTTTTTCATGTCTCTCAACTCAGGCGGGCAATAGGTACACTGCCCTCCTCCCCCACTCTTCCTCAATCACTTACTCAAGACATGGAACTGCTGGTGGAGCCCTTGGAGGTGCGTGGTATCCGTCCTTCTCCCACTGCTGGTCCAGCTCAATCCGAGGTGCTCATTCGATGGAAAGACCTTCCCACGTTTGAAGATTCATGAGAGCCCTTTGATGCCATTGCTTCACAGTTTCCTGCTTTCAACCTTGCGGACAAGGTTGATCTTTGGGCAGCGGGAAATGTTAGGCCCCCCATTTACAAAACTTATATTAGGCGTAAGGGGCAATTGGGGAATATGGCAGGTAGTTAGGGAGTTAGTTATGCTTTGGAGAATGGGGTCTGTTAGCTACAAATAAGGGTGCTTATTGCGTGGGAAGATAGGCATGATTCGAGTGTGAAATTGGGAGGGAAGAGAGGCTCTCGAAATCCTCTCCTGTTATTGTGACTCTGTTCCTTTTTACTATCAATACAATTCATTTTTTCTGGATATATCATTCCTCTCTATTGCTCTTGTTGTTTGTGCTCTTGCTGGTGAATTAAATTTTGCAGGGACTCAACATAAATCAGTTTTGTTAGTTCCACTTCCTTTCAATTTGTAACACAGAAAAGAATGACGGATAAGCTGCAATAATACGAGCGGAAGTGCTCTTCCTACACCAGCTTGAATCAAAATGGCCATAGATAATTATCATCCCAATAGAATTTCAACCGAAAAGAAAAACTTTGAATCCCTTATTTTAATAGTATTTTATCAAAATTAGTTCAGTAGCCTTATGGACCCAACCAATTAAATAAAAATTCAAAACCATAACAAAAGCAGCAACCAATTATCAAGGCGACCTTACAAGAACCAACCCATTCCCAAACCGCAGCTTGGATGTCTACGCTCTCTCAAGACCAAGGGTCTCCTTTCACTAACTGGATAACCTTCAACAACAATAAACCACCACTAAACGGTATCATAGAGATGAATTCGATATACTACAAACTCAAAATAGCATTAAAATTCAGCTCAATTGAACATTAATTCATGAAAAAAACTAATGATCAAAACAATTACCAAAAGTCGCAGCTAAATTTCGGTTTACATTAAAAATTATATCAAATAATGAATGAAAATTGCTTAACATACCTGCAGCGATGGTATGATATCCATAAGGATAACGATACTAAGGATTAGGAGGAGCTGGCTGAGGGAAACCGACAGCCTGATGGGCAGGTGAAGGAGGAACAGAAGGATAGTAATTGGCGACTCCCTGAAACGTCCCATAGTAGTTATAGGCGCGCGGATTACCGGTGACACCCCTATTTTCCCCTTCTTCTGCCATGGTTGTTTTCCCCTGTTTCTTCTATGTAATGCACGGTGATAAAGTCTTCAAGGCAAACAAAAACCACCGGAGAAATGGGGTGGAATTTGGGAAGATGAGTAAGAAAGCCGGAAATTCTGAGTTTAGGACCATGCAACCTACTAATTAGACAGTCTTTCGATTACCAGACTTATATTTTATTTTATTATTATTATTTTTTATTTTTTATTTTTTTTTTGTACCTTTGATTTCTAACTGAAAGATTTAAGCAAAATTTCTATTATCTACCTGGGTTCTTTATTTTTATTCTTTTTTTTTTAAATAAAGCAAATTTTATAAATATAAATTCAAGTAAAACAAATACAAATTGATTCAAGTAAAATAATCGAATGCAAGATAAAAGATAAACATATTCCATGGTGCTGGCTGCTTCTAACATTGTCCTTATGAATTGTACATTCTAAAGGAATTATTGGAAGCTGCATTATTGATAAATTCAGAAATTTTTAGAAGAGGGGAGAACACTTATTAATGAAAGATGGGAGTCGATGCAAGTTTAATGAACTAGGGCCGGTCGGATGATAAAGCATGAAATTCTGCAAAAATGAACTTATCCGGTCGAATCAGGCGTTAGCATTCCAAAACTTAAGTTAGTAAGCAGGAAAGAATGGTTAGAGAGAGAATATATTGAAATCGGATGTCTTGTTTTAAAATGAATCTACTACTTATAGAGTTGGAAAACTCAAACAATATTCTTGAACAATAGACCTACTATGAGGCGGGTATGAGTTGGCATGAAGGTGAAGATGATTTGACAGAGGTATGTGTCAGATGACCTCAGTATGGCAGGGACTAGTCTAGTTTGATCGGACTTCCTCGTTCCATGTATTCCAGCCAACTGGATGGGAAGGCCTAGGCATCCTTGGGCCCTTTTAGTGTTGGGCCTTCAAATGACCCTTATTAGGTTGGGTTTAGTTTTTATTATTTGAGCATTATCATTTGTCCCCTCCAAATAGTCCGATCGATCTTATAAAGATCAAAGGTTGAGATTTTAATATATCCTTGATGAGCATACCGTCGTTTGTGAGCAACCATTCTTGTTTGCGCATGCTAAAAAATGCTCCTTCTTGTTTTATGGAAGTATTTGGTAACTTCAAATTATTTTGATAATCGATTTTGGCGATCGGGGTCCTAAATTCATGAGAACGAAAAATGAAATCATCTGTCTAAAGATCAAAATTAGTTACCTCGATTAGGAAGGTCATTGATTGGGAGAAATGAGATCATCAGTCTAGAGACTGGGTTTACATTGATCGGAATGGTTATCGATTGGAAAAAATGAGATCATCAGTCGAGAGACTGGAATTTAATTATATCGATCGGGATGGTCATCGATCAGAAAAAATGAGGTCATCAGTCAAGAGACTGAAATTTAATTACATTAATTGGGATGGTCATTGACCGAAAAAATGAAATTTTCTCTTATTGCAAACAGTCCTTTCTTGTAAATGTGAATTAGTGTTTGCAAATTTTAATTTTCTGACCTTTAATGATGCTTGTCTTTATAAGAATTCGAGGAGCTTTGTGAGGCTTTGTGCTTTTAAGCGCTGTGCTATTTTCTTCCTTCTTCCCTAGTTAGGCTTCCAATTGTTGAACCAGTTCATGAAAACTTTGGTAGGTATTCGCTTATCATGGAGAGATTTAAGGCAATCTTTTGTGGTAAATTTGCTTTCCTATCATGTTTTCTAGACTCTGCAAGGGAGTATGTTAATTATATTTGTTATGAAGTGAGAAGTGGAGTTACCTGAGGATGTTGTCGATCGTTGTTGACCCATTTATTTAAAAGCGGATATTTAAACCGTCATCTATTTAACTACGTTGCTCTGGAAAGGGGTGCTTTTCTTAAATTTTGTCATTTCGTCTTCCAAGCTTTTGTTACGACGTTTACTTCTATTTTTATTGGTATTGCCACGTGGTTTGTTATGGGAGCTTTTCTGTGAGGTGGTTTATAGAAATCCTTATAAACAAGCATGTCTTTTTCTTCTTCCTGTAGATTTTGCTTGTTCTTCTTCTTCCTGTAGATTTTGCTTCTTCTTCTTCTTCTTCTTCCTGTAGATTTTACTTCTTCTTTTGCTTCCCCATGGAACCGTCCGACTATTTTCAATTTTTCTTACTTTTGCCTTTTTATGTTAGGAAGATGAATGAAAAGCTAGGTTCTTTCCTAGCAATGTATGGCTTGCCATAGCAGGTCATATAGTCTTCGTCCTTCGTTATTTCTTCCAACTTTCAGTCTTGAACTTTCTTGGGGCCATGGTAGGGGATGCAAGTTTGTACTCTCTTCTCCATTTTCTTGATGTTAACTTAACGGAAAATGGCTGTGGAATGAGAGGTGGTCTTGTTACAGTAAGCCATGGATTATATATATATATATATATATATATATATATATATATATATATATATATATATATATATATATATATATATATATATATTTGTACTTGAGCGAAAAAGCTCTCCATTTAATGTTCTTTGTAGCTTTGAAAAGCTTAATTAATTTAAGCTTCTAGCTTCCTTTCCTTGTCTTGCTCTTCTCTTTTATCCATCGCCTTATGTGAACTTCGTGCTTTGATATTTCCAATGATATCTAAAACCAAAAATGAACAAAAGAGAAAGAGGGTTTGATCAAATGGGGCCTCAAAGCACCCTACGAACGTGTCTGTTTGTAGCCTTAGTTCAATCGAGCTAATTTGTTGTCCTTACAAATTCCTCAGAATCCTTTCACTCTTTAGGAGTTTTATATCTTTCAAGCTTCTTTTGTGATGTCAATAAGTTGAAGGTAATTTCGATGATGACCCAAATTCTTCTTTCCTAATCGAAACTAATATCAATTTGAGGTAGATAATGCCTTTAGGTTGAGCTATTCAATGCGAGTTGTATGCTTGTACCGATCGATAAGTATTGGTAGGGATTTTATTGGCAACCTTCTTGACTTTTTCGTCCCAATCATTTACCCTGCATTAACTGGAATGTTAATTTGTTGCTATTTGATCATCGATTTTTTCAAACCGTTGTCCTTGACCGCATCCCTTGAAAAACGACGCTGAGTAATTGCTTTTTTATCGCTTTGATTTTTGGGCTTTAATTGTGGTTATTCATTCTCTTTGACTTCTCATTTATTGGGGTGGCCACGCGTGCTTCTGGACTCTTACAAATATGGTTTTGCCTTCATACTCTTACTTATTTGTTCTTCTTTTCCTTTTTCCTCATTTTTTCTGATGAAGCCTCCTAATAATCTCTTATTCTACCCTTATTTTTTCCATTTTAGGAACACGAATGAGTAATTGGGTATTTTCCTACCCTAGCATCACCTGTTATAGTAGGCAATGACACCTCTACTTTTCGTTGCTTTCTTCGTCCTCATTTTCTTAAGTCGTAGCTGATTTTTTTTTATTTTTCAAGTTCAAATGTGCCACAAGCAGGAGATATTTACAATGTCTTAAAGGTTAAGGAAGAGCGGCAACAATTGGTGGTAAACATAGGATTATATTTTTCTCTTTGCAAAATTTCAAGTATAATTTTTAGAAAGAACCTTAATAAATTTCAACTTTTAGACTTGCTATACTATCTTTATTTTTATGTTGGTGATATACTTTTAAATTGAAAGCTTGATCGGAAAAACATTGACCAATATGATTAGAATTAAAAGATAATTTTTATTCATCGACCTTTCGATCAGGAACAATATATTTTCATCGATCTTTTGATCGGGAATAGCAAATTTTTGTTGATCTTTCGATCGGGACGTAACAATCTTTTTTCGATCATTTGATCGAAATTATTTTTAGGATCAAGATGTACATCGATCAAGTTTGCATTCGATTGTCTTCAATAGTAGCTTACTAATTATCCCATTCTGAAGTCGGCCTTGGCTAGGAATATAGTAATCGAATTCAACTGACTTGTCCATTTTAAATTGCTCTTTTTGGCTTGCAGAGGGAAACACTATTAAGGCCTTCTTTGCCTTTGTTCATCGAACCAGACTTTTCTTTTCATTATCCGCTATCTTTCCTTTCTTTTGAAGGTAGCGGGCTATACTGGACTTTATCATTCAGATGTCTTCATCCACAGGATGCAATCTCATAATTGTCCTTGTAATTCATCAATCATTTTGATTGGGATTAAATTCTTCGCTCGTCGATCAATGGGTGTTGACTCACCAGACCTTTTCACTAAGGAAGAGTTTTTTAAGGTCTTTTTCGCCTCCTTTTCTCCTTTCCTGTCCAGTGTTTTCTCCAACTGTCTTCGCCTACGGGATGCATTTTCATTATCGCCTTTGGGATTTATCAATTATTTTGATTTGGACAAAATCCTTTGACTAATCTCTCTTGATGCTGAGATGTGGGAATAAGCCATTTTGCAATCTCTCCCTACTCTTATCGTGACAGCAGCCGTATAATGTCTCAAAAAAAAAACGTTTTGTTCTCCTTTGAACTGGGCTCATACTATTTCGTTCTTCTTCGAACTTGGTTTTCCTTTCTCTAATTCGACTTCTTCCTCTTAGACCTCTAATTCGATCGGGTGTAGGGGAAAAGGCCTCGCCTGGATTTTTTCCCTTTTTTGCATCCAATCAAATTTTGACTCTCTAGCTTTTTCTCTCTGCTTCATTTTTGCTGAAGGGAGGAGCTGGTGAGGCGGCAGCATCAACATCCAGATTTTGGGTTGCTCGGATGTATAATGGTAGTTTCTTGTCCTTCTTACATGGAAGAACTGTGGAGACCTACGCCTTGATGCATGATATTGAGGGAGGAAAATTTTTCGTCCTCCTTCAATATTGGCATGAGCAATTTCATCTTTCTTCAATATCAAATGTATTTTTCCCTATTTTTCTGCATATGTGATTTGCCAGAAGCATGAATCCTAGCTTATTTTTTGCTTAGGCTAATCAGTTTTTTTGTTGTTTTTTCGATTGGACACGGGCTCTAGTATCAACTCATTTCATGAAGCGAAGATCTTTTCCATTTGTGTGATGATCTTTTCCCCTTTGTGTGCTGTTTTTTCCCTTAAAGCAGATGGGAGAGTGTATTGCTTTGCGGTTCCCTATTTTCTTGAGTATTGGGATACTAACTCGGGGTGTGTGTAGAAGGGAACGATAATTTTTTTTGTGTTGTGCTTGCCTTGCTTTTTGGTTTGCCTGGAGACAAGAAAAGGGATAACTATTTCATCTCTCCTAGTATCTTTTCCAATAGACTAGTTTTGGGAGTCCCTTACATCTATTGTGTAATGTCTCGATAGAAAGATGTTTCACTTCCTTTTGGTCCTGGTGCACAAATTTTCACTTTATTTTAGTCTCGAAGTTTGTTTTTTCCAGAGACATGTGTCAGATGGTTTCAGTTTGTCAGAGACTAGTCTTATCTGATCGAACTGTCTCGTTTCATGCGTCCAAGCCAACTGGCTGGGATGGCCTAGACATCCTTGAATCTTTTTAGTGTCGGGCCTTCAAATAGCCCTTAATGAGTTAGGGTTAGTTTTAATTATTTGAGCCTTATCATTTGTTCCCTCCGAGCAATACGATCGATTTTCATAAGATCGAAAGTTAAGGTTTTGATATATCCTTAATGAGCATGTCGTCGTTTGGGAGCAACCAATCTTGTTTTGATATATATATATATATATATATATATATATATATATATATATATATATATATATATATATAAACCAATTTAACAACAATGAAAAATTTTTTAAAAAATAAAATTAAATATATGCTATTTCGCATATTTCATACAAAAAATTTGCCATTTTCCATTAAAACAACTTTAGTATTTTTATCCACCACACTCCACCTTTCAATTTCATTATTTATTGATTTAGTAAACAATTAAAAGAATATGAATTTACATTGGTCACTGTCCAACTTTCAAAGCATAACTAAACCTGATGGCAAGATGTATGTTTACCATGTAGGGGTACAATGGGAGAAATACATATAAGTTTACATATTTAATTCAAATAATTAATTTTCCTTAATTATTATAAAATAAAAAACGTGCCAATTTATTTGTAAGGAAATGAGTATTAACCTGCTTTTATTTGGAATAAAATTAAAGAGATTATGTGTTTTTCTTATTAATTACTTTTGATGTTTAGAATATAAATTTGAAGTTATTTTTCAATTAGATAAAATTTGGAATCCAGTTATTATTAATTTGATATTTACCAAAACAAAATATAAAAAAATAGTTTTTATTAATTTGAAATCGGGTCGGATTTTTTTTTTTTTAAATCAGATTTCAGATTTGCTGAGTCGCATCAGACTTTGACCCAACCAATACACACCCCAATTCCCAATTTTTATTTTTTCTCAAAATTTCAAGGCAGAACATAATTTTTAATACTCAATTAATTATGAAATACACAATTCTACAAACATATTAAACTGTCTTATACGCATAATAACATTTTGTATGCAGTAAGGGCATCCGTGTTCTATTCCAATCCCATTGTTGTAGTAGGTTTCTAAATATAAACAGTTGCAATTTAAGAGATTCTAATGTAATTACCATAATCTCTAAAAAGTAAAAACTGTGGAGTTCATCACAGAATCTCTATGAACATACATATGGATGGAATTGAGATACAGAACGAATAGATGTCTCAAAAGAGAAATCATTATAAACTGGTCCCACTGTCTTTCATAGGACCATATGCTAAGTCCAACATTTAGCTATATACCATAGTTTGCTTTGTTTCCCTTTTATTGTCCAATCATCATCCTTTATACATATAATATATTACGAACCGAACATTTTACAGAATTCAGATTTGAATATACACCAGAATGTCGTCAAAAAAAACTTCACCAAGCGCGAGCATGCTTCGTTGCACCAAGAGTAACAGCAATAACGGCAAGGATAGACTGAACAAGACCAAAAAAGAAAATTCTCTATGACCATAAGGAATAGACAAAAACCCAGAAAAAAGTCCAGTTTCCACATGAAAAGGGCAAGTGCTATTAACTAGTCAAACTGAAAGACAATTGGCTGACACTGAATGGAAAAAAAAAAACCATGCCCCCTATTTCAACCATGAAAAATGATCAATAATCTTAAGGTACAAGTTGCGAAGTCAGCCAAGAAACCAACACTGGCACTGGTAGTAAATCAGTGATTTACTCTTAACAGATGTAAACTTCGAGTTGCAAATGGTGAGACGACCTAAACAGTTGATAGGAACAAGTCTAGCATAACTGGATACATGGGATCAGGAAATAAACATGCAAATCAAATAAAACTAAACCACATCCAAAAGTGAGGGAAGAGTGAAATGAGGAGCAATGAATCAGTGATCACTTACAGCTATTGCACATGCAACATATCCAGCCTTTTCTCTGTAATCCACTTGTACACAAAGTAGAATAAAAGTCCCAATATACCAAGGAAAGCCACCTAAAAAGAAACCAACAAGAAATCTGGCAACAAAAGGCAATTAGTTAATGAATTACACGAAGACATCAGCAGACCTATTAAATTTCGATTTTACACTTCTCTCATCAACAATTTCATACACAACTTTCCTTGTGTTGCAACGGAAGGATAAATCACTGTGTGATGCATTGGTAGCCAAACACCAAGAAGTTTACTACATAATAGTGCATAACCGAAAATTTCTTTGGTACACAGCACTATCAATTAAATACAAAGCAATCTTGGCCTTGGCCGTTTGTCAGAAGGCTAAAAGTGGTCGATGCAAACTTGAAGTGTATTAGTAGGTGCAGAAAAGGCCAAGGAAACTGCCTAGGGTAGATTGAAATTACAAAGAGAAGTCCTTCTGTGGTTGACTATATAAAATATTTGTAAAGTCATCAACTTACTAATTGAAGGTATTATCAACAAGAAATATAGATCAACTAACATTATCACGGCTCAAATTAAAGGCCATTCTCTTAACAAAGTGATGTCGCATAAATAAATCAGTTTGTTAGTTCCACTTCCTTTCAATTTGTAACACAGAAAAGAATGACGGATAAGCTGCAATAATATGAGCGGAAGTGCTCTTCCTACACCAGCTTGAATCAAAATGGCCATAGATAATTATCATCCCAATAGAATTTCAACCGAAAAGAAAAACTTTGAATCCCTTATTGTAATAGTATTTTATCAAAATTAGTTCAGTAGCCTTATGGACCCAACCAATTAAATAAAAATTCAAAACCATAAAAAAAGCAGCAACCAATTATCAAGGTGAACTTACAAGAACCAACCCATGCCCAAACCGCAGCATGGAAGTCTGTGCTCTCTCAAGACCAAGGGTCTCCCTTCACTAACCGCATAACCTTCAACAACAATAAACCACCACTAAACGGTATCTTAGAGATGAATTCGATATACTATAAACTCAAAATAGCATTAAAATTCAGCTCAATTGAACATTAATTCATCAAAAAAACTAATGATCAAAACAATTACCAAAAGTCGCAGCTAAATTTCGGTTTACATTAAAAATTATATCAACTAATGAATGAAAATTACGTAACATACCTGCAGCGCTGGTATGATATCCATAAGGATAATGATACTGAGGATTAGGAGAAGCTGGCTGAGGGAAACCGACAGCCTGATGGGGAGGTGGAGGAGGAACAGAAGGATAGTAATTGGCGACTCCCTGAAAAGTGCCATAGTAGTTCTCGGTGTGCGGATTACCGGTGACACCCCTATTTTTCCCTTCTTCAGCCATGGTTGATTTCCCCCTGTATCTCGTATGGACTGCAAGGTGATAAAATCTTCAAGGCAAAGAAAAGCCGCCGGAGAAATGGGGTGGAATTTGGTAAGATGAGTAAGAAAGCCGGAAATTACGGATCCACAACCGGGGCGGTTTGGCTTTTTCTATAAATCAATTCATGGTCCAATTTAAGACAGTCTTTCGATTACGAGAATTCTATTTTATTATTATTATTATTATTATTATTTTTTTGGGTACCTTTGATTTCTGACAGAAAGATTTAAGCAAAATTTCTATTATCTACTTGGGTTCTTTATTTTTATTCTTTTTTTAAAAAAATAAAGCAAATTTTATAAATATAAATTGTATATTTATCACCTAAAACTAATATTTTTAATATTAGTTGTAATATTAATTTCTGTATAAATATTAAATAATAAAAACCGAGTATAAATAAGAACGCATTTTATTTTTCTATATAAATTACTTCAATCAAAAGAATCAAACAATGCAAACATTTGATTAGAATTTTTAACATTCAGACTCAAATAAAAAAAAAAAATTGATTCAAGTAAAATCGTTGAATGCTGTATAAAAGCTAAACATATTCCATGGTGCTTACTGCTTCTAACATTTTCCTTATGAATTGTATATTCTAAAGGAATTGTTGGATGCTGCATTATCTATGCCAAAAGTCTCTCATTTTTGTATATACACTTGCTAAGAAAATACTAATAACTACTGATATTACTATTATTCTAAGAATGAGAGATCTCTAATTGTAACACTAATCAAGCTGGTAATTAAGTAAATTACCCCCCTCTGCATAGTAAGGTATATAAAAATGAAGTACTGATCAAGATATAGAGAACAATTAAATTACAGTTTTAAAAGACAGCCTCATTATTTCGATGCTATATAACGACTGATTGTGTTAGCATGTTAAAACACATTCCCTATCTGCTTTTGAGACTTTACAGTGTCGTCTTAGTAAATTTAATACCAGAAAGAGAAGGCTCCGATTTACCATGGTGGTAGATGTGTGTGCAAGCAGAATTTCACCAACTATTGCAGAGTTTCTCCCTTCCTAACAATCTTTTTCTCATTGAAATCGCAGAGCCAGGCTATACACAAGTTTCAGCTCATCAACGAGACAGCTTCTTATGACTCTGAGATCACAGCGTTCATTGAGATGAGTTGGCTGAGAAATGTAACTGGAGTCAGGAGTACGGCAATTCTCATTTGGCTGCCTATTTCAGATCCTTCTTCCGGCAACATAGAGTTTGCAGCTCCCAATGGTCGATGCATCTCCTTACCACATTCACGTTTGAGCTCAAAGAGGCCAAAGATGTCAGCTTGAAGAACAGAAAGCAATGAAACAAAGTCTCAGTTCCTCTCTGTTGCATTTCCTTTCCTTCATAAGAAACAAGACGTCTATTCAGGAAATGCTACATATTAGTTGCCATTTCACATTCCAACCACCAGAAAACACTGAAGAAGATTCCGTTCAGAAAGTCTGCATCACTCCATGTAACAAGTCCCACCCTCCCTTGTAAGAAATATAGGAACAAAAATGATTAAATGAGATATGGCCAATGATAATAAATTGCTAAAAAATAAAATATATCTGATTGAAAACCAATTTGCACAAAATTTTTATGCTAAAGTGAAATGCATAGACAACAAATCAGCTGCCACCAAAAACCTGAAATAATTGAGGTGCTCCAGGGCATATTAGACTTACAGAAATAGAAGATTATGCCAATGCGTTTTACTTTTGAGGGAAAGCTTTTGATGTATCTTTCAAGAAACATACAAGAATTCACAACTTCCAGTACCAGAGATTTCAATAAGATGAACATTTAACTTTGCATAGTTAATCATCAAATTTCTCTTTCGTGAAACTTATGCATATCATAAGCTTCTAACTGCCATCAACTAAACTTCAATCTGATCAAGGTCATTCTTGCCATCCTTCAGCTCCTAAATTCTTCTAGTTTGAAACATTGGCTGACCCATGTCATTCATCTCTGCAGCACTAGCTTTAACCATTTTCAATGAATTCTACTTTCTGTTGGAAGTTTGCATCATTCCTTATATAAATTACATCTTACGATTCCATCTTTCCTGTCTAATTATGTTCCCAAAGTCGTTATTTCTCATACACTAAAATCTCCTGCTTTAGATTCTTTCCCAAAGTGATCCTAGGATAAATAATGACAACACAAAGCTAAGCCAGGCACATTGCTAGCCACATCTAATGTAGCCTTTCTGTGATTCCATTGTACATAGTCATAAAGAACAACAAGGGATGAGAACTTATGTTGGATATCTATATACTTTTATCATATGATATATCCATTAACTCTCCAGCAGAATTCCTGAAGTCTCATTCTCCTTTTGGAAGCATTCTCTGGTTATTTTTGGCCACTAAATTGGTACCTCCAAATTCCAAGAGTCTTGTAATCCCAGACAATCTCAGATATCTCATCTTGAGGCAAAGTCAAACCTTCACGTTTTATTGATCTACGTAAGTTGCAAAAGAATTTTGGGTCCTGCAGTCTAATGTACTCACGTAGAAGCTGTTCATGATCAGGTACCCAATTTCTTGGAAATGGAGCATAATCACAAGATGGAATCAAAGACATATGGGAGAATTGAACACCTTCAATTGCATTAACGAGTCCCATTCTCAGAAGATCGGAATATTCAGGTGCAGAGTTGTTACTTCTCTCCCTCAGCGGTTGACTGAGATTACGGGAAGCAATCCTATATACCTTGGCACGTGATTTTAGTCTGTACCTTGCAGCATAAAGTTTAGCTAATGAACTACGTATAAAATATGCACAAAATCCAACAACTTTCTTCCGATTATCAGCATATCTGTACCAATCAGCCATGGTCTCAAGAAACTTGTTCATTTGGGCGTTAGTATGAGCTTAACTTGAATAAAGCATAGGAGTACAAGGCAATGGCTCTGGATCCTTATCACCTTAACAAATGCAAGGCGCCTAAATTGTCGAATACATTGTTGCAAGCTAGCAGTAACGGAAAGCAAAGTCCCCACACCCTTTTGACTTACAATTTTGCCCCCACTTGCTGTGTAATGAAGTGTAGGATATATCACTCTTCGGCAAATTATATGATCCAGAAACTGAATTCCCCTAGTTATATGTTCAATCTCAATTTTCGAATTATCCAACTTGATCCCCAACTTGCTCTCACAAAACTCAATGATTTCTTCGCGCACTTGCACAGCCTCCTCTCTAGGCCCTCGAATGCCAATCAAAAAATGACCTCCATATCTTATGTAATCCATTTTCCGAGTCTTCTCTTTCCCACTAGATGGAACAAATTCCGGCCAAGAAGGGTTATGACAACCATCATCAATGGACTCTTTCCATATTGAGTCAAGCTTATTAGGCCTGAAAAATTTAACTATCTTTTCTTCCATCATTTGGTCCAATTCATTAAGACAGATATTAGCAAGCAATGGACTCAAAATCCCACAGTAACCATTGATAACTACGGAAAATACATCTTCAAATGTTCAATCAGGTTGGTCCAACAATACTTGGAACGGCTCAAGCCCAATAACAAGAAGGCAAAACGTGAGCTGAAAGATAAGACGAAAAGCGCGATGTCCGATCGGACTGATGGGACAACACATCCTGTTAGCCCACTAACACAAATCAGCGCCCATATTCTTCACCTGCTCCCTATCACATCACCGCTCACCTGCTCCAATTGTCGGTTATCGCGCCCTGAGTTACTCGAGTATCCCTCCAAAGAACTCCTATAAATAGCCTGAAATGTAATGGCTCCAGGTATTGACTATCTGTGACTCTCTCTCTAAACATTCTTTCTCTAAAAGCTACTAACTTAAACTTCGAATGGTAATACCCGGATCCGACCGGGCACCCTTTCTTGCAGGTTTTGTTGCCCGAACGGATCGTCAGCTGCCAGTTCTCCTTCTTACAGATAAAGTCAAATCTTGCTTTATCATTTGGTGTTTTCGTTGAGAGACATGGTAAATTCAAGATCCAACGAGCGCGTAGCTCCTAAGGAGTATAATCGCAGCAACCAGGACAGATCTTAAACCTCAGGGCTAAGAGAAAGATCTTTCAGATCACCAGCTAGGAGTAATCCTTTTCCAAATCTCGATGATGTGGTTGCACAACAACAAGCGGATGCCCCTGTTACTATCGGAGGTATGCGTGCTGCTCTTAGTAACCTCACTGAGAGCATAGTTCAAGCCCTAGGAAGAGGAAGGATGCCCAGAACTTCCGAAAGAGGTCAGGAAATGGTTTTTGTGGCCAAAGACTTTGGAAGAAGGAACAAGAGAATTTTCCTCAACGAGCCAAGTGCCTATGATGGAAAGAGAGTAGATGTCAGAATCACAAACAGATACGATAAGGGAAAAGAGACAATATCCTCGAGCAGAGATGCTCCTTATACCCCTAGTAGATTATATATCTCATTTGCTTCCAAAGGACAAAAGAGGAGTTCACTTCTGTTGCGATGAGTAGGGAGGATGAATGGTTTGAACAAAAACTCAAAAAGTTTGGCTTGACCGAGGGAATGAGAGGGATGCTTGAGAGGAACACTGGCAACAACACTCCCTCACCCTTCTGCAGAGAAGTCATAGAATCCGAGTTGCCTCCTAGGTGAAGGGATGTGGTGATGGATAAATATACAGGTAAAACTGATCCCGCCACTCACCTTGTGAAATATTTGACTAAAGTGAAGTTTTACACCTACGATGAAAGGATCGCCTGCAGAGTCTTCCTAACCACATTAGGAGGGGCTGCTTTGAAATGGTTCATCAGACTCCCTCAAGAATCAATCACCTCCTTTGGGCAACTCAAAGAGTTGTTCACCGCTCGATTCGCTGTGCAAACACGCACATTAAAGTCGGTCGGTGGCCCATGTAACCTCTACCAGAGAACCGATGAAAGTCTCAGAGATTACATTGACCGCTTCCAGGCCGCAATGTCGAAAGTAAGGGATTTAAGTGTGGATAAGGCATAAAATGCTTTGGTGAGAGGCATCACGGATCGCCCATTTTCTAAATCATTGACAACAAGGCCGCCGATTAGCTTTTTCAACCTGATAAATAGGGTCGGACAATGCATCCAACTGGATGATGCTTTCAGATCCAGTAGAATAAAAAAGATCAATATCTTAAACAGATTGCAATATCTAGATGGTCAGAAATTCAACAACACCTCCCCTTTCGATCGGTCAGAAAAGAAACTTAAACAATCAATCTTCTCGAGGATCACAGAAAGGGGAAAGGAGGCCGAGCGGAGTAAATTCGATCGCCACAATGGTCGGCCGGCTGGAACTTCCACTCCACTTGACGCCGTTCCCACATAAACATCGATGATCACCAAGAGAAAACACAAGAAAGCTCACCAACCCAAGATGTTTAAACAAGATGCAAAACAATAGAGGCTGCGACAAAGGTTGTGAGCTACACAAAATTCTCGAGCACTCAAACCAGCGAATGGGAAAGCTCCTGCAAGCAGCACGATGATGAGAGCGATGTGTTCAGCTCAGATAAATATTACAAGTGTGAAAATCGAGATGACATGGGCAAACTGTCAAGGCCGCCATGCAATGGCAAAATCAGGTGCAATTATTATAATTTGAGTCTCTGCGAATGCATTGTATTGAAATTTTAATGCTTTTTCAATCTCCTGTAATATGTGCTGGCTTGACAGTGCACTTTGGTATTATTTGTTTACTACTAAAGATTCATCTTTAAGTTTTTAAAGATACAACAATAAAAAAGCTGCAACATGTGAAAAACTGTTAAAAATTCTAGACTCTAATGAGCACAAAATGGGTATCTTCACAAAATAAAAGGCAGCTAAAAAACAGGTACGCGTCTAAACTCATGAATTTCCCACTTGTTGTTTAGAATAAAATTTTGTATTTGTTTCTCCAGCAAAAGGACCTTCAAATTTATACCACTCTTAATATCGGGAACGAGATGAGGGCCATCACGCCTGTAGACCTCATATTCTGATCGGCAGGTTTTTTGAAATTTTGATCGATGAAATTTTCGATCGAAGTAATTATTCCTAACTGACGACAATTCTAATCGGCAATCATTACTCTAGTCAATAAAAATTCCGAGCATATGCGATCACCATAAAGTTTAATTCTGATTGATGCTCCATCCCAATCGATGTATCAAACTTATTAAAGCTTAATCACTAGGCTTGACACTTATCCCGAGCCCAAAATGTGAAAGCTGGAAATACAGTTTAACTCCAGGCCAATTATCGACTGGCATAGCTCCCTCGCTAGGCTCGATATCCATCCCGAGCCCAAAATGCAAAATTTTTTCTCTGACGTAAGTCAGCCTGCTAGGTTCAGTGTTATTCACGAACCAAAAATGTATGATGTCTCCATTCGACTATTCGACTATTTCTTTGAGCTGTATATGCCTAAGGCCATCTAGGAGCAAGGCACACTTTAGGGATCGACTCATTCGCTAGTTTTGATATCTATCCCAAACCCAAAATGCGAAAAATCTATAAGTAAGTCGGAAGGATGCTATCTTAATCTTAATCCTGATCGAGGTTCTCCATACGGGTAACTCACTGAAACCTTTTAAGATCAAAACTTTCGTCGAGCACAACTTATCTGCTAGGCTTTATACAGTTAAAGATGCGAAAGTTGGAGTCCATTCGTCAGCAGGATAAGAATACCTTCACTAGGCTCGATGTTTATCCCGAGTCCAAGATGCGAAGGACAGCAATTAAGTTAATTATCTCTTTTAAATAATATCAGATCGGACAATACTTCAATAAAGTTAAAAACTGAAAAGTTACCTACCACAACTCTGGCAGTGCTTGAAAAGCGTATTAAATCCGATCGGCTTAAATGATCATCAATTCAAAATGGTCGCACACTGCAACGCTTGAAAAGCACATCAAAATTCAGGAAGTATTCTCCTCAGTCAATTTTACGCATTCTCCATGTCTAATTTCATACACCCTTCATGGTTGATAATGTTTATTCTCTTTAGCTATTTTCATGACAAAATTTTATCTAACATAAGAATTGCAGTACAAAAACGCAATTGAAAGGCAAATCAACTTTTATATGAAGAATTCTTACAAACTACAAAGCAAAGACAAAACTATTACAAGAACAATTATACTTCTATGTCTACTATCTCTACAGTAGAAGAAGGCTCCACAATCACCTCATTGGGAGGACGGAAAGACACCGCTGGTTCACCAAAAGCATTCTCTATCGGCAAGGAAATTGCAGCATCTGACCTAATATCTCCACCAGTATCTGGTTGAAATGGCACGGGGTCTTGAGAAGCCTCATAATCGTCATCACTAGATGGAGGATCAAGCAAAGCACCCGGGTCACCCATCTAGCTGAGAACGGCATCAGGAAAATGCCTATCGACATCAGGAAAACACCTACCGGCTTCATAAATTAGCCGAGTCAGTAACTTTCCTTGAGCCTCTCCTAATTGATCCATGATATCTTCTCTCTGGGAGAAAAGTTCCTCCTCATGTTTTCTTCTCTACGCCATCTCTTTTTTTTCTAGGGCGGCTTGCAATGAATCCCGCTCCCCACGCAGAAGATCACACTCAGAATCAGCCTTTGAGCACTCAGCAGATAGACGTGTGCACTCTTCCCTCAGCTTGATCGAATTTTTGCCCTAAAGCACTCTCGACAGTCAAATGGGCTACATTTCATTTAAGGTGGTCAACCTCTTTTTGCCGAGCTTTCAAATCTTGAGAAAGACGAGATGCCTCCTTCTTCAGTTTATAAACCTCAGCTTGGGCAAGTAGAGACTCCCTCCTAGCTGCATCATATTTAGCCTCTGCCTCTCTCCTAACCCGATCGGCATCTTCCCATCTGCCACGCCATGCAAACGTAAACCACTCTTTATTAACTGAAAAACAAAAGAGGAAGGAGAAGGATCAACTGGTCGAGGGGACAACAGATAGACGAAAGAGCGAGACAAAATCATTAGAAAGAAATCCTTCAAAATGCAAATTTTAATACCTCCAAACTCTGCTACTGAAAAAAGCTAAACTCTCGAACTAGTATGCTGGGATCCCCTATTGCCTTGAAATCACTTTTTAAAGCATACCTCGACACAAATAACTCGATATCGCCTTACTGTCAGTGGACCAGTTGTCGCCAAACTGATTTTTCAAAATCTCTCCTAGCAATGCGGCCCGCCTCTCAGAAATTCTTATGGTGACACTCCGAGCGGACTCATCCCACATAGGTTGCTTACCTCTCGTGGCAATCCTCGCATCCACCGCGGTTATCAAGTCGACAGCTTTCTTCTTGGCCACCTCGACGGTCCTTTTTTGGGCAAAATTATCCACTGGGGGAGCGTTTGCTTGAATTGACCCCCTCCGATGATGAGCTGATTGCTCTTCCTTGGAATCAGTTTCATCCCTCAAAAGCAAATGCTTAAGGGGACGTTGACATCCCGCCGAAGGTCGATCAATAGTAGATGTTGAAAGTGCCTGAGGAGGATGAGCAACAGGAGTTGCCATAGCATCACGGGAAGAAGCGGGAGCATTTACAGGAGGATCGAAAGCTTGAGCTTCTGAGGAAGACATAAGTCTTCTCTTTTTAGATCTCCTCTCCTCCTTAGCAGCACGTTCTGCCTTAATTCTCGCCTTAGCCCGATCGGCTAATTGTTTAGCGATATCGTGTCCCTTATCCATCGCGATCGTAGCTGCGCCACAAAAATAAAAGATAAGTATTCTCTCTAATTGATTTTTATTTTGTGAACATGCAATGCATGATTATCTATATAAGCATTTCTCCCCCTCCATTAATTATGGTGCTCACGTTCTGCGCCAATGGCAATATCAAGGTTCAAGGGCCTGATCGGAGTCCCCAAAAGATAATTGGAGTCATAGGATCTCCCTTGTTTTGCCATGGCATTCAACAGTTTTTCGATGTCGGCCTATAAGCAGACTGACCAGCGGCTCGATCTTTCAAAGAACCAGCTACATCCAATCGGGTCAATAACGCTCTAAATCCACCAGCCATCCCAGCTAAAAAGAATTTTTCTTTAAAACCTTTCAGGGATGATGGTATATTGAATAGCTTCCTTTGCGATCAGCTGGTAAAAAAATATTTCGTGTCATCACTCTGGCCTGAGATATAGAAAAAATGAGTGAACAAATCCAAAGTTGGTATCACTCCCTCCATCTGGCAGAGAATCTTGAAATAGACCACTGTTCTCCACCCGTTCGGATGCAGCTGATTAGGGGCAATCCTATAGCCTTCCATAATCGCTAGTTCAAAGGCTCCGAAAGGAAGCCTCAATCCAGCATCCAAGCTCCACAGATAGCAAATGAACCACTCATTATCCTCACGCCTAAAAGGTCCTTCATTCATCGCCATGGAATTCAGGCAAGCTATCACAAAAATTTCCTCGAAAAGATTGTATTGCGAAGTGATCTCAGCCATTTCCTCCTCTATGAGTTTCGAAGGGTGAGCCATGGGCTCATGATCTTTATAAACTTCGAGAAAACTTCTATCTATAGAATAGTTGCAGCTTAAAGCCATTTTTTAGGGAGGAGGAGAAGTAAAATATGGTATTATGAATGAGGAGAAAAATCAAAGGTAAGGATTGTTCACTTACTTGGGTAATCTTACAAAAACTCTGAAGACGCTGAAATGGCAAAATTTGCAAAGAAAATTTGGCAGAACTTCGTTAAAGATCACTGAAAAGTGAAAAAAATTGCTTAAAACTCATCTATTTATAGGCAAAAAGCTTCCAGAATATTCCAAAGCCTTCCCATTAGATGGACCCCACATGTCTTCAACCTATTACTCCAGTTACGAAAAATGAAGCACCATTCTAGAAAGAAGTTATGAAGAACGAAGCACCGTTCTAGAAATATGCATGGCATTAAATGCATAACAGCTTTTTGAACTGAACGGACGCGTCTCTTCAAATGGGTGCCTCCTAAAAATCCAAAAATCCAGTCAAAAGGCTTAAATTACCCGATCGGACCCTTTGGAGGGCGGACAAGTGATAACTATGGAAAATACATCTTCAATGGCCCAATCAGGTTGGCCCAACAACACTTGGCACGGCCCAAGCCCAATAACAAAAAGGCAAAAAGTGAGCTAAAAGATGAGACGGGAAGGCGCGATGTCCGATCGGATTGATGGGACAACACGTCCTGTCAACCCACTAACACAAACCAGTGCCCATACTCTCCACCTACTCCCTGTCACATCACTGCTCACCTACTCCAACTATCGGTTATCGCATCCCGAGGTACTCGAGTACCCCTCCAAAGAACTCCTATAAATAGCCTGAAATGCAATGGCTTTATGTATTGACTATCTGTGACTCTCTCTCTAAGCACTCTTTCTCTAAAAGCTACTAACTTAAGCTTTGGAGTGCTTACGCCTGGGTCCGATCGGGCACCCCTTTTTACAGGGTTTATCACCCGAACGAATCGTCAGCTGCCAGTTCTCCTTCTTACAGATAAAGTCAAATCTTGCTTTATCAATGAAATCTTTCCATACTGAGTCAAGCTTATTAGGCCTAAAAAATTTAACTATCTTTTCTCCCATCATTTGGTCCAATTCATTAAGATAGATATTAGCAAGCAATGGACTCAAAATCCCATAATAACCATAATTGGGTATCTTGGCTACCTCATCTAGAGCAAACTCAAAGAAAGTTCTCAACCAGTAAGGGTCAGGTTTCGACTCATTTTCATTCAAAATTTTCTTCTTTATAGCTTTCTTCTTTTTCTTCCTTCTCCACACTTCACTATCACCATTCGTTTGCGATGGTTGCCTCCTAATGGGTGAATTAGGCGCAGTTTTTAACAAATTTAACACTTTCTTATCTTTAACAATCTTTTCAACACATCCCATGACAATATTAGCATCAATATCATAAAAAAATTCGCTTAAATCACCTCTTAAGAACCATAAATATCCAACAAAATTACTTATTATAGTCCTTATTACAGTGTGCGCATTTCTCCCTCGTCTAAAAGCATTGGACTTACTTAAAAACCGCACTTCAAAAAAGGGCTCAAGCACCATCAGTAAGACCTCCTGAACCACCCGATCCTGAAAGCAAGGATCTTCAGAATCCAGCATTGCTCTGAGCTTCTTTTTGGACAGAAGTTTCAAAGACGGCTTTTCGATTGGGCTTCGGATAATTTGGTGTGTCGTGTCGTTCCATTTGAATTGATTGTGAACAACAGCGTGTTGGAGGGAGTAGAGAGACTGAAGAGTGTCAGAGTGGAAGGCACTACATGGGGGGAACGTGCCGGTCACGTGAGCATAGGAACGCTGATAAGCGAGGACCCAAAGGTCTAGTTTGGAGAGTGATGATGAGTGAAATGCACAGCAAGCTCCTTGCGATCACCTGTAATAATAAACAATGGACCGGTGGATTTCCGACAAGGGAGCCTCCGACAGTCAAGTTAGAAATTTTGAGTGAGAGGATAAGAATTCTTTAGCCAAAAAGTTAAGTAACATTTTCATACCTGTTTTTACTCCTTTTATAGAGGGAGGTAACACGTTTTCAGGAGTTAATGGGAGGAGTTTTCCATTTTTTCCGGCCACTAACCCATTTTTGACAATTTTCGAGGGAAACATGGGTTAGTGGCGACTGTTTATCCAATGTGATGGGGTTATTTTTGGGATCAGCTGCTTGCCGATCTATAGCTCGGCTGTAGGTTCCTGAGGAGTTGAGCCTTTGGGCGGCTCGTCGGGCCGTCCTTGGGCTAGGTGTTCGATTTATATCGAACCTCTAAATCGGTCTATGAGTTCGGTTGTTATCATAAGTCCCCCCTAGTGGGCGACATTTATGTCTGCAGCTGGCGAAAAATCGCCGAACGGGTTTATTTAGTGATGCCAGATCGGAGCTCGTGGCGACTGGGCCAAATGAGCTGGTTGTGGCAACTTGAAGCCTTATTGCTTACCGAACTTTGATTCAAAGTTCGGTGTCTAAGATCGGCGTACTTGCTTTGTTCAGGTGTCGGGGGGGCTTGTATCCAGGACTATCCTGCCATACGCGGCTTGACCGGGTGACATCAGCTCTCACATGTGCATTTATTGGAGAGCACTTATAGCTCCCTATTTTACTGGAGGTAACGGCTATTTTACCGTACATAACGGCTATTTTACCATGTGTAGCGGCTAGAGGTGCCTCGATCTGGGTGTGTCGCCTTAAACGCGCTATCCTAAGTGCGGATCAGCTACCACGTGTATGGTCCAGATTCATCGTAACCTCCTATATAAACCTTCTCTCAATCTCTTTTCACTTTCATTTTCTTTCATTTCACTCCATTTCTATTTTTCCTTCTGCGCTCATTGTCTTGGAGCTTCGAAGTCGTTGTTCACTTTTTGCAATCTTTCATCCATTTTCACCAGGTTTGTCCTTCATCCCCCTTTCTCATTCTCTGTATTTCATTTTAATTTCTCTTCATGAGTTTGGAGATAGCTTCAAGTGAAGAAGTTGGGGCCAGTGGTCGGGCATGAGTAAGTACTCTTCTTCGAGTGAGGGAGTTTAGCCCTTTGATTTTGGTCGAACTGCTACATCGTCAAAGAAGAAGGCTCCCCACCGACTGCCTGGAATGGGGAGTATAAGTTTGACAGTTAAGAAGGAGGAGCTCGATTCGCTCCTTACCCAATTGACTTCCGAGCCGAGCTATTTCGCCAGTAGACCCAGCACCTCACAAAGGGCGAATATGAAATTTACTAACAAGAGGAAGACCGCCATTTACGAGGAGCAACTGGAGGCCAGTGTCCGACTCCCTTTGATGAGCTTCAAGGTGAGCGTGCTGAGATATTTTGATATGGCTATCGGACAACTCCATCCCAATGCTTGGCGGGCCTTTTTTTGCCCTTCAGATTTAGGCCGTGGAACAAGGCATAAAGCTTACTTTGAATTTTAGCAACCCACGTGGTCGGTCTCTAAGCTAGTACCGAGGACCACATTACATACAAGCTCAGCCTGGTTATGGGGTGTCTACTGGGAACCCAGAGTCCCTGAAGAAGTGGAAGGAACGGTTCTTTATAGTGGAGAGGGTGCAAGCCGACTTTCAAGTTCGTAAAACTTGGGGGAGATACACAAATCGTAACAACGGGAACTTGTGGCTCTCCTATGAAAAGGAGTTAATCTTATCTTGCTGGAGGGAACTGGCTCGGGACAAGTGGGACCTGAAGAATTTATTGGATCCTTACGGTTCGAAATTGGTTCCTCGTCGAAGAAAAGGTAGCGTTCAGTGCTTTCTTATTTCGTGATAATGATGCCTTATTTTAATTTATTTTCTATTTACAGCTATGAAGAGGATGGGCAGAGCTGCAGAGATCATGAGGGCGAAGAGGCAGAAGCTCATCGAAGGTTCTTCGAGCATGCCTCCCATTATGGAGGAGGTGGAGGCAAACCCTCCTCCCGAGGCTCAGCCAGTGACGACCACTGTAAAGGCATCAGAGGCTCTAGTTGCTGAGGCTTACGGGACTCCAATCACCGAAACCGAGGTTACTGCACCGTTTGAACTCCAAGGCCAGGACAATAGCGAGCCAAAAGACCTCCGGACTATGCTCAGCGAACTCTGCGAATTCTGAGAGGCTAAAGGGTACAAATACTCCTCCCAGGACCCGAATTTCAGCACCTTTGCACACGTATCTTCCTGCGTGCTGAAGGAGGTCGCTCCCCTCACCGCCCTGAGTGCCGAACACTTGGCTGAGTAGTTAAAGAGGCATCAGCTCGAGGTGAGTGGTTCGGACTTGTTGGTAGTGTTCACCTCTTGAAAATACCCTTATATATTTTATATATTATTTTTATTTTTTTTGTAGGGATCCCAATTGATCGGCGCGACTATAGCGAAGATGAATGATCTCATCGCAAAGCATCGATGAGCTGACTCTAACTTTGGCACTATGCGATCGAAGATGGGCGGGGTCGAGGAGAGGGCACGTAAGGCCCAAGAGCAGGCCGAGGAGAAAGCTCGCAAGGCCGAGGAGGCTGCAACGAAGGTGGCCAAGCTGGAGGCTGCTTTGACTCAGGAGAAAGAATCCAACTCCGCTCTACAGGCTAAACTCGATCGGTATAAGAAAAAGGAGGCCGAGTGGGAAAAGAGGGTGGAAGCTCAGGAGGAGAAGGATGCCGAGGTTCTAGCAGAGAAGTGTATGGCATTTAGCGCTAAGATTTCTTCTACTGTAACGGAGAGATATCCCAAACTCGATCTGTCCTTCCTGGATGATGTGTATTCAGATGAGGACTAACTCCCTATAATACCTTTTCTTTTAATGCAAATTCAAACTCTTGCCCTTTTTGTTGTGTTTAAGTTTGTAATTCGTGTTTGATTTACTTTCCTAAGCATTCTAATACATGTAAAATATTCGTGTATGGCGAGGTGAGTTGCCTCGGTTTTTTCGGTATAACCTAAGATCGCCAAACCGTGCTTAATTAATTAAATAAAGAAACTGCCCGGTAAAAGAGCTATTTAAATAATGGGTGCATTACGACGCGTACCTTGTATCCGAGACTGCGGTGCAAGGGATGCCGAACTGAAATTTACCTTAGGTTGGTGTAATCGACGTACTTAGAGAGATTGCAGAACATAATTAGAGATTCGGGTGGTTTTGGCGATGAGGTCGAGCCCTTTCCTTAAGTGTAGTTGGTTTTGCAAGTTAAGTTTTGCTGCGTGTGATGCAGAACTTAATTTAGTGATAGGGCGATCTTGGCGAAGATGCCGAGCCCCTTAACCATAAGCATAATTACCCTTGTAAGTTAGCAAGTTTTGTGGCATATGGTGCCGGACTTACTTTAGCGACAAGGCAATTTTGGCGAAGGTGCTGAGCCCTTTGTCTATAGGCATAGGTGGCCTTGTAAGTTATCAAGTTTTGCGGCATATGGTGCCGAACTTAATTTATTGGTAGGGCGATTTTGGCGATGATGCCGAGCCTCTTAACCATAAGCATATTTAGCCTTACAATTAGGAAGTTTAGCGGCATTAGGTGTCGAACTTACTTTATTGATAGGGCGTTAGTGGCTGAGATACCGAGCTTGCGGACAAATCCTGCTATAAATTTGCTAAGTATTTTGCACAGAATATATTTTTCTTTAAACTTATGTCCGACAGACAGAAACATCTGTCGGACTTTCATTGAGGCCAGAATATCATGGCAGTCACTTGCAATAGAAATGAAGAAACAATGAAAATGACGAACAAAAATTAAAGATGATAAAATGAGAATCAGTACAAGATATGGCACGATGAGTGCTGAGCTACTGATAATATGGTTTGAGGTTGAGTCCGTTTCAGGGGTGCGGGAGTCGTTTGCCCGCGACGTCTTTCTAGCCTGTATGCTCTATTTTGTCCTACTTTTTGGATAATATATGGCCCCTCCCAGTTGGGATCCAACTTGCCTACCCCTGCCGATGTTTGAGCAAATACCACCTTTTTTCAATACCATTTTTTCGACTCGAAAAGACCTCGGCCTGATCCTGCGGTCATGATAAGCCGCCATGCGTTGCTTGTATGCCGTGGAACGTATCTGGGTGCACTCCCTCCTTTCTTCAAGCCGATCTAAATTATACAATAGATCGACACCTTTCTCTACATTGGGAGAAGATGCTCGGACACCTCGTACCCCTATCTCACAGGGAATGAATGCTTCAATACCATATGTGAGTGTGAAGGGTGTTAACCTTGTTGCTGACCGAGGCGATGTTCGGTAGGCCTATAACACATTGTTAAGCTCTTCGGTCCGCAAGCCTTTAGCATCTTCAAGCTGTTTCTTGAGTCCGAATAAGATAGTTCTATTTGTCACTTCGGTCATTCCGTTGGATTGCGGGTGGTAAACTGAGGTGAAGTTCAACTAGATCTTCAACTCTGAATAGAAGTTCTTAAAAGCCTGATAATCAAATTATTTGCTATTGTCAGATATAATTGAGTGGACGACACCGAACCTTGTTATAATGTTCTTATTCAGGAACTTGAGGATGTTCGCCGGTGTGATGGTTGAAAGTGGTTTGGCTTCCACCCACTTGGTTAAGTGGTCCACTATTACCACTAAGAACCATTGTTGTCCTTTTGCTTAGGGGAAAGGGCCCAGTATGTCAATCCCCCACTAGGCGAAAGGCCACGGGCTGTGGATCAGCTTCTGTTTTGCCGGGCTCTGATGTGGAATATTTGCAAACCTTTGGCACTTGTCACACCTTTGCACCAGAGTCTTCGCATCAGCCTCCATGATTGGCCAATAATACCCCTGTAAGAGAGCTTTTCGAGCTATGGCTCGCGCGCCTTCGTGGGCTCCGCAGATACCCTTATGAATTTCTCTGAGAATATAATCCCCTTTTTCACTGCTTACACATAAAGACCACGGATTGAAAAAAGATCTCCCGTACAGCTTGTCATCCATCACGGCATATAAGCCATCAAATATTGACATACAGCTTTCATGATACTTTCTCTGGTTCGGGAATTGGTTTATATAGCTCAGCCACGAAGTCTGCCAGCACCTGTGCTTTCATGAATGTCTGTGGCTCATACCGAACATCAAACTCTCCTAGACGTACGATCCATTTTGTCAATTGGCCCGAACATTCTGGCCTTTGTAACACCTTCCGCAGGTTTGTGTTTGTGCGCACCAAAATTGTGTGAGCCTAAAAGTACGGACAGAGCTTGATTGTTATTGTAATGAGTGCAAGAGCCAACTGCTCTAAGATGGGGTAATTTAGTTCGGCCCCCCGAAGTACTTTGCTCGTGTAGTAAATGGAAAACTATTGGCCTTCCTCTTCTCGGACCAGTATCGAACCTACTGTACTAGTTGAGACAGACAAGTAGAGGTATAAAATTTTGCCAGCTAGTGGCCTGCTGAGCAGTGGTGGGGTTGACAGGAACTGCTTTAAGGCCTATAATGCTTGCTGGCATTCTTCTATCCAAGTGAAGTTCTTGAGGTTCCTGATTGCTTAGTAGAAAGGTAAGCACCGTTTAGCCGAGCATGATATGAACATGTCCAAAGCGGTGATCCTTCCATTCAGTCTTTATACTTCCCAGACTATTCTAAGCGGGTCCATGGTCATAATTGCTTTGATTTTCTCAGGGTTTGCTTCGATCCCCCGCTTCGATATCATGAAGCCAAGGAATTTCCCGGACTGGACCCCAAAGGCATGCTTTTTAGGGTTGAGCTTCAAGCCTGATTCTTGGAGTCTATAAAATGTCTCTTTCAGCTCGACGCATATGTCAGCAGAAGCTCGGCTCTTGACGATCATGTCATCTACGTAGATCTCCATATTTCTCCCTAACTGCTCGGCAAATAGCTTATTAATCAGCCTCTGGTAGGTGGCCCCGGTGTTCTTCAATCCAAAGGGTATAACCCGATAATAGTACGTTCCTATGTAAGTAATAAATGCTATTTTCTCTTCATCTAAGGAGGCCATCGGGATCTGATGGTAGCCCGCCGAGGCATCAATGAAGGCATACTCTTCGAATCATGCCATTGAGTCCACCAGTGTGTCGATGTTCGGCAACGGATATCAGTCTTTTGGGCATGCTTTGTTTAGATCGGTGAAATCGATACACATTCTCCATTTTCCATTGCTCTTTCGAACAAGAACGACATTAGCCAACTAGTCTAGGTAGAATATCTCCCTGATGAAACCACTTTCCAGCAAAGTTACGGTCTCTTGCTCGATGGCCAGTTGTCTCTCGGGGGCATGATTCCTCTTCTTTTATTTTACCAGCTTGCACTCCGGCCGAACATTCAGCGAGTGAACCATTAAGTCTTTCCTAACCCCTTGAATGTCTGAGGTCTGCTAGGTGAAAACATCGACAAACTCCCGGAGTGTTGAGAATAGAACCTCTTTCTCCGCCCCCGTCTTTCCAGCTGATATCTGAACCTTCTTACCTGGCTCGAGTTCGACTACCTATAATACCTCTGCTGGCTCCGCTCTTCGTTCTTTCTTATCAGGTACATCCATTGTGTCTAAGGGTAGGCCCTGATTAAAACCTCTGAGCATTGTTAAGTACGTTTCCCAAGCGGTTTTTTGATTCCCTTTCAAAACGGCCACTCCATCGTCTGTGGGGATCTTAAGCACAAGGTTTTGGATGGAGACACAGGCATCTATCTCGGACAATAGAGGTCAGCCAAATATCACGTTGTAAGAAAGTGGACTATCGACAACAATGAAATTTGCTCGGCAAGCACAAATCACCTCGTCGTCTCCGAGCTGAACAGTTAGATTTGCCAGGCCCTCTACCCGGATAGGCTTTCCGGACAAATCAATGAGAGGGATGCTGACTTCTTCGAGCCTATGTTCTGCCATTCCCAATGCTCTTTATGCTCGTGTTGTTATGAGGTTGACCGCACTTCCTATGTCAACTAGTATCCGCTGGACCAAGAAGTCTTGAATGATTGCTTCGATGACTAGAGCGTCTGTGTGTGGGTGCCGAACATGTGACCCATCAGCAGATGTGAACTGAATCGACATTGAGACTGAGCTCGTCCCCCGATAGACAGATATGACCTCTTTAGCTTTCCTCTTGCGTGAATGATCCCATTGCTTCCCCCTAACAATTACATGTATGACCCCAGCGGGTGTCCGTCTGTCACCATTGGATCTGTTTTTGCTCAATTGAGGGGAAGGTAACCTCTGTCTTTTTCCTCTATCATCTTGCTTGGTGAACCGAGCTAATGTACCTTTCCGAACCAGGTACTCAATCTCCCACTTGAGTTGCCTGTACTCTTCAATCTCATGGCCCTTGTCTCTATAAAAAGCACAGTAAAGGCTCTGATCCCTGCTCGGATCTTTTTTTATGGGTCTCGACCAATTAACTTGCCCGTTCTATTTTAGCCAATCCAGAATCTGTTCTTGGGAGGTAGTTAAGGGCGTGAATCTGTCGTCTCTTCGGTGGTCGGGACGGAAATTATTGATTGCATATGACCTGTTGTTCCAGTTACACACATAAATAGTAATCATCATCATATTTTTTTCTATTCTCAATCACCTTATTTTACACTTACATTTTCATATTAGTTTAATCTATACATTATTCATGCATATAAGGGCTAGACTAACCTTTTCCCAGTGGATAATAACTTTAATGGCATTATTCTTATTTTGAGGCTATACAATCTCGAATATGAATTCCAGTAGGCATTACCATATAAAAAAGAGTATATGTGTATGTGATCATGCATTGGTTTCTCATTTTTTAATGATTTTAAGTATAGTTAACATTAGAGGTGATAAATGGACGGATTGAATAGGTTTGAGTTAGATCATTAATGAATTAAATTAGAAATAAATTAAAAAATATTGATTATAAATGAGTTAATATCTAAATAAATTGAACGAATTTAGATCGATCCATGAATTTAATATAAATAATTATAGATTTTTTTATTAATTAATTAATGAATTTCTTAACTATGCACATGATTATAATAATTGCAACTATATATAAACAAGTAAACATGTTCAGTTAAAGAAACCAACTATATTATTTAATAAACTGTTAAATTAACTTTTATTTTTAACCTTTCTAGGTCGAATAATGTTCTTGGGAAAAGGCGGTGATGAGCAAAGAGCAAGTACAAAACAAAGGCGTTGGATATTATTAGGTGCATCAACGGTATAATTTGCCATGTAATTTGTCAAGAATTCGCCAAGTTTCAGCATCAGGGGCCAGACCATTCTTTCGCATTTCTCTTACAATTTGATAATCTACAAAAGAGATGAAAGAGGAATTTTAGAAAAAATTTATTGGATACATATCCAATGAATTGAAAAATAAAATGAGTCAATTTTGAATTGATACAATAAATATTAAATTGAGTTAAATTATATTAAATAATAAAATAAATTAGCTTTGAATTGACCAACTGAATATTTATTTGAATTGAATTGAATTTAAGTTATTTTTTTAAAAATAAATTTGAATTGAATTTTGAATTTGAATCAATTTTGCCACCTCTAGGCATAAGTATGAAAAATTATAATTTTGTCATTCCGTACTAAAGATTTTATAATATAATATATTATATGGAAAATTAATATATTATAATATGAGGCAAGAATCCTTTCTTGCCAATTCAAACTCCTTTTGTTGCCCATAAAATAATAAAAACCCAATCCTTCCTTTAGAAAGAAAAATCAATTATTTCAAGTATTTTGTTTTTTTTTTTTATTTTAGGTGTATGATTGCTTTTGATATTATTAATTGATGTTTGGAAGAAACAATGGTTAAGTAGCTATACTAGGCCCGTCCTTGGTGAATTAGATGATGCAACACTTGGTTGCATCTTCAGCCAAGTCAAATTACGAAATGTCAAATTACGTCTTCAGACCGATTAAATCTGTGCATAAAAAATAGCATGCCAGTTTGATAATATCACCAGTCTTTGCATTTTTGTCAAAAATTTCAGATTTATAAATAATTTTTGATACACATCATAAATCGAATCTTTTTTAAAATAACATTATTTAAAAAAATTCCCCTAAAGAATCACTAAATATCCAAAAGCTAAATTACTAGGTTCTTTTTCTCCACTTATTTCTGCCAAAATTAAATCCTCAAACATCATTTTTCAATTTTTTTTTTCTTTAAGAGCTATAAAGAAGGTTATGAATTCAACTATTATTATCTGGAATTATGTTTATAAATTTGAATTTTTTTTAAAAAGACGCTTTTATATTAAAGTTAAAATTAAACTATTAAATTAGTTTCAATTCGTTAATTTCAAATTGAGTCAGTTTAAAATTGGATCTTCGATTTTAAGTTTTTAAAAATTGAATTGAATAAAGGGATTTCTACGCGAATACCACACAAAATAAAAATAATTTCATATTTGCATCCTTAAATTTTCTATCTTTCATAAATACTATTTTTAAAATTTTTTATTTCTTAATTGCTATTTTTATATTTCAACTTTAAAAAATATCCCACTTTTTATAATTTAGTTAAATAACGAAAGTCATTTAATGGGATACCTGACGCTCAAGCAAGTAAAAAAGACTTCTTTCCAATAATAACTAAGGATATTTATATGTTTTACTAATTTCTTTCAATTAAAGATTAAATAATTTCTTGTCCAGAAAATGAATTTCATTTTTTTTAATTTGAATTTCTGAACATACATACACGTAATAAATTGTTTTGTTTCCATTATATTACATGTAAAAGAAGTTTCTGATTCAATTTTCTAAAATAAAAAAAATATATATTTTTTTAAATAATTGCTCAATTGCTACGCATATGACGTGGTCATGTTTTCATTGCGGGATACTAACTCCAAAACGATGTTTAACAGCATTTCACATGTTCTTCTTCTCATTATTATTATTAATTAATTACTTTTGGCAAAACACATTTTTAGGTTTATGAAGTTTTGCATTTTTTTTATTGAATTTTCCAATAAAAAAATCTATATTGATATTTTTTATTATTAATTTTAGCCATGTTAGCTGTTAATAAAAAAAAAATTATGTGCATTCAAAATCTTTTCAATATTTATTAGAAAATTTATTAAAAATTTAACATAAATAAAAATAAATAAATAAACAGCTCACATAATTTTTAAATTGGCTGCCTGAGTTGTTGCTTTTTCCTTTGTTGGCTTCAGCATTTTTTCCTTGCAGTGTTGCCTTAGTCTCGAATTTTGTTATATGGATTTTGTTGTTGCTGGGTTCTTTTTTTCTTTTGTCTTGCTGGTTGTATCTGCAGTAGACAATTAGGTTGGGTTTTGCCTTTTGGGCTTGTTTGTTTGTTTGTTGTGTTGGACTTATACATATATATATGCCTGAAATAGTTATAGCATATTGGTTTGTTCTTTAAATAAGAATTATTTTTAATTCTGCATAAGGGTAACTAGCTTTAATGATGGCGTATTGTTTGACTGATATGTAAAAATTCAATTTAATTTATTAAGAAATCCTTTATGTTTTTCTTAGTTGTTATTACATTGAAATGATTTTGAAATGATATATATGTTTTTCCTAGCTATCCGAGTGTAGTATGTGTGTGGTATCATTCTGATATTATGCTGACATATATATATATATATTGAGTAAATAATTTTTCATTGAAATAAAATGCACCTATTCTTGTTTATTGAAAGTTCTCCAGAGATTATTTGTTAGAGGATATCTCTCCGGGTCATCAGGAACAACTTTCATTCAAATGGATTTGTATTTTTCAAATGTTTTTGTATTTTGAATTTATTTCAGTTGTAACTATCCACTAGAGTAGGAAATGTTAGCTGGATACATTTGTATTTAATCCTTGTACATACTTCAGATATTGTATTGGAAATTTATTTATTTTTTTTTATTTTTTTTATCAGAAAAATAAATTTCCAATACAATATCTGAAGTATGTACAAGGATTAAATACAAATGTATCCAGCTAACATTTCCTACTCTAGTGGATAGTTACAACTGAAATAAATTCAAAATACAAAAACATTTGAAAAATACAAATCCATTTGAATGAAAGTTGTTCCTGATGACCCGGAGAGATATCCTCTAACATTATTTTCTATTCTTCATGTATAATATATACTATGATCGTTGACCCGTGATTGGAAGATACAAGGTGTGCAAGAAAATTTAGAAAATTGGTTAACGAGAAAATCAAATCGAAATTTATAGTTAATTGATTCATCAATTTTGATTTTTTTTTTAAATTTGTGGTTTTTTAATTACAATTTTGGTTATGAATTGTATTTAACCACTAAGTAAAATTAAACATCATCAACCAAAATATATATACATTTTCATCTTTAGGAGAAGAAGTTAGTTTTATTTTGTTATATGCAAATTGAGATATTTATTTATCAAAACAAGCATTAATAGAAAGGTACTTTTAAGACCTCAATGCATATCATGCAATACTATGAACCTTCAACTTGATCTGAAGGGGAGCCAGATTTTGATTATAATTCTTCAAAAAAAGAAGATGATGGTGATTTTGATTTATATTTGACTGATGATAGCAATTAATTGGTGTAAGTAATTTAATATTATATAATTATATTTATTATTATGCCAACATTATATTGTTCCTTCTATTTACTTAATATTGTTCTGATATGAAATATTCAATTTCATATATTTCAGGATCAAAAAGATGCCATCGAAGAGAAAGAAGGGTATGTTACCGCCAAAGCTTAGGTTACCATCGGGAGGAGCATCCTATGCATGATCATATGAGGCATCACCTTCTCCATCAATAATCCCTACAGATTCACCCGTCCTGCATAGTCTATGGAATATATAGCCAAGCTTCGTACTTAGATGAAAGAAGTAAGGGGGGAAGGCAGCACATCGCAACATCGAGATAATCCACCCGCGCCGACATAATATTTAGATTTTATTACTTTTGGGACTAATGACGATTTGACTGCAATGTTAAGGCTAATATTTATACTTTAAAGACTTGTAAGAAAATGATATGTTATTGCATATTATAAATTTGATGTTCTTATTTGATTTCTATTAATTTATTATTGTAAATTATATATTATATTGTTGATTACCATTTCACTATATAGAGAAATAAAATTAAAATTCGAGAGAAAATTAAATAATAAATAAAATAAATTTTGAGATTTTATTAAAATATAGCCAAAATATAGCGACGGTTGTCCGTTTCCGTCGGTAAAAACCAACGACGACAATAATTGGCCTTCATTTAGCGACGGTTTACCGACGGAATTATTTTCCGTCGGAAAAAGTGCCTGCAACCATATCTCCTTCGCCAATTTCCGTCGCTAATGTCCGTCGGGAATTTCCGTCGGTATATTAGATTTTTCTTGTATATGTGTGTTTCTTTTTCTTAAATGTATGTAGCATTGGTTTGGAGTTTGAATTTGAATTTTTAGGTTAATTATCAAATAACTTATAACCTTTCATTCAGTTGTCAAATTTAAAAACAGAAAAAAATAAACTTATAATTTGACAACAAATATATAATTATATTTCAAATAAAAAAGTCTATTAAAAAATTCATTCAAACTTGATAGAATATTCTTTGGTTATAAAAAAAATATTAAATCCATTGATCGAAGTTTTTTATTAGAATTATTTATTTTAAATAAAATTAAGCGTTGGATATTAAATTTTAATTTCGTCCATTAATGCTTCATTTAATTTCTTCCATGCTTCATCAATTAAACCGCATATATGTTCATGAGCTTTTTCTTCTAAAACTCCAATTTCGTGCATATAACACTGAATAGATTTAGGATTGTCCCCTCGCTCTATTTTATGCTGTGCCAAAATAATTTATAATCTTTTTAAAAATAAAAAATAAAGTTTATGATCTTTTGAAAATAAAAAAATATAGTGTATGATCTTTTCAAAACAAAAAAAATACACTGTATAATCTTTTATAAAAAATATATAGTGTATGATTTTTTGTAAAAAAATATACAGTATATGATATTTTAAAAATTAAAAAAATATAGTTTATGATATTTTTAAAACAAAAAATATAATGTATGATCTTTTGAAAAAAAATATACAGTATATAATTTTTTAAAAAAATAAAAAAATACAGTGCATAATTTTTTAAAAAATAAAAAGATACAGTGTATGATGTTTTAAAAATAAAAAATATAATGTATAATCTTTTCAAAATAAAAAATATATTATATGGTCTTTTATAAAAAAAATACAGTGCATAATCTTTTGTAAAAAAAATATATTGTACATGATCTATTCAAAAATAAAAAAATAAAGTGTATAATCTTTTGAAAAATAAAAAAATAAAATATATGATCTTTTCAAAACAAAAAATAAAAATATTGTATGATATTTTATAAAAAAATATACAGTATATGATTTTTTGTAAAAAAAAATATACAGTATATGAATTTAAAAAAAATACAATATATGATTGTTTGAAAATAAAAAAAATACAGTGTATGATTTCTTTAAAATAAAAAAATATACTTTATAATTTTTTTGTAAAAAAATATATAGTGTAAAGATTATACAATATATTTTCTTTTGTAAAAAAATATACAGTATACGATCTTTTCAAAAATAAAAAAATAGAGTATATTATTTTTTCAAAAATAAAAAATACAGTGTATGATATTTTTAAAACAAAAAAATATATTGTATGATATTTTGTAAAAAAATATACAAAAAATAAAAAATATAGTATATAATATTTTTAAAATAAAAATACAGTATATAATTTTTTCAAAACAAAAAAAATACATTGTATGATCTTTTGTAAAAAAATATATATATGATTTTTTTAAAATAAAAAATATTTTGTCAAAAGAAAATACGGTATATTTTTATCATATACATAAGTCAATAAAACCTAGTATGTTTTAGTAAAAATATGTTCAGTATGTAATGCATTGTATCAAACTTATTATCTTAAGTATTCTCTTGGGTTATTTGGTAGCAGCTACCATTTCTATTGGGGTCTGTCAAATTCTGCATCAAGGATATCACTACCAAACTAGCTGATGTACTCCTCAGAATAATTCAGCAGTAGTATATATATGTGTTCTTTTGCTTTTGTTTTCAAAATAAGTTAGTTCCAAGAAGTGTAGCAAAGTAATCAAGAAGGATAGAAATATTTTATTTATTTGACTAACAATACACAAGATTATACAGCAAACACAACCTGGACAATTCTTTTCTTTCTGAAAACATACATTGCTTTCTTTCTGACCATCAGAACATTTCTATTAATATCAAGATAGGATTCAAATTCGACACTCTCTTAGATCCTAGCATACAGAACATCAAACCAAATCCATTAGATATAGTACAATATGATTCAGAACCCACAATAAAACCAAAACTGAAATCTGGGTCGCTTGAAACAACAGACAGGAGTGATTTAAGGTTTTCTTCATCTAGATTTCCCCAACTCAAGAATCAAAGAAAAGAAATTTTGGCTACCAAATTTTGTCTTCATCTCTACTTTTCTTGGTTTCTCTTTTCTTCTTATCTTTGCCTGGCCAGTGCAATCTTCTCTACCATCCTTGCATGAGCTTGACCTCGCATTTGTTCAACTCAACCTTGAAAACAGGCAAGTTTCGTTCATCCAACTAACTTTTGCTGCAACGCACACCCTCGTCCTTATCAAGTCCTAAAAACTTAAAAAGCTGAACAGGGCTACTACTTCTCTCCTCCTGCTGCTTCTAATTAAAATATAGGAATTTAATTAAGAAATTTTTTAAAAAGGATTCAACTTAGAAAATTGTAAAAATTCAGGAATATGAAAATGAGTTTTATCTTAAAATAATAACAGAACATAACAACAGAGCATGATTGTTAGGAATGTCTGATATCTTATGTAGTTGAATATAATAAAATTCCTGTGTGAAATTCAGTTAAAGATGCTGTGACTAATCCTTAATCAAATAAAATAATATGAATTACAAGACATTATACCCAAGGAAACCCAGTTGAAAGTCAGCAATTCACCACCAAAATAATGGTTCAAACGTAAATGCTTTACAAATAACTAAAATTTGCATAATTTTATTATACAATATGAGTTCTCTTTGCAGTTGGCATATTTAAAATAATAATAATAATAATAATAATAATAATAATAATAATAATCCTACAAGTATTCAATCGCAAGAAAAATTTAAAGAAACTGAAAATTCCCCATGAGCACAATGCAAAGATCAGGAGCCTTCAAATAGCCAGAATTAAGAATGATACCTATACCTCTAATGGCGAATCACGGATATGATTCAAGAACTTCTGGTTTCGATTAGAGAGAGGTTGCAGAGCGAAGGAATTAGGGCGAGAGTGAAGGCCTCCATGAGCATTCGGACGTCTGGAATGAAGAGTAATAGCTCCGACCACAGCTTCGTAGTCTTCTTTCAAGTCCAACCAATCCACGGCGTCAACAATTTCAGAGTCCGATGCCCATGAAAGCTCTTTATCATCTCCTTCTTTTCCTTCGCTGTCTTCATTGGCTTGATTGGCCGGTGCTAAATGTTCTACTTGCTTGAATTTTTCATCTTCCACAGACATCTGTTGCTAAATCCTCGTATTCCACCAAAATATTGTATAATAACTCAGACAAAGGAGACGAGGGTTTTAAGAAGAAAGCTAATTTAGGAAAAAAAAATTAAGTGCAGAACGAAAGAGAAGAAAAAACCTACTAATGGAGAGGGCAGAACTGCAGTTGAAATTGTCGATAAGAGATGAGGAGGTAGTGTCCTTATCTAGGACTTGCTCTTCATCTTGCACTTCCATTCCAACTAACATTTTCTTCTCCATTGCTTTGAAGTAGAGAAACAAGCGTATCCATGATGCCTTGGGCTCACCCTTTCTAATTTGGGGCATTTTTGAAATTGTTACACTTTAAAATGTATTTATGAAATAAGAAAATGCATTAATGAAATTTTGTAAAAGCGACAGGGTATTATTGAAACCTAAAATTGAAAAAGGAGTAATTTACGTAATTTCCTCTTGAATAAATTGAATTTCATATTTAGAGTAGAATTGAATAAAACTAAATACATTAAATTTTCTTATGTTATATCTTATAGAGTTATAGTGCATTATGATATCCACATTAGTATTTTAAAACTTTTTCCAAACTCTATTTTTGCATTTACCCAAATACACACACAATGTTAATTAAATAGCCACAAAATTAGGATTCTATTGTTCAATTTTCACTTTTCAGTATAATACTCGTACACAACATACATTAACCGACTACATATATAGTCGGTTAATTGATTTTGTTTATGGGAAATAGAATTTTTAGTTTCACTAGATATAAGCAAGATTTATAATAATATTTGTAGAATTAACAGTAAGCTTATTTGGATAAGTTAATTTCAAAAGTAACAAAACAGTCTTAAATTAGATAATAATTATTTATGGACTTACAAGAGTGAAAAATAATAATAATAAATGCTGAGAACAGAAGGACAATGAAGAAAAATAAAATTAAATTTGAATTAAATTGCAATTGTAATTGTAATTGATGCTAAACTAATTGGAAATTGTTCTGCATGATATAAAAGCTAGGACTAGAAATAATAAGAGAAGCTGAAAATCTAAAGAATCGTATCCAATTCCAATTGCTGAGGAGGAGGCATGAATCTCTTCCAGTACCAGTGAGTCCTCCAAACTTTAGACATCTCTTCAATGGGAATGTTCTTAGTCTCAGGCAAGAAGAAATAGATGAACAAAGTCATCAGCACAACAAAAGCAGCGAAGAAGATGAACAATCCGAACTTCATGTGGCAAAGCAGGAATAGGAACAATTCAGCTATCAAGAATGTGAAGATCATGTTCATGGCAGACACTATACTCTGAGCAGCCGATCTAATTTCCAATGGAAATATTTCACTTGGCACTAGCCATCCCAATGGCCCCCACGACCACGCAAATCCTGCTACAAATAGGCATATAAACACCACTACTAGCACTGCATACCATGTTGGCAGATTTGACACCACTCCTGTTGTCCCAAATTTCCATCCTATGAATATTGCCACCAAAAGCTGTTGCATCAAATCAACAGTTTTTATTATTACATTTTTTGCAACATAAATATATTAATCAAGATTAGGTCCATTACTGAATTGGGTTCATTACCTGAAAGATGAACATCTGAATTCCCCCTTCAAGAAACAGAAATCTCCTGCCCCACCTATCAGTTCCATACATGGAAACAAAAGTAGAAAGAAGATTAACAGTGCCGGTAATCACAGCAGAGAGAAGCGAAGCATCATTCTTAAACCCAATGCTTCTAAACAGAACAGGAGCATAGAACATGACAACGTTAATTCCGGTCAGTTGCTGCAGAGCTGGGATTAGTATAGCCATAACAAGTTGAGGTCTGTATTGCCTTTGAAGGATGTTCTTCCATGGATCTTTCACCTTCATAGCATTCTCACTGGCCGCCACCAAATCTTGAAATTCATCCTCAACCTCCTTATCACTAGCATTCCGGATTCTCTTCAGTATAGCTCTAGCGTCATCCTTCTTGCCTTTCTCTAGCATCGAATTTGGTGTGTTTGGGAGAAACATTGCTGCTACAGCGATTATGGCAGCAGGAATCATCGCAAATCCAAGGCTCATTCGCCATGCTTTGTTACCAAAGAGTTTCGGAGTGAAGTAATTTATCAAGTTTGCTATAAATATCCCAACTGTTATTAACAATTGGAACCCAATGTTGAGCCAACCGCGGTGATTATAAGGAGACATCTCCGATAAATATAGCGGCACAGACTGCAATTTAAAAATTTTTACAGCATTAGTCTATATAATCAGTCAACAACGTGATAACAGATACAATTGAAATTAGAGGATCTTATCTGGTAACCTGAACAGAAAATCCGACACCAATACCCAGGAAAATCCGGCCGAGAATGAGCATCAAGATATTCTGAGCAAACCCATTAAGGGCTGCTCCTAAGAAAAAGATGAGGCCACCAAGAAGCATAGAGACCTTGCGGCCGAGCTTTCTGGTTATCCATGAAGCAAAGAGAGATGAAAGCAGAGCAGCTAAGTAGAGTGAAGAAGTAAACAACGTTAGAATTGGATCGTTGAATGTGCAGTACTGGTTCGTTGATCTATCCAATTCTTGTCTTCTATGGACCGAGGGAAAGAATCGTTGTAGAAAAGGCGGCATAGAAGTAACTCCACCTGCAAGCATAAAATTGCATTAAATTCATATATGTTAGCATGGATTAAAGCAGAAAATCAACAGCAAACAAATAAAAAAAAAACACTTACCAGAGATGCCAATATCATAACCGAATAGAAGACCGCCCATTGCACCAACAACGCAAGTGTAAACCACATACCACGTGAACTTGCCTACGTAGTTTTTGCCATTGTCTGGCTTAAGGTCGGAAGTGATACCAATTGCGGGAGCCATTGCTATTTAATGGTGTAAAGCTTGATGAAATCTGTAATGCAGATTGGTATTGGTAGAAATATAATAGTAATGGAAGATGATGCAGAGAATGGGTTTATATAGCTTATAATTGGCGTATGCACAAAGAGTAGGAAAAGGATTATCTATTCCTAATCCTACAGTAATTAAGATCTTACTTACACAATACCAATCCTATTTCACTTCTAACTACTACTACCAGAATTAGCCTCATAGATCAACTCCACTTCCTTTTTTTTTTTTTTTGTTAATTTAATTTTTAAAACTAAATAATTTTATAACAATTTGGTATTACATTATTTTTGAACAATCAATTGTGAATAATGTTAATTAATTAATAGTATTTGCAAACTTTGATAAGATTATCCATTATGGACAATGTTAATCAATTACTAACAATTTAACAAAGGCCATAAATCCATTATGCATTTCATTAATTTTGGATAAACATTATCCTTAATTTCCTATGTTAAATTGCAATAGGAATATTTCAAGGTTTAGGATTCAATTCAAAGTTTCAAGAATAAAAAAAGATTCAATTCAAGAGATTTGCAAATTTACCATCGTAATTGCTTGAAAAAAAAAAAGTTAAAATAGCATATGACCCATAACAATGTTGGGTTACGGACCGGATATCCAAATTAAGGACCCGATCCTTAGCCACCGCCCGCTCGCATCAATGAACTCGACATGGACTCCAGAACCAGAACATCGTAGAATCGTGTTGCCGAATCCCTCGAGGCCCAAGATCAACAACGCGAGGAAGCGGCCTCTGATTCCAAAAAAAAAATTCGAATCGGATTTCATTTACTGCTGAAGAATCCAAATTCGAATTAGAATCTGGTTTTTTTCATTTTTCGAAAAAAGAACTAGGGTTTTGCTTCGAGGGAAAATGGGAGAAGAAGAGGGGAAAAAGAGGAGAGTGGTGATAGAATCATTAGGGTGGTTAACAGAATCGTCAATATTGCCCAAAAAACACAGAGCTATAGAAGGAGTTGGTGCTTCTTCAATCCTCGAACTCAAAGCTCAGCTCTACAAATCTCAAGAAGAAGCCAAGGGCTCCAAGCAATCCTCCGATGTCAATTACCACCGCGCCAAGAATAAAATCACACCCTCCGATCCTTTCTCCGCCAAGAATTCTGGCGTCGAATCTCGCGCCCTAAAGTAACTCTCTTTCCCCCATTACTTTAACAATTCTGTTGTTCAATGGGTTTCGTTTTTAATTTGTTTTCAATTTCAGGGACAAACTGGAGCTTAAAGCAATTAAAGATGGATCAGCGAGCTATGCGGCGCTGGAGAAGAAAGCGGAGCTGTATGATAAGCTTGTGAGAGGAGAGCTATCTGATGAAGAAGATGAGGAGAAGTATTGTGTTGATTTTTTTCGCAAGGGTATTGAGGTAGAAGAGTCACAGCAGCCACAAAGGCTTGATGATAATTCTGTCTCTGCAGCTTCACAAGAAGAAGATGGTGATGGTGATATGCTCTTTAGCACAAAATTTGTAGGTCCTGGACGAACTGCTGGTGCTATGGACAAAGATGAACACAAGCATTTTGTGAGGTAATGCTTCTTAATTTCTTATTTGAGTCTGGGTTTTTTAATCAAAACCAGCATGATCACTGATGATGACTGTTTTAGAATTTGAAACGTTAGGATTAAGTATTTAAGTGCAACATGTCTTTGCAAGATTGATTTGTTTTATCAAATCACCATTGTGACCCCTATGTGGTATTTCTTAGTTTTTATGGCTTTTTGTTTTAGTATATGAAGATTATGCTGGGATTAGCAATTTTAGTGAACAGATATTTTGTTTCTTTGGTGGTTGTTGTTATTATTATTATTATTATTAGTTTAATCCTTTTTCCGGTTCTGTACATGTTCCATTCATGATTGTGACGGTATTGAACAAAATATGCTGTGGGTTATGATTACATTTTGGTACTTATCACAAGTAGATTGCGAGTTGGTGAACTGGCTCGGCATGGATTTCTATCTTTTTTAGACCTCTTGATAGTAAATCAAATTTTAAGTTATAATGCAAAAGTTCAGGTTCATCCGTGCATAGCTGCAAGGATGTAGAACAGTATCTGAGTGACACTTTAGATTTTGATGGAGGGGTGTAGGTAATAATATAAAACATAACAAGATGATGAAGGGATGCAGGCGATAATATAAAACATAACAAGATGATGAAGGGATACAGATGATAATATAAAACATAACAAGACTGTAGCAAATGGTAATTGATGTATATAAAGAGATAGTAACTATAGTAATCTGTTTTGCCTCATTTGCATATTTGATTTCATTTCCGTTTTTGTCACGCTGTATGTCGTGTTATCTGTATCATCTTGCGAGTACATGATTGTGTTGTATGCTTTTTTGTTCCAGGGAAGTTCATAAAGAAGCAAATCAAGCTAGAGAAAAGGTTTCAGAGCTTAAGCAGCGTAGACAGGAGCAGGCAGTAGCTCATCGTGAGAATCTAAGACAAGCATATCTTCGGAAAAAATTAGAGAAATTGAAAGCTTTGTCTAATGCGGAGCAGACATGATTAATGGAAGATTGGAGATAATAATCTAATTGCTCGGTCTCTTAGAGTTCAGTTTTTCATTGAAGCATGTGAATTACATGAAAATTTGAACTCGGTTAAATGGCATGGAGATGAGAAATTTTTGCCATACTTGTTCTCTTTCCCAGATGAGCCCAGTGGCAACTATGTTTAGCTGATTGTGGACATTCTTTGACACTTGTATATAGAATGTTGTTTTATGATACCAAATAGAAGATTTTCACAAATTCATTTGTCTGGATGTTGTAAGCTAGATACAAGTTGTTGAAAGAAAAAAAATGTCTTTAACTGTTTATTAATATAAATTTCCAGTTGTGGTGTTAAATATTATGGTAGCTGATTGTTAATATGTATTAAGAAAGACTATTTGGAATACTAATCTCTCCTCTTAATTTGCGGAGAGGATCGACTTATTTCTGAAATTGACGGTATTGTAAAGCTCTTAATACGCCCAATAAAAGGGAAAGAAATTATTGGTTTTGAGCTTGTGATTATTGAAGTCCTTTAAATTTGCGAGCGGGAATCCGTGGGAGAAAAAGGAAGCGACTCCACTGGGGATCGAACCCAGAATCTCTGGTTCCGTAGACCAGCGCCTTATCCATTGGGCCATGGAGTCAATTTTAAGGCCATTTTTTTTTACTCAAATAATATGGACTGCAAACTCACACAACTAGCTCCGTGCCATCAGGTAGACCTGGGCATCGACCGGGCTTTTGCCGAACTTGGACTGGAATTTAAACAGGGCTACATGGTTTTTACGTTTTAAATACTACTGTCCAATGCGGGCCGAATGCCTAGGTCTACCATCAAGTGATTGATGACTTGATTACCTGATCCCCAATAACTGTAGTCAATTTACAAGAATATATTTTGAATTTCAAGCATCTATAGTGATTTAAACAAATCCAATTTTGAACTGCAAGATATACAGCAATTTAGAATATTAATCTATTAATTAAGCAACTAGAGCCAACCTTTTATATTGTATGCTGCGGAATCTCATTGAAGGTGATTGAGCTGTATAATAATATTTAATTTTCATACTTAGTGAAGTTTTAGAACAGTAGTCACTGTTTTCCGTTGATTGCTTAGAATCAAAATACTTTCCATTTTTAATTGTTTTAATTCTCTTAGTATGTGGGGATATATACAAAAACTCGTTTTAAAATTAATTTAACTATTATTAACACCATGCATACGATAAAACCGAACAAAGCTTAAGGCAAAGACTGTCAAAGAAAACAACAATCTCACACTACTCTTCAAACACACGTCCAACATGCATAAACTACTCAACGCCGTCAACCACCACCTTCACCTCCTTCTCAACCCCATCCTTAACACTAAACGACAATGACTCCCTTCTCATCAAGAACCGCCCCGTTGGTGGGACCCACAAGTTCAGCAACCCCTGAGGCCTACCTGACGCCCTCCATACCTGCACCGTAATGCACTGGATCGGATTATCCACCGGATCATCCGGTTTCCCTCCTTTCAACACGTCGCACAGCAAAACCCTACCACTCCCCACTGGCTTTTCTCTCAGGTGCCCATGAGCGTATATGTCCACGTTCAGCGCTGTCATCACGTCTCTCTCCGCCACCTGTTCCCGGAACTTCACCTTCACAATCTCATTCCAAGTGGGGTTGGTGCCGCCATGCTCGTCCACGTGGGTTTTGGCGACGTGGATGTCTTTCTCTACGTAGACAAGTGCGTAGGGTTTCATCTTGGTTACGTGCTTCACGTTCTTGAGATTGTCTGCTGAGATTATCAACACTTCTATTTCTCTAAGTGGATGCTCCGGCTGGTGGTTCTTGCGGTGGTGGTGGTGGTGTTGGTGGCTCATTTGCTAGTTGCCAAGTTAATCTGAGAGATTTTTTGTGATGCAGTTTTGGTAATAGAGAGAATAAGGAAGGTTTTGCAGGCTTGGATGTTGGTTTGATCAATTAGTAGATTGTGCTTTAAAGAAAAAGAAAAGAAAGAAGTTGAAATGAAGACAAAAAAAATTAAAATCCGAATCTGAAAATTCTTACACGGAAAGGAATTGCTAAGTACTGAAATTAAGAGTTACTAAAAGTAGGGATTTAAGGAGTTGGTGAGTTGTTGACTCCAACTTGAAGCATAGATGGATAATTAGTAATGGATTTGGAGGATAAGTCATATATAATTATTGAATAAGTTGATTAAGTTTTTGAGTAGAAAATCTTATCAAAATACCATTTGCCATTTGGATGTTCATTTCTCCTTTCCAAAAAATATATGCTTCTTTCTTTTTTTCCCCCATTTTATAGTTTCTTTCCAAAACTATTCTCTTATTAGCTACAAAATTTTACTAAGGATTAATTAATTATAAGCTCAATATATATAAAGACACATGAATTTGACTTCATGTTTCGCTAAAATATTTAAATTTAATAATAATCTATCAAACACTTATATTTATCAATTTTACAAATAATAAATACAAATTCATGATGTTTTTGAGAAATTAAAGCACAAAATATTCAACCATACTGAGGTATTGTTTGAACTATTGCAATGAATACTCGTGTTCCACATGTACAATAAAATTAGCAGAAACTGAAAATTGAATGCAAGAGTTTTTTTTATTATTATTGTTGTTGATTTTAATGTTAGTGTGATATCATATCAATACAGTTAAGTATCACGCACTCTAATATTTTAAAAATAATGTAAATTTGCATTTATTATTTACAAAAATGACAAATATAAATAAATCATTATTAGAATTTAAATTTTTAAATGAACTGTGAAATCAAATTTAATCTCTATGTGTATTAAGCCTTAATTATAAAAAGCTAGCCACACAATGGCTTCAAATATTTTAAAAACAATCTAAGTTTATATTTATTATTTACAAAATTGACAATTATAAATAGGTCATTATTAGAATTTAAAATTTTAAATGAATCAACCACTAAAGGTACAGAAGAAAAGGAAGAAACTAAAGAAGAGAAAGGGAAAACCATAGAAAGTGATGGTAATATCAATATAGACACATGTGTGGAGCTTGAGTTTGAAAAGAATGGAGAGGAAATGACCAGTGTTTAGCAAGTGTACTAGATCGGCTAATAATATAGGAATATAAATTAAGACTCTGAATATCGAACCCAAGGAAAATTATGTAAATGCAACTTGTTTTAGATTTTAAAATGAATACTGTGTGTAAAGAATGAAATAAATTTCAAGTTTTGTGATGATGATAAGAGAATTAAACTAAGAAATAAAACTTAAACAATTAAAATTAATTTTGAACAAAACAATTACTAAAAGTTGGTAAAAATCAATACTAAAGACAACTTCTGCTAAAAGACTATCTACCTTAACTGATATTCCAATGACTTAGCTAAAAAGAATACAAGTGACTATAGAAAAATAGAAATATCAAGCCAGATAGCTTATTCAGAATATCGTTCTAAATATTAAATCCTCTTATTAAGAACAATTTAATACTTAGTATAAAGATCTAGTTTTAACTCCTAAACATCCATTAAACTCTTTTTCAAGCAAATTTAATTTCAATTTATTCTCAGTTTAACTTTTTTTAATCTTAATCCACTTTTACTAACGTACAATTATCTCTTATTCAGAACATAACTATACGTTAATATTAATGAATTAACCTAAGAATATGCATATCATAGATCGTAATTGAAATTAATCATCAACCATTTATTCAATACATTAATCAATGACTCGATACAAGCCAAAGATAAGAAATTGCTCGCGAATTAAGAAATAATCAACTTGTATTAAATGAAAGCACAGCTAAATCATTACACTAATAGTTAAGGATTCAAGTATTCTTTAACAAAAGTTAAGAAAACTACTCGCACTCCATATTAAAAACCAAACAAAAGTGATACAAACTCATATAATCAAGAAACTCCCTTGACAATTCTCTAGAACTCCAAGCAAAGCTTCTAAACTCCAAGCTTTTGTATCTTTAAAAATTAAACTAAAGCTAAAGTAAACTAATTAAAGAAAATTCATATCTAAGATGCTCCTCTCAGTCTTGGTGTCTTCAATCCTTTTTATAGCCTCCCAAGGAAGAATTTTATGCCTCCTGTGACTTTCTATCTTGGAAGAATTTGTATTTTAGTGAAATAGGAAGACTTTTATCGCCTAAACAGGACATCCACTTTGGAGAGTGCTTTACTTGCCCGGGAGAGTGGCTTTTTTGCTCGAAAGAGTGGTTCTTTTGCTTGAGAGAGTGGCTTTTTTGTTCGGAAGAGTGGTTCTTTTGCTCGAGAGAGTGGTTCTTTTGCTCGGGAGAGTGGTTTTTTACTGCATAACAAGTAATTTTTGCTTGGGTGAGAGCCAAATTCACTCTGAAGAGTGCCAAATCACTCAGCCGAGTGATTTATGGTTGCCTCTCATGAGTGAAAGCCAAATTCCTCCTTAATTATAATTCTGCCCCTAACTTTCTTTTTTTTGCATTTTTGCCCATTTTCTCTTCAATTTGGCCTTGAAAAACACCAAAAATAACAATTAAGCCTAAAAACATACAAACTAACTAATTAAACCTAAAACCAACTAAATTAAAACTAAATTAACTCAATTAATCACATAAAAATATATTAAAAATATAGTATAATTCACACTTATCAAATATCCTACATTTAATCTTTGCTCGCCCCCGAGAAAATTTGAACAAATCAACTCCTTAAAATTATCAAACTTAAACAAAGAATTATGCAATTCAAAACCAAGCTTAGTAATTAGCAAGAACACTCAATAAAATTTCAACTAGTAATAAATTCAAATAAGACAATATGAGTTAGTTTCTTCTATGTGTACAAAACCAAAACTTTTTTAAGCAATTTCAAAACTCAAAATACCAATGCAAATTTTTAGTTAAGCTTGAGAATTGATGTACAACTAAGTGTACATACGGTTTTTCACTTGAAACTCTAAAAATACCTTAAGCTTCTCCTTTAGCACCAGAACCGAAGGTCATCTCCGCTAAATAATTCAAAAGCAAACTTAAAATCACTTAGGTCTTAATTGGGTTTTAATGGGGTTAAGATATTGGTTAACAAAGAATGGACAAAGATAATAAAAAAGAATAGCCACTTTATAACAAGATAGATCAAGATTCAAAATTTTAAATTTCTAAGCACAAACCCCTTTTTCCATACTTGTTTGTTCAAACCCATTCACAACTTAAGTACTTTTGAGAGAAAATATCAATGAAAACTCTCTTCACAATTCATCCCTTTTCTGAAGTCACATATGTTTTCCCTTGTAAATACCTCACATTTAAAATTTTTTCCATGTACGCTAGCTTTATTGCTTTTTTTTTAATTAACTTCATTGCTGGCAATTCAATAAAAAACTGGATAATTACAAGGTAAATTCGCACTATTTCCTTGATTTCATCAATAACCCTTAACAATAATACCAAAAATGTCTTACTATACACTTCAAAATATCTAACAAAATTAATTTATCCAATCTTAGAGTGATCCATTTTAGAAGGAAAAAATAAAGGCTTTTTAGGCTATATGGTTAATAATTGAGTGTAACAAGAAAAACCAAGGTAGCACGCATTAAGCATGCCTTATTAGGCTCAAAATGGCTAACAAAAGTCAATTTTATCAAAAGGTGGGTAAACAATCTTTTTATGGCTCAAAAAGAACAATTGTGTCTAGATCACTTTCTAAGTTTCTTTGTATTGCTTTTATGCTTCGAAAGGTGATGAGGAAGGTTCTAGTGTTCTAAAATTCCTCACTTAACTAAATCAATGCATTGGTTTTTCTTAAATTTAAAAACTGGTCTTAAGTGCTCAAAAAGTGAAAACTCACAAATATAAGTCATGTTGAATGTTAAACTAACTAAAATTCTATTAAACAACATGCTTGCCTTAGTACTAAACCAAAAAATTTTAAACACTGTACATTCTAAGTTTAAGTTAAATAAGTTCAATTTTTGATGATAAATTAGGGCACACTAAGTTTAGTACAAGATAAATGACAAATTTGAACTAACTACATTCTTAGTGCAACCAGACAACTAATGAACTAATAACTAAGTTATAAGGTCTTTACAGATACTATTAAAATAAGGAACTTTAAAAATAAAAATCAAAGCTACAAATAAGAGCAAACTACGAAAACGCAAAAGAAATTTCATGCATAAAAGAGGAGTGGAAATTTTTTCTACTTCCTGAACAAAATTCAGCTTGAGTAAGCTCCATCCCCCTTTTGAAAATCTTGCTATCCTCAGCAAATTACTCCGGTGGTAGAGGTAGTGGTGGAAATTTCTGCCAAAAGCTATCAACGAATCATTTAAAATCCTGTCTCTGTTCATCGATGCTTTTCTGCATTGTACCCATTTATCCTTACAAGTTATCTGATCGAACATTAATCCGGTTCAGAAGATCATTCACCTAAGGAGTAGCATCAACTTCGGCTTATGGTGCCACTTGGTGTTCTTCTTCTGCCTCAATTTCCTTTTTTTGATGGTTAAGAACTTAAATCCCATTGTCGTGCAAGTATTCTTCTTTAGTAGTTCGGTGGTGACGAGGCTTAAGAGACAATATCTTCATGCACTTCAGCATAAAGTAATCTATGTACTCGAGCTCCCTTACCAGTGGGTGTCCTAAATCGATGTGGTGTACAACATTTGCCAAAATGGTGGCTATCCAATCAATAAAGATGTCTTTAACAGTGAGTAGTTTCTTCTGTAGCTCTTTGATCTTGTGCGCAATAACCACTGCACCATTAATGGGAATTCCCTCGACCATACATCTTAACAACATAACATCCTTTGAATTCACCACACTAAGACCACCAAGACAATTGAAAATATTAATTGATAAATACCTATGAAGGATACGCAAGGCATGATCCCACTGGTAGAAGTAGCAGCAGCTTCGGCTAAGGGGTAGCAACAGCTTCGGCTTATGGTGCCGCTTGGTGTTCTTTTTCTGCCTCAATTTCCTCCTTTTGATGGTCAAGAACTTGAATCTCGTTGTCGTGCAAGTATTCTTCTTTAGTAGTCCAGTGGTGACGAGGCTTAAGAGATGATCTCTTCATGCGCTTCAGCATAAAGTAATCTATGTACTTGAGCTCCCCTACTAGTGGGTGTCCTAAATCGATGTGTACAGCATTTGCCAAAATGGTGGCTATCCAACCAATAGAGATGTCCTTAACAGTGAGTGGTTTCTTCTGTAACTCTTTGATCTTGTGCACAATAACCATTGCACCATTAATGGGAATTCCCTCGACCATACATCTTAACAACATAACATCCTTTGAATTCACCACACAAAGACCACCAAGATAATTAAAAATATTAATTGATAAATACCTATGAAGGATACACAAGGCATGATCCCTCAAAGAGTGACATTTAATCCTGCCTCCTCTCTATGGCACTGGATCAACCGGATCTCTAACAATTTTCCAATTTTCTTACGAGGTAGAATTAGGTAATTCACCAATAACGTTTGTTGGAAAACCCAAATATTCTGTGAATTGCAAAAAATCCATGGTATAACTCTTTCTCCCCAATTTGAAGTTTATTGTGTCAAGATCTCCTTCTTCTTTGAAATAACACTCAAAGGAATAAAGGAAGTATCTTGCAATTGAGGGATACACTTGTAGTTTCTTCTCAACAAATTACTTACACCCTATGTTATTGATTAATGGTGAAATGCCATCGGCTATATCCAGGTAGAGATCACTCAAGTAGGCAAATTTTACATATGTGCATGCACTAAAGTGTTCGTACAATGAGTGTTTCCCTTTATCCACATATGTAGGGATATGTGACCCAAAAGAGCTGGAAGCTTCAGCATGCCTAGCTTTCTTAAGAGCCACTATATAAGATAAAATAATTCAAATAAGTAAGAATCTCAGTTCAATTTTAGCAAGAAAAGTATAAGGTAGTATGTGGCAACATAGAGCAAAATGTGATTAAAATTAACAACTTATGGCTACTATTCAATCATATGAGACCAATTTGTTATCAAGACCAAAACATGTGAAAACATTGAGATGAATGAGCAAAGATTAAGAGAGACCGATATAATAAAAGACGAATTCAATTGAAGATGGCATATGCTAAGCAAAGTCAAGCTAAAAATGGAATTTTAGTCTTTGAAGCATTTCATCAAATACCTTGTGTGCACATTTTGCTTAAGTTAAACCAAGATCAAATTGAAATTCAAATGACACCAAAAATGAATATATGCATTATTAGCATGCATCCTATAAGTTCATGTGAAAATCAATGGAATAGCAATGCAAATACAAGCTCAAATTTAAAGTGAAATCAACCCCAAGTTACACTTATTTTAAGAAAAATTAAGCAACCTCATATTTGAAAAACAAAAATTCAAAGTTAGAGATTACTTACTTAGATGAATTTGAACAACAAAGATGCAAAATCTTGACTTGAAATAAAAGCACTCGGGTGAGTGAAAACTGCTTGATGGGTGAGTAAGAGAATAAGTGAAATAGTGTATGCAAGAGTGAGTGGCAAAATGGGAGAGTGGGTTTTAAAAAGGGGCCACTCGGGCACACAATTTAAAGAGGTGACAAAAAATAGATCTCAAGGTTTACGTAATTTTTACACCATTGAAATGCACTTGAGAGAGTGGAATGCACCACTCGTAAGAGTGATAAAGAGTTGTTCTAAAAGGACAAGGAAATAAAAACAAATCACTTAGAAGAGTGATTTTTCACTCAGGGGAGTACACAACCACTCGGGAGAGTGACCAGAGTCACTCGACCGAGTGACTTAGGGCTACCTCTCTCGTAAGACAAATTTTCTCCTTTGCTTTAGGCCTTAATTCCACAATTGCAAACTTGCTTTTCCTCCCTTCTAAAATTAACCTTTGAAACATTCAATTAGCATCTCTGAAACACCTTAATCCCATAATTGTTGTGCATTCTAAGCAAATCACACCCAAACCTAATTATGATTAAACTCAAATCATAACACATTATCATTTACTCACCTTTAATATGCCTCAACCACAAGCCTCATTTGCTTAATTTGTACTGAAAGTCATGCCAAAATCTCACCTAAGTCTTTAAACACTTTAAGATCACAAAGAATGGACACAACTCCTTTTTAAGTCATGAAACAAAAACTAAAGCAAACCAAAGTAAAACAAACTAATAACTATGTAACAAAAACACCTAAAAACACAAAAACAAAACAAAAGAACAAAGAAAACAAAAAATTAAAACAAATAAAAGAAAAAGATAGGGAGTTTAGTTCTGAGTTTAGGAAGTCCTCAGCTAGACTTGTAACCCTTATATCAGTCTCGAAATACCATGGTTGCCTCAGCAACCTCTATTTGTCCAACTTGATACGGTTTTAACATGTAACCATTAACTTTATATTCACGTCCATCTTTCATACTCTTGATGGTCACAACACCAAACTCATTGTTGGATAGCACTTGATATGGTCCCAACCATCTAGATTTCAATTTTCATGGAAATAACTTTAGTTAACTATTATAGAGCAAAACCAACATCTCGGGAGAAAATTCTTTCGGTTTTAGTTTCTTGTCATGCCACTGCTTCGTTTTTTCCTTATAGAGGATTGCATTATCATAAGATCATTGTTGAAATTCTTCCAGTTCATTTAGCTATAACTTTCGCTTGTCTTCTACACACTTCAAATCAAAGTTAAGCAATTTTATAGCCCAATATGCTTTATGCTCTAATTCAACCAGCAAATGGCATGTTTTTCCAAAAACTAATCTATATGGAGACATGCCTATAGGGATTTTAAATGCAGTTCTATAGGCCCAAAGAACCTCATCTAACTTTTGAGAACTATCTTTTCTAGAATTATTCATAGTTTTCTCCAAAATTGATTTCAATTCCCTATTAGACACTTCAACTTACCCATTTGCTTGAGGATGATATGGGATAGTTATCTTATGTCGTACACCAAATTTTCTAAGCAATATTTTGAATTGATATTTGACAAAATATTTGCCTCCATCACTTATAATAGCCCTTAGTGTTCCGAACCTAATGAAAATATTTCTCCTAAGGAATTCAAGCACAACTTTGGCATCACATGTTCTAGTAGCTATTGCTTCTATCTATTTACTAACATAATCCACAACTACTAAAATATATTCAAATCCAAATGAGTTTGGAAATGGCTCCATAAAATCAATCCCCCAAACATAAAAAATCTCTACTTCTAACACATTATTCATAGGCATCTCATCCTTCTTAGATATATTTCCTGCACATTGACACCTATCACATACTTCTATGAAAGACTTAACATTAGAGAAAAGAGAAGGCCAAAAAAAACCTGACTGGAGAATTTTTTGTACTGTGAAATTTTCTCCATGGTGACCTGCAACTTCTCCATCATAACATTACTTCATTATATCTTTTTGCTCTTTCTCTGGAACACATCTTTGAAGCACTTAATCTGGGCAAATTTTGATTAGATATGGGTCATCCCAAAGATAATGCTTTGCATCTACTTGAAGCTTTTTATTTTGTTTCCAAGTAAAGTCTTTTGGAAGGTAACCTTTTGCAAGAAAATTAGCTATATTAGCATACCAAGGAACCGAATTTTCACAAGCATAAATGGCACAAATACGTTCATTAGGAAATAAGTAAGAAATTTTCCCCTTTTAAGATTATCATGATCCAATCTCGATAGATGATCTACCACAAAATTTTCAGCTCCTTTCTTATCTTTGATCTCCACATCAAATTCTTGCAATAGCACAACCCATTTAATAAGTCTTGGTTTGGAATCTTTCTTTGCAAAAAGGTGCCTCAATGCTGCATGATCTGACCATACCGTGATCTTAGATTTAAGGAGATAGGGTTTGAATTTTTCAAAAGAAAACACAATTGCTAATAACTCCATCTCTGTGGTTGTATAATTGACTTGAGCCCTGATAAGAGTATGACTTGCATAATAGATAGTATAAAAAACTTTCTCCCTTCGCTGGTCTAAAACTGCTCCCACCGCATAGTCATTAGCATCACACATAATCTCAAATGGTAGGCTCCAATCTGATGATGCTATGACTGGTGCCGTGATCAGCTTTTGCTTCAACAAGTTAAATGCCTGCAAACACTTATCATTAAAGTTAAATGCTACATCTTTTATCAACAAATTAAAAAGCGGTTTAGCAATTTTAGAAAAATTCTTAATAAATCAACGATAAAAACCAGCGTGACCAAGGAAACTTCTAATACCTTTAACATTAGTTGAGGGAGGTAATTTATTAATAACATCGATTTTAGCTGTATCCACCTTAATTCCTTTCTTGGAGATCTTATGTCCTAATACTATCCCTTTTCTCACCATAAAGTGACATTTTTTCCAATTAAGAACAATATTGGTTTCTTGACACCTTCCTAAGACCAAAGCAAGATTAGATAAACATGAATCAAAATCACGGCCATATAATGTAAAATCATCCATAAAAATCTTTATGAATTTCTCAATAAAATCATGAAAAATAGCCTTAATGCATCTTTGAAATGTAGTAGAGGCATTACAAAGATCAAATGACATTCTCCTATATGCAAATGTATCATAGGGACATGTAAATGTGGTCTTTTCTTGGTCTTCTAGGGCTATAGAAATTTGCATATATCCCAAGTAACCATTTAAAAAATAGTAAAACCTATTTCCTACCAATCTTTCTAGCATTTGGTCAATAAAAGATAGAGGGAAGTGATCATTTCTAGTGTGATTGTTTAATCTCCTATAGTCTATACATACTTTCCATCCTGTCACTATGCATGTTAGGATAAGTTCATTATTTTCATTAGTTACAACAGTCATCCCCCCTTTTTAGGTATATATTAGATCGAATTAACCCAACTACTATCAGAAATGGGATAGATAATACCTGCATCGAGTAGTTTAAGTATCTCCTTTTTCACCACTTCTTGCATAGCTGGATTAAAACTCTTTTAGGGTTGTACCATCGGTTTGAAATTATTCTCTATAAGTATCTAGTGCGTACAATAACTGGGGCTAATTCCCTTCAAATCGGATGTCTCCCAACCTATGACTCCTTTATGCTTTTCAATACTTCAATAAGCATCTTTTCTTCCAAACCTATCAAAATTAAAGATATGATTACTGGCTTTGCATTATGTTCCAAAAATACATATTTTAAATGAGAGGAAAGAGTTTTAAGTTTAGAATCTCCCTTATGAGGGATGGTTCATCCTCCTTTATTCCTTCCTCTTCATGTTTTTTTTTTCCAGCTCATTTATTAGCTTTTTTTTCATTCTTATCCATTTCCTCTTTATTCCTTGGATGAATTAAACAATTTTTAAGCTCATCATTCAGTAAAATTTCCTTTTGCTTTTCCTCTACACATTCTTGAATACCATCTACGAAGTAAACAAACTCTTCAAAATCATAAGAAGGGTACTTCATTACTTTATTCACATTGAAAACTATTTTTTTCTCATTGAACCTTAAGATAACTGTCTGTCCATGTATATCTATTAAAGCTTTCACCATATTCAAGAATGACCTTCCTACTATCAAAGGTACCTTTCGATTCTCCTCCATGTCCATAACTACAAAATCAACTGGAAATATAAAGTTTTCTACTTTCACCAATAAATCCTCAATAATACCCTTATGTCTCTTTACTAATCTATCCGCCAATTGCAGTGTCATTTGAGTTTTCTTGATGTCACCTAAATTTAATTTTCTATAAATTGAATAAGGCATTAAATTAATACTAGTACCAAAATCATATAATGCATGCCCAACAAAATTTCCTCTTAATTCGCATGGTAAAGTGAAACCACCAGGATCCTCTAGTTTTTCATAAATTTTTTTTATTAAAATTGCACTACAATTTTCAGATAATTGAACCATTCTTACACCCTCTAACTTTTTCTTGTTCGAACACAATTTCTTTATAAACTTAGCATATTTAGGCATGTACAATAAAGTTTCAGCAAATATTAAATTTACATGCAACTTTTTAAACATGTTTAAAAATCTAGTTAACTGCTCATTATGTTTTTCCTTCCTAGCTAGAGATAGATAAGGTAATTTAGATTCATCAAGCACAGTAGAAACAAGTTTTTTCTTACCTTTTCTCTTCTCAACAACAGGTGGTTTCTCATTAATTGCTTCAGAAATACTTACCTCCAGTGTCGATTCCATCAAATTTGAAGAGTGCTTATAATTTTCAGCCTCCTTCACCTCTTTTTTACTTTTCAAGGCAATTGTCTTGGCTTTTTCCTTTGGATTCTTGTCCACATTAGATAAAAAAAGTGCCATGTTTCCCATTTGAGATAGAGTTAGCAAGTTGCCCTACTTGGTTTTCTAGATTTCTAATAGAAGTATCTTGATTTTTCATCCAAATTTCTTGTGATTTCCATTTAACATCCTGATTAGCCATATAATTGGTTTGGACATTCATAAAATTAGCAAATATTTCCTCTAAATTGGGTTTTTTTATCTTTTGTGGGTTGAGATCTAGCTTAAAAGCCTAGGAGTTGATATGTAGATGCTTGGTTAGGCGGGTGACTATTGTTATAGGAGATTATATTCTGATTAAATGGAGCCCTAGGTTGATTACTAGATGAAGATGCATTATTCCCCTCTCTCTATGAGAAATTAGGGTGATTTCTCCATCCAAAATTATAAGTATTGCTATAAAGGTTCAATACACTTACTTCTTCTATTAATGTTCCTACACTCTCCTCATTCTTAATCTCAGATGCTATATATGTTCTAACATAAGATAAAAATGACACATTTTTAACTTATAAACCACTTACCTGTTTTGTCAATGCCTCAAATTGTGCCCTTAGCATGGCTACCTCATCCACATTGTGTATAGCTTACTCTTTCTATGTGGTCTTTACACTTATCCATTGAGCATAATTGGTAGCCATCTCATCCAGGAGTAGGAAAGCTTCCTTAGGGATCTTGTTCATGAAACTTCCATTTGAACCTGCATTTAGGAGAGATCTTGTAGATTGATTCACACTTACATAGAAAATAGATATTAGTTGATGAATAGCAATTTCATGGTGTGGATAATTCTTTAGGAGTCTCCTAAATCTTTTCCAAATCTCATGGAATGCTTCCTTATATAATTGGTAAAAAATATGGATGTTATTCCTAATACTAGCAGTTTTGGTAAGAGGGAAGAAATGGCAAAAGAATTTTTCCTGTATTTGTTGCCATGATTGAATTGATTGACTTGGTAACATTTGCAACCAATCCTTTGCTTTACCAATAAGAGTAAATGGGAATAACTTAAGTCTAATGGCATCTATAGACATATTGGGTATTTGAATTGTATCACTGATTTCTAGAGAGATATCTAAATGCTGAGCAGGATCCTCTATCTCTGATCAAGAAAATTGATTCTTTTGTACCATGGTTATGGTGGCAAATTTTATCTCAAAATGTTGATTGTGAGGTATCCTAATAGTTTTATGATCCTCATTCCACCTAGGTATAGTATAATCTCTAATGGTTCTAGGCCTAAACCCATCCCTTTGAGCTTGGTTAACCTACCCTTCTTTCCTGGGCTGTGGATCATTCATTGGTGGATCATAGAGAGTGTGGTTATTAAGATTATTAAGTTTATTCCGTTCTTGCTCTTCTAATTCATCTCTCTTTGCCTTAGTCTTCTAATCCTATGGAATGTCCCCTCAATTTCAGGGTCAATAGGCAAAATTGGCTCGCCTTTTATCATAAACTATTGAAGCTTGCAAACAAAAAAAGAATAAAATTCATAAAGAATGAAGAGTAAGAAAGAAGAAGAAAGACATATAAAAATTCACTTTCAAATCTAAAAATAAAAGTCAATGTTTCTCCGACAATGGTGCCAAAAACTTGATTGATATCTAGCAAGTATACTAGATCGGCTAGTAATATAGAAAAATATAAATTAAGACCCTAAATATCGAACCCAAGGAAAACTATGTAAATGCAACTTGTTTCAAATTTTAAAATGAATGATGTGTGCAAAGAATAAAAGAAATCCTAAGTTTTTTGATGATGATAAGAGAATTAAACTAAGAAATAAAACTTAAACAATTAAAATTAATTTTGAACAAAGCAATTATGAAAAGTTGGTAAAAATCAATACTAAAGATAACTTTTGCTAAAGGACTATCCACCTTAACTGATATTCCAATGACTTAGCTAAAAAGAATACAAGTGACTATGAAAAACTAGAAATATAAAGCCAGATAGCTTATTCAGACTATCGTTCTAAATATTAAAACCTCTTATTAAGAACAATTTAATACTTAGCATAAAGATCTAATTTTAACTCCTAATCCATTAAACTCTTTTTCAAGAAAATTTAATTTCAATCTATTTTCAGTTCAACTTTTCTTAATCTTAATCCACTTTTACTAATGTAATTTTATCTCTTATTTGGAACATAACTATACGTCAACACCAATGAATTAACCTAAGAACATACATTTCATAGATTATAATCGAAATCAATCATCAACCATTTATTCAATACATTAATCAATGACTCAATGCAACCCAAAGATAAGAAATTGCTCAAGAACTAAGAAATAATCAAACTTGTATTAAATGAAAGCACATCTAAATCATTACAATAAGAGTTATGGATTCAAGTATCCTTTAACAAAAGTTAAGAAAACTACTCACACTTCATAACCAAACAAAGTGATACAAACTCATAGAATCAAAAAACTCCCTTGACAGTTCTATAGAACTCCAAGCAAAGCTTCTAAACTCCAAGCTTTTGTATCTTCAAAAATTAAACTAAAGCTAATGTAAACTAATTAAAGAAAATTTGTATCTAAGATGCTCCTCTCAATCCTGGTGTCTTCAGTCCTTTTTATAGCCTCCCAAGAAAGAGTTTTATGCCTCTTGTGACTTTCTATCTTGGAAGAATTCGTGTTTTAGTGAAATAGGAAGACTTTAATCTCCTAAACAGGACATCCACTCAAGAGAGTGCTTCATTTGCTCGAGAGAGTGGCTCTTTTGCTCGGGAGAGTGGTTCTTTATTGCAGAACACGTAATTTTTGCTTGGGTGAGTGCCAAAATCACTCAGCCAAGTGATTCATGGTTGCCTCTCATGAGTGAAAGCCAAATTCCTCCTTAATTACAATTCTGTCTCTAACTTTCTTTTTTTTGCATGTTTGCCCCTTTTCTCTTCAATTTGGCCCTAAAAAATATCAAAACTAACAATTAAGCCTAAAAACATACAAACTAACTAATTAAACCTAAAACCAACTAAATTAATACTAAATTAACTCAATTAACCATATAAAAATATATTAAAAATATAGTATAATTCATACTTATCAGGAAGCAACAACAAAAGCAAAAGAACAAGGGGAACTTAGTCAAAGAATGGATTGCAAACCTAAAGCCTTACCTTGGCTTAAATTATGGAATATCTTAGGAGAATTGCACTCAATATTGGGAGACCTCACAAAATGGAATGAGAAGATGTTTGCAAATGTTGAATATGGAAACAACAATCTATCTTCAGCTGAACCCATTCCTATCCCTTTACCCTCACCTGCACCTACTCCCAAGCCTACCCCCATTGCTGTTCATCGTTTCATGAGGGTAATTGCCAGTTACAAGTTTAAATCGACCCCTAAACTTGGAGAAATTGGTAGCAACACTCTTCCCAAAGACATTGATTAATTTTCAATCTATTTTTTTCATGAACTGATTTCGAACATATCTTTTACATTTTAGTTTGCTTTTGTTTGAAAATACTAGATATTCTAGTTATGGTGGTTAGTTGTGTGTTTGCGTTTGAACTGATTTCTATTAATCTGATCATCTAGTTGTTGTTATGCCTTTGCTATGCAGTTTCATCTATTTTCACTTTTTGTTGATGAAAAAAAGGGGGAGAAGATATGATTGATATGATTATGACTATTTTATTTCATTATGTGTGGTTGATCTTCTTTATAAGACTTAATTTTTATTTTATTTTAGTGCATATATGCATGGGAAGAGTTATGCTTAGGAGTTTTACACTCCATCAAAACTTAACATATGCAGGTTATTTTATCATCAGCAAAAAGGAAACAAATGTTGGCTTAAGGCCTATAATGGATTTTGATGACTAAAAAAATAAAGTAATACGTTTAGTCTTTTTAAAGTATGTTTGTACAGGTCCATGAAGCAATCCGGTATCACATGTTCTATCTAATGTAAAACATTCAATTTGATTGTGACAATATTTTTAGCTATTCACAAACTTATTTAAGGGAATAATTTTCTAGAGAAAGATATTTTAGTTGTTACCTTGTTTGAGGAAAGCATAAAATCAGTCTTTTAAAATTAAATTGGAAACGACGTTTTTCAATATTTAAGTTTACACCTAACAACTATTTTATTTTTCTATACAAAAAGTTGTTTTCAAGTGTAAAATATGAGCGAAACACATTTTATTTTTGAACATCATTTTGCTATAAGTTTCACTTCATCATGAGCATCATTCACTTATCCTAAAGTTATTATAGTTTATGATTGTAATTATATTTAGTGATGTTATTAAATCATATGAGATATAATTTGAGGTTAGGTTGCTAAAACTTAGGAAAAGAAGCTAGCAAGTATTTAGATTCTTTTACTTGGAAAAAAGAACTAAGTGTTTGGATTCTTTTACTTGAAAAAAAGGATTAAGAGTTTTAGAGTCTTTCACTTGGGAGAAAAACTTAGAGATAACTATCATGTAAAGGCTTTTGACTATTGCCCATAAATATAGTCACCTTAGAAGAGAGATAACTCTTAAAACGAATTGTCTTCAGGAGAGGATGTAGGTAATGGCTGAACCTCTATAAATCATGGTGTCCATATCTTTATCTCTACCCTTCTCTCTTTATCTCCATGATCTATTATTCATATTATGTGCATGCTTCGTGTTTTATCTGTAGCAGAACAGAATCTTAATATTGATTTATATCACAATAACTATCTGAATATTGACATTAAATTGGTACTGTTTCAATCAGTGGCGGAGCCACGTTAGAGTCAATGCACACCTTCAATATATATATATATATATATATATAAAGCTTAATGATATCCCCTAATTCATTTTAAGCACCCCTCAACTTTTAATTCAATAATAACCATATAGACTTTTTAATTAAATTATAAAAATTAAAATTTATTAAATTAAATTTTTAATTAAATTTTAAGCACTCCTTTCAAAATTAAATAAATGATAAAATTCAATAATACATTTAAAATTTTAAAAAATAAAAAATTAATGACAACTTATTAAAAGTTAAATAATTAATTTATTGTAAATTTGCCTTTTCACCTTCCTATTTGTACCATTCCTACGTTTTCTCATAATCTCACTTACACTTCTTTTTCTTTTTCACTTACAGGCTGCCGCATCTTTAGTTCTTTACCCTTTTTTCTTCATGTTCCCATTCTCCTTTTACACAAAATATATTTTCACTTTCCCTTTCCCTTTTGCTTTTATTTTTTTGTTACAACTTTTGAATCCTTTCAGATTTAAAGTGGAATTAACAAGTCTTTTCAACAGTTCAATTGACAATTGGTAAGAAAAATTCTACTTTTTGTTATAAATTTTAATACCATATTTATCATATTTTTCCCTAGTATATTTTTTTATTATTTCATAAATTATTTGGATTTTGTTAAATAACTTAACAAAGTGTAAATGAAGGAAGCAATAAATATGGGTATCATGGTAGATTTTAGAGACAATTAATCGAAATTCACCTTGAATTTTCTGTTTGAAAACAAAAGCTAAATTGTAGCTTTGCATATATATGGCCTAGAACAAAATTGTATTTAGTTCAATAACTTTCTCGTAAAAGGGCCTAAAACAAAAGATACTTTCTCAAAAATGGCCTAGAATAAAACTACTTGAATTTTCTATTTGAAGACAAAAGATACTTTCTCATAACAAAACTATATAAATAGCCTATAATAACATCAACCCATCCTTTTGTCTCGTAAAAGGGAAAGCAAAAGTAATTTTGTCTATATTTGTTAATTTTTTTCATTAATATAGGGTATGAATAAATTTCTATATTTGTTAATTGAGTGATGATTAACTATGTTTGTTAATTTTGTCTATGTTTGTTAATTAAGTGATGATTGACTAAAATAAAATGTATATGTTTGTTAATTTTGCTTTTTTTTTCATTGATATAGGGTATGGATAAATTTCTCAAAAAAAATCAACTTCTAATCAATCTTCTTCAAGGTCTCTTGAAGCTAATTTTGAATCAAATTTTTGGAAACAATCTCAAGTTGATATTAACTAGGAAGAGCTTCCATTAGATCTTGGTCTACGCCCTAAAATGTCACATTATCATCTAATGACCGAAATAAGATTAGAAGATATTAGTAGCAAAAAAGACCTTATCAACCTCATCAACATGATTTTCCTAAAAGAAAATTTAGAAATAAATTTCATCAATTTTGTCCCTCTTATTTCAATGAATTCAACACTTGGTTAGAGTATAACATAGCAAAAAATGCTGCATATTGTTTATGTTGTTATCTTTTTAAGCTTGATATTGGAAACCAATCAAGAGGTGAGGTATTTGTAATTGAGAGGTTTACTAGTTAGAACAAAAAAGATAAATTGAACCTTCATATTGGAGGTTTAAATAGTGCTCACAACAATGCTAGAAGGAATTGTGAGAGTTTGATGAAACAAAATCAGCATATAGAGGGTGTTTTTTCTAAACAATCTGATCAAGTTCCTAATTTATACCGAAGATGATTAACTGCATCAATTGATTGCATTCAGTTTCTCTTGAAGCAAGGATTAGCTTTTTGGGGTCATGATGAGTCCGAAAGTTCATCTAATCAATGTAACTTTCTTGAACTTCTCAAATTTCTTGCTGATCATAATGAAGGTCTAAACAATAGAATTTTGCAAAATGCACCTAAGAATAATCAATTAACTGCTCTTGACATTCAAAAAGATATTGTTAATGCTGCTGCAATTGAGACAACTAATGCTATAACAAATGATCTCGAAGATGAGTATTTTGCTATTATTGTTGATGAGTCACATGATGTATCCAACAAAGAAGAAATGGTTGTTGTTTTGTGTTATGTTAACAAGTTGGGATGTATTGTTAAGCATTTTCTTGGCATAATGCATGTTAGTGATACTACTGCTTTATCATTAAAAAAGGCAATTGAATTATTATTTTGCAAGTATGGTTTGATCATATCAAGAATTCGTGGACAAAGATATGATGGTGCTAGTAATATATGAGGTGCATTATCTATCTTAAGAGTTTGGTATTGAAAGAAAATCCATTTGCTTTCTATCTTCATTATTTTGCTCATCAATTACAACTCACACTTGTTGCCATTTCCAAGAATCATATCCAAGTTGCTTCTCTTTTCAACTTAGTTACCACTTTATTAATGTTGTTGGATGATCATGTAAGCAGCATGACATGCTTCGTGAAAAACAAGTTGCTAAAGTTAGAGAAGCACTTAGAAATGGAGAAATCCGTAGTGGTCGTGGCTTAAATCAAGAAATTGGTCTTAAAACAAGAGCCGATACTCGTTGGGGGTCACATTATGGCACTTTGATAAATTTAATTCTTCAATTTTCACCGATAATTGATGTAGTTAAGATTATTAAAGAAGATGAATTAAGTCCAAATCAAAAAGATGAAGCTAATTGTTTGTTAGACACAGTGCATACATTTGACTTTGAGTTCACTTTGCATTTGATGAAAAATGTGTTGGCAATCACTAATAAATTGTCACAAGCATTACAAATGAAGGATCAAGATATCATTAATGCTACAAAATTAGTTAGTATTTCAAAGCAGCGACTACAAAATTTAAAAGATGGTGGATGGGAAACTCTATTATCTGAAGTATCTTTGTTTTGCAAAGCTCGTGATATTGATGTGGCAAACATGGATGGGATGTTTTTATCCAATGGGAGATCAAGACATAGAGTTCAAGAGATTACCAATTTGCATCATTATCAAATTGATTTACTTGATACTATTGTGGATATACAATTTCAGGAGCTCAATGATTGTTTTAATGCGATAAATACGAAATTGCTTCTTTGCTTAGCATGCTTAGCTCCTGATGACTCATTTTTTGCATTTGACAAGCAAAAGTTGATTCAATTTGCTAAGTTTTACCCATATGATTTCTCAGCCACTGATTTGATGGTTCTTCATAATCAGTTGGAAACATATATCATTGATATATGGACTAGTGAAGGCTTTTTTGATTTAAAAGGAATTGGTAGCCTTTCCTAAAAGTTAGTTGAAACTAAAAAGCACATTGATTATACACTAGTTTATTTGCTTATCAAATTGGCTTTAATTTTGCTAGTTGCTACAACGATCGTAGAAAGAGCATTTCTGCAATGAAGATTGTCAAAAGTCGGTTGCATAACCAAACGGAAGATGTTTGGATGAATCATTGTCTAATTATTTATATAGAAAGAGATGTATTTGATAGTATTGACAATGAGCTAATTATTTAGTGATTTCAAAATATGAAATCGCATCAAGAATAATTATAAAAGTTGTATTTTATTTAATTTTAAGTATTATCTTTTTTTAGTTTTAAATGAAATATATTATTATGGTACAATTTGCATGTATTTTCAATTTTTAATTTTTTATATTAAAATTATAATGTGTGCCTCCACTGATCTTAGGGTCCTGGCTCTACCACTTGTTTCAATTGCTTATTTAATTACATTATGTTTCATCCATGCAGTTATATTTATTGTGAAAATCGTTAAGAAAAATATATTGAGTAATATTTAAATGATAAATTTACTTTGAACTCAATATATGCACTTGAATTATTTATATTGTTCCACCAAATAAAAGAGTCATCACCCAGACCTTCAACAGGCGGAATCGATAAATTAATTAAAGAAATTAAATCCTCATTAAAGTAGCTAGCAAATCTCTGTTCCAACCTTCCCCAAACTTAAAAAACTCATTAACAAGTCTGTGTACCATATCCCGCCACTCATTGTTGTCCCTAAGAGTTGGTGGAATATAAAGGTACAACGGACCAACCTCTGACTAATTGTCTAGCCAAAAGGAAGCCAAATTACTATTGTTAATTGACCAGTAGGTATTTGCCTGAAAAACACGCAATAAACGCAAAAGATTGCGCCAAAGAAAAAACCCAAGGAGGAAGGAAGACTCTGGCCAGCATTGATAAGAAATATTGTACTTAGCTTTGAGAACTGTAATGGCCCAAATATCGGGCTAGTCGAAAATAGTATTTTTCGATGATGAATAGTGATATCAGAGTGAATACTATTTTCCTGAATCGAAAAATATTTTATTTGACTATCGAAAAGAATAAGTCAGCAGGAGCCCGTGGGTGAAAATTAGAGTGAAAATGAGTTCAAACAGATATGTAAAAGTCAAAAATAAGAAAATTTTATGGTTTCGTTTTAAATAATATTTAGATTGACTGAAAGTTTGATTTTGACTTTAAAAATAGCAAATGATCTCTAAAAATTTTCAGAATTTTCAGATCTACATCAAATGAGATGTAGAATCATATGGTAATGAAAAATTAATATTTCGGTCACTTTGAAAATTGAGTTATTGAACTGGTAAAAGTAAATCAGATCGAAAAATAGTCTCTGATTGACTCAAAAAAATTTATAGAGTCTAATTGATATATTTTGAGATTTAAGGGAGTGCTTTTAAGAAGTTTTGAACTCAAGAACTAAGAGAAAAATAATAATTTCAGTTTAAATAGTATTCAGTTGACTGTGGGTTTGACTGAGACCGTAAAAATAGCAAATGGTCTTAAAAAATTGCAAAAATTTTCAATTAAGCTCTAATAAGTATTTAGAATTTTATGGTAGTGAAAAAGTAATTTTTCGGTTACACCGAAAATTTACTAATCGGATCGATTGGAGTGAACCATATAAAAAATGGACTCCGATTGAACCAAAATTTTGCATTGAGGCTTAATATATTATTTTAAGAATTATGAATTTGATTTGTAGTGAATTTGAGTTTGGAAAGAGAGAGAAATAATTTTAGTGTGCAAATTTGGCTTAGGGATCAAATTGGACTTAATTAGGCCCAATCCCTTTGGTTGAACCAAGCCTAGCCCAAACCAGCGCTATAAATAGCCTAAAAATCTGCCATTTTCCAGAGTTTTCATCCAGCCTCTCCCTCTCTCTCGTTTCTTCTTCTTGGCCAAGTGAAATATTTTTATTTCACTTCATTTTTTATCTCTCCTCCAATTCTCTTTCTAAATTCAAGTCCCCTAAGTTAAATTCAGCTTCTCTAGTGGATTATGGAAGTCCCTAAATCCCATTTTGAGCAAAATAAGTGAGAGAAATTAAGGACTCAACTTTATGTCCTAAAATCAAGGTATGTGAATTCAAGATTTTTAATTTGATTTAAAGGCTTTAATAGGTAGATTTAAAGGTGTATTTTAGTATTATGAGCTTGTATTGAATTAAGGAAGCAAGAAAAAGATAATTTCTTCCCTTGTGAAATTTGGCCACTTTAGAATTTTTATGGAGAAAAATCAATTCTATGGATTAAGGCAAAGAAGAGGAAGATTAAAGTGTGGAGGAGATGAATTCAAGGTTAGTGGATACACTATCCCTAAATTTTTAGAAATTTTATATGAAATTTGATTATGTATATGTATATTTTGTGTGACTATGTGTGATAAAATGGAAATAATATTATAAATGTCAAATTGGAAACTTAAATTGATGAGTGGAATGTTTTAATTGAAATTTTTGGAATTTAGTAGAATATTTTAAGTTAAATTTTGCATTATGTTGTATTAAAAATATTGGATTTTAATGAAGTAAATTGAATTAATTGCATAAGTAAAATAATAATGAATAATTATTTAATTGAAATTAAAATAAAAGTAAAAGAATGGAAAACTATACAATTAGAGTAGAGAAAGGACTTAAATGAAAGAAATTAAAGTTTAGGGGTAGAATTGTAATTTTTTCAAATATTGAGGAAAAATAATTTAAGTAAAATAGAGGTTAAATTAGAAAAATGAACAATAAAATAAGTATTAAATAAGAATTTATGCAAGAAATAAAATTAAGGGATCAAATTGAAATTTTACCAATAAATATGGAATTAGGAGTGTAAAAGGTAAAATTGGTGGCAATTTGGTAAATTAAATAATTGAAGGGTATTTTTGTAATTTACTATAATTTAAGGAATTAAACGGTAATTTACCAAGTCTAGGGACTAAATAGTAATTCTAGAAATAAATATTGAATTAATAGTAATAATTAAATAAGTAATGACATTTTAATAAATTAATTGATAGTAAAAGGTATAATCGTAAATTGATGAAAATTGAAAGAATTTAATTGTAATTTAGTTCTTTTAGAAATTAATATGTAAATTGTACTTAAATATATGTATGCATGTATATGAGAATGCACGTATGTGAGCATGTATGCAGGTGTAAGTAAATGTATGTAGGTGAGTATGTATGTATATGTATATGTATGTATATATGTATATGTATGTATATATGTATGTGTCCATGTATATGTATATGGATATGTATACGTACAGATGTGTATGTAAGTATATGTATATGTAGATGTAAGAATGTATGTGTACGAATATGTAATCTATTTAAATGTATGTATATGTGAATGTATGTATGCGTGTATAGGGAGATGCACGTATGTGAGTATGTATGCATGTGTATGTAAATGCATGTATATGAGTATGTATGCATCTAAAAGGATATATGTATATGTATACATGTAAGGCATGTATAGGTATAAGTATGCATGTAATGTATGTACACGTATACGTATGCATGTAATGTATGTATATATGTGTATGTATGTATATATGTATAGGCATGAATATGAATGTATATGATTATGAATGTATGTACGTGAATATATATATATATATATATATATATATATATATATACACATGTATATGTGAATGTATGTATGCGTATATAGGGAGATGCACGTATGTGAATATGTATGCATGTGTATGTAAATGCATGTACATGAGTACGTATGCATCTAAAAGGATATATATATATATATATATATATATATATATATATATATATATATATATATGCGCATATTAGGTATGTATAGGTATAAGTATGTATGTAATGTACGTACACATATAAATATACATGTAATGTATGTATATGTATAGGTATACATGTAATATATGCATATGTATAGGTATACGTGAGATGTATGTGTAATGGCTTGAACACCGAGTTAGCCGTAAACAGTATTTTTCGATAGTGAATAGTATTTTTCGGGCTGAAAAATACATCCGGAGATGAAAAATATTTTATTGGATCATCGAAAAATATGGATCACGGGTAGTTCGGGGTTAAATTTTAAAGTGAATTTGAGGTCAAATGAGCCTCTAAAAGTCAAAAATAAGGAAAAAGTCACGATTTTAGTTAAAAGGGTGCTTAAGTTAACTGAAAGTTTGTCTGAGACTTAAAAAAATAGATAATGATCTCTAAAAATTATCATATTTTTCAAATCTACATTAAATGAGATGTAGAATTATATGGTAAAGAAATTTTGATTTTTCAATGATGCAAAAAATCAGACTATCGGACTGATAAAAGTGGCCCAAATCGAAAAATAGTCTCTGATTCATCCAAAAATATTCAGGAAGCCTAATGAATATATTTTAAGAATTTTAAAAGTATCTTTGAAAAGATTTGAACTCAAGAAATAGGAGAAAAATAATGATTTCGGTTTAAATAATAACTAGTCAATCATAGATTTGATCGAGACTTTAAAAATATCAAATAAAGTTTAAAAATTATCAAAAATTGCAGATATATCTAAAATAATATTTAGATTATTTTAGTTTCAAAAGGTAAATTTTTTGGTAAAATTGGTATTTTTGAATCGGACCGATTTAATCGAATCAGATCAAAAATGGACTCCAATTGGGCTGAAATTTTGCGTACAGCCTATTTTTGATGTGATAAAGATTATGAAAGCAATTTTGGAGTGATTAAAATTGAAAAGTGGGAGAAATTAATTAAGATTTCTTATTGGATAGTTAATGGATTTTGATTAATTAATTCAAGCCCATTAACCCAAGCCCAAGCCCTTTGAGAGTGCTATAAAAGGGAGAATTGCACACTGATTTTTGTGGCTCATCTTCTGTTCCAGCAGCTTCCTCCTCCATTGTTGGCGAAAAGCTTTATTTCACTTCTCTCTCAAAATTTCTTCATTTCTTCATTTTTTTCCTTTGATCCAAGCACAAGAAATATTCTCCAGCCTCTCTAATTGTTGGATCTGATCTCAAACCAAGGATTATAGGAAGATAAGCAAGAGAAAATAAGTGAAAAAAGCTTGGAGGTCAAAATGAGGTAAGAGAAATTGTTAATTTTAATTTTATTCTTAGGTACCTACTACTAGTTTTGGGTGTCTAGAGTCCATTTTTGAGGTTTATTTGAGCTAAAAATGTTGTTATCTTGGTGATTTTGAGGATGTAAATTTCGGCCAAGGGTGGGATGCTTTGAAGAAAAATGATTTTTTATGGTTTCAAGCAAGAAAAATGAAGCTCAAGGAAGGTTAAGCATGGAAAAATGGTTAGTGACTATCAAATCTTATTATTTTTCTATAAATTTTATGGTTTTCTTTTAGGGTTTATAAGAAAAAAATTAATAAAGATATATATAATTGAAATTGGTATTAGAAAAGTGTAATTGGACTTTGATTAAGCATAGTAGGAAGCTTAAATAAATTTAAAAAAATTTTTAAAGTCTAATTATTGTGATGGCCGAATTTCATGCTTAAAGAAATAATGTATATATTAAGTATTTTAATGAAATTAAGCCATAGAATGATGGTAAATATGAAATATATTATCCATAAATTTTTAGAGAATTTGTAGAATTTATTAGAATATTTTTGGATTAATTAATTGGTTGTATATTAGTGAAAAATAGTGAATTTTTGTGAAATAATGCATAAAATGAGTAAATAATATTTTTATGCATTTATATAAAATTTATGAAATTTATTTAAATATTTTTGAAGAAATATTTAAACATGTACAAAATAAAGTATTGAATTATTAAGTTATGAATTTTAATTAAAGTTAAAACTAATGAATAATATTGATATAATTCATAAGTCATACAAAATTAAGGAAATAAGTGATTGGCTAATTTATCAAAATAAAAAGACCATAAAAAGTATAAAGTATAAAATGACCGAAATAAATTATTAAAAAATAATTCGTAAATCAATAATATAATGGTGAATTATTATAAAATAATTTACGAATTGTATTAAAATATCGCATATTCCGAACGATCGTAATTCCATACAGAAAAAGTAAGAAAATTGTTAAAAGTTAAAAATAAAATGAAACATAAAATCAAAATATTGAATTATTAAAAAATAATTCATAAATTTGCCAAGAAACTATGGATTATAATGATATAATTCACACAGTAAATAAAAATTACTGAAATAATAGTTGGCTAAAGTAGTGAAGTGAAAAGACACTGAAAGGTGTAAAATGTAAAGTGAGCATGGTGAATTATGATGTCATAATTTACAATCTGTGTGTAAGATTCTGAAAAAATACTGAAAAGAATAATTGACAAAAACGCATTGACTAAAAAAGTATTTGTAATTGTTTAAAGTTGAAAAGTATTTTAAAAGTAAGTGATTTTTGCCCTTAGCAATAGTCAGGCAATAAAAGTCTTGCTCAGAATATAATTGGCTAGCCATAGGGCCACTTTATATCGCGGTGCAAGTCATGACGACTTGTTTTGCTATGGTAGAATCTTTGATCTCCATAGTATCTATCATACGTACTGTCATATGTTCTGCAAGAAATGATTCTTTGGGGTCATTTCTCATTTTGTTGTGGTCCTATAGGGTCCACGTCCTGCATATCCTAACCGAGAGTTCCTGTCAAATTGTACTAGGGGCATATTGATAAGAATAATCAGAATTTCAAAAAGAAAGCTAAAAATAAAAATCAAAAGAGAAAAAAGGATCTAATTAAAAGAAATAAAAAGTTTTGGGGTAAAAACGTAGTTTTCTCAAAAATTGTATTTAATGAGTAAAAATAAAAAGAAAATATTTTAAAAAGGTAAAATAGTAATTTAATGACCGAACAATCCAAAAGCATGCTTTTATAAAGAAAATGAATTAAAACGTAATTTTACATGAAAAAGTCAAAATAAAGATCAATTGATATATTGTATACCAATTATTACTTTGAAAATAAAAATTTGTAAAATAAAGCTAAAATTTGAATTAAAAATTCAAAAGTAACAATACTGTAATTATTTAATAAATTATAGATTAAATGTGAAATATTGTACAAAGAGTTCAGTTAAAGACCGAACAGAACTTTTGTAAGCTAAAAGTCAACTGAAAAATAAAAATAAGCAAGTTATGACAAATTTGCAATAAAGAATGTAAAAATGACCTTTTGTAATAAATTGAAAAAATAAAGACTTAATTGAAAAGTTGTCAATATAATAATATTATTTGGTATTTAATGTTAAAAGTATTAATAATTGTATTATGAAATATAATTAAAAAGTCAAAGTAAAATAAATGAACTAAGGTCAAAACTATAATTTAAGAATAAAAAAAATAATTCTGTAATTAAGTAAAAAATCGAGAATTAAACTAAAGTTGCCATAATAGTGGCAATAAACAGAGTAAAATGCCAAACAGAATAATAATTGTACCGAATTGACTAAATAATAAATTCTACTTAAAATGTCAAAGTCAAGCACAGTTAATAAACTATATGCCAAAAGTTAAGTAAAAGTAAAAATAAGAATAGTAATGCCCAAATTTATAATTGAAATTACAAAAAAAGTATTTTTGGTAATAAATTGAAAAGTTTAAGACCAAAATAATAAGTTGCTAAAATTCTTGAAATGTTTTGAAAATATTGTTAACAATGTTAAAAGAGCTTTTAATAAGTCCAAAACGATTTTTAGCGTAATGAATGTAATTATGCTATGTTGGGGAAATTCTTCGATTAATAGTCACCACTGAGCATAATTAGTGCTCAACATGTAGTGTTTACTGCGTGCAGATTTTAAAGTATTGCAGAAGTATGATACACAGTGAAGCAAAGATTGAAGAGAAATAGTCAGTAATGATTATTTTAGTATTTTTAGCATGTATATACTTAGATAGAAGAATTAAAGAATTGGACTGTATTTGAACTATTGTTTGATGGAATAATTAATATTGTTATTTTGCAATTGTGTGTTTGCCAGTAAATGATTTAGAATGGATATGTTCGATCTATGAGTAAATGTTTGGATGTGATTATATTTACTATTATAGACTGTTGCGCCTCTGAAAGGCTATGGTTTATCTGATTTTTTTAGGAAGCTAGTAAGTTCCTAGTCGTTGTACTGTCGAATTTTTGATAAAATGAATAGTATTTCAAACAGTAATAAGTTGGTAAGTTAAATATATAATTTGAATAGTCTTAAGTATTGGCAGTCAATGGATTAATTTGGTTAAAAAAAATTTATGACTTACCGCTTAGTTCTATATCGAAAAAGATTATTCAGATAAGGGTATTATAGTATGCATATACATACATGAGTGTATGTATGCGTGTATGGATGCCTGCATTTATGAATGTATGTATGCGAGTAGGTATGTATGTGTGAATGAATGTATGTATGAGTAAGTACATGCATGTGTGTACGTGATTTATTATGGAAAGTTTGAGATATGTATCCACCACTGAGCATTTCAATGCTCAGCGCGTAGTTTGTTGATTGTACGCAAGTTATAGAGATGCTAATATTTCAGTGGCTATGACGAGGATAGTCAAGAGCAAGATGAAGATCAAGAAAGGAGTTAAATCTAGCATGTATATGTAGGTACGGAGAGTATAGTAATTGTATAGGCACATGACTATAGTATGTGATTTATGCTTGTAAATTATTTGAGACACGGTTGTTTATGTAGGTAATTATGTTACAAGCATGATTGCAGGTATTGCAAAAAATAAATTGTACTGATTCATGTATGGGTTTTAACATCCGATTATCGCGTATACTATACAGCGGTATGAGAGTGTTACAAGAACTTTTACCCACATCGCATCTTTGTTACAGACCATAAGCTAAAGAATTTTTAAAAGAAAAGCATCATTACATTGCTTTAACTTCTTAATACCCGCTCCATCTACCTCTATCAATTTACAAATTTGCTTTCAGTTAATTAACTGTGGCTTTTTATTGTCCGTGAAGAACCCAAGATAAAATCTCTTCAAATTTTTTCTACTGCATCACAGATTGAAATATGGAGCACTGCAGTTTGTATAGCATACATCAGGATAGATGAAAAGACAGATTTGACCAGCGTTATATGTCCCGCCATCGAAAGAAAATTTACTTTCCAGCTGGTTAATTTTTTTCAAACTTTTTCAATAATGTAGCTATATAGCCTCTGACTAGACCTACCATGAACAACTGGCACACCCAAGTACTGCCCACTATCCTCTGTAAGATAAAAACCCGAGTAATTCTTAAGATCCCCTGCCAACTCCCTGTTGACATTCTTCAACACACAGAAAGCCGACTTCCCCTTATTTACCATTTCACCCGAAGAGTTATAAAAATCCTTCAACACCCTACAAATCTTCTCCATTTGGTCCACAAAAGCTTCAGCAAACAAAATAAGATCATCAACAAAAAAAATAAATGGGATAAAGTGTAAGGCCCCAAATGTCACACCCTTCTCGGAACAGTCCTTTCCGAATGAAACTTAGCTGAAAACGGTAAGTTTTTTTTTCCGAACACTTCAAAACACTTAAAATACTTTTACAATAATTTCAAAATCAAGTAACAGTCTTATAAAAAATTTAAAACAAACACCAAACATCATAATAAAAACTTATATTATCCATTCCTCCAAGACAATTAAAAATACAATTCAAGTTTTTACCTTAATAGTCTAAGTATATACAAGCCAAAGGCTAACACCAACTAACACAAAAATTTTCTCTTTTGATCTGGACCTTCAATGTATTGTGTTCCCGCAATACTTCAAAATCTGTGATAAATGTGAATTTATCAATGTTTTTAATGTGTTTTTACTATATTTTTAGGATAGTTTTATGTTAATTTAGTTGTTTTAATAGTTAGTATCTTCAATTGATGTTTTAATTATCTAATTAAGTATTTTTGGTGTTTTTAGGACTTAATTGAAAGAAGGAAAGAAAGTAGAAGGACTTGAGGGAAAGTTTGGCTTTGAGATGGCTTGGCATAGAGTTGTTTTCTCACATTTTAGGCAGAGGCTTGACACTCCGTGGAGTGTAAATCCACTCCGTGGAGTGCCAAGGCACTAGGTAGAGTAAAAGACTACTTTACCGAGTGAAGAACAAGAAGAAGCTTGCCTTGCTCCACCGAGTGAAGAAGCTACTCTACCGAGTGAAGGATTGCTCCACCAATTAAGCAACACACTCCACCGATTGAACAAATACTCCACCGAGTGAATCGATTCTCCAAGACACGCAAGGATTCCTGAGATTCTTGAATAAGAAGTTTTTATTTCGGCAATGAGGAGGAAGTAAGGTTGGGGTTAAACTCTTCCTTCTAGGATATAAAAGAGGCATTTTTGAGACTCTAAGGGGGGACGGCGGCTTGTTTTTTTTTGGCTTACGATTTTGATATTCTAGTTCTTAGTTCTTCTATCTTTTACAATGTTTTTGATGGAGAACATGAGCGGCTAAGTTTCTAATTCCGATTCAAGGGTGATTCGATTCCAATTGTAATCTTGTGAGGCTTCGAACTCAACAAGGATTTCTTCAATCTAAGTAATTCTATTTCCTTGTTCTTAATTTCTATGAATTATTTGTATTGATTAACTTGACGCCTTATTTCAATATTAATTTTTCTATTGCTATCCATGAGTTTGTGATCCGTAATTATCATGAATGATTGATTTTAGTAGCAAGGAATTGGCTTATGTGTGTGTGATTTCGGCTTTCCGAGTTACATAGCTTGCATAATAAATTCTAGGGAAATAAGATGCAAAATTAATTGACTTGAAGCTATCTCAATCAATTAATCTTTGTCTTAGTCATTCTCATTAATTCTTAATGCTATCATTGAAATAATATGGAACGCTATCGTGCCCAGTTAAATCAATGGTAAGATTTGATTTTAAATGCTTTGTTTGAGTCAATTACATTAGGAGAATTATTGCTTTCTACGGCTTTTCCGATTAAGTAGACTAAGTTCTTGGATTGAGAAATTAATCTTTAAGCCTATGATCAAAGTTACAATTGAATGAGAATTTACGCCTTTGAATTGGAAGTTTGGTAAGATTGATTTTCATTTAATTCAATATTTTTGCTATCTGTTAATTTCTTTTTAATTTACTTTTAGTTTCAATTCAAAAGATTCAAAACCCCCCATTTACTTTATGCTTTTGTTTTAACATTGAGAAATTAATCTTTAAACCTATGATCAAAGTTACAATTGGATGAGAATTTACACCTTTGAATTGGAAGTTTGGTAAGATTGATTTTCATTTAATTCAATATTTTTGCTCTCTGTTAATTTACTTTTAGTTTCAATTCAAAAGATTCAAAACCCTCCATTTACTTTATACTTTTATTTTAACATTGAGAAATTAATCATCATAGTTCTCTTGGGATTCGACCTGGTTCCACTATTTCTACAAGTTAGTTTAGGTGAATCAGTATTTATTTTTGGAGGGCGCCGACAACCCGACCAATCTGCACGCAGTAAACACTACATGCTGAGCATTAAACATGCCCAGTGGTGACTACTAATCCAAGAATTTCCCAAAAATAGGCATAACTTCGTAATTTATGCTTCTACTAATATTATTTCATTAAGCATTTTCTTTTATCTCGGTTAACAATAATCATATTATTAACTCGCATTGTGGTAATTATTGTTCTTTTGTTTCTAAACCCTCAACTTTACTTTACAGTATCTTTTTAGGTGGATCGATATCGAATTTACTTATACTTTTACGATACTCTTTACTATAATCTTTACTTTATCATTACTTTTGTTGTATCTTTGAGCCATAACGATTTAATTATTATTTCATTTAGCAATATATATTGGTACTCGTATTTTTACTAGTACCCAAAATAAATTAGTTTTAATACTTGCTTTACTGGTCAATTATTCAATCTGTATTCTAACTTCACTTTTTTTCTATTTATTCTATTACTTTACTTCAACTTTAATTTAATAAATACATTACTGTTAAAAGGCTTATACGCTTTATCGCAAAGCGATATAGCTATTTTGGAGTACTTTGCAGTCAGAACTTTCTTTCCTTCTTTTATACATTTACCCATATTCAATTATCTGTTAGGACTTATATCTTTTACTTTTCCCTCATTGTATAATTCTATGCCTTTATATCGTTTTATTTTTCATTTAACTTATCTTTCAGAAAAGCGTTACCTATTAAATTTTACTTCATGTTAATATCATCACTTTTCTAACTTTAAACAGGAACATTAATATTATTTTCCAAACTTATCAATATTTTTACAGTAGTAATTGGTACAAGAATTACCAATCAATTAAAATTATCTTTTTCACGTAAAACAAAATATATTTTAAATTCTTATAAAAGCTTAACTAAACATTGATTTAATATTTTATTCTTATAAAACTTATATTTTTCTTTTTCTTATTAATTACACTTTTCAGAAATCTTTACAGATTTATTTTAACTTTTCATTTTCTTTCAAACGAATCGATTTTTCGTTATAACTTTTTATATTAAATTCAATTAAATAGAACCTATTTATTCATCTCAATGTGCCCCTAGTGCAATACAACAGGATTCCCAAATAGGATACACAGGACGTGGACCCCACAGGGCTACAACAGAGAGAGAAGTGATCCCCAAGGAATCATTTCTCACAGAACAAATAACAGAGCAGAGAATGACATGGTAATCAGAGATCCAGTTCACAGCATAGCAAGTCGCTATGACTTGCACCGCGGTATAAAATATCCCTATGGCTAGCCATTTATATCCTAAACAATAATAATAATACATGTCTATCGCTAAGGGCAAACATAACCAATCACATTTGTAAACGTTTTTGAATATTTAAAAATCTTTAATCTCTTCCTTTTATTTATCATTACACTTTATTCTAATCAAATGCACTCTTTTGTGTCTTTCACTATTTAATAATTTTTTGTCCTTTTATTCACTTTCTCTTTTTCAGTCACTTTTGTGAATTATTCTTCGATAATTCACTCAGATACTTAAACCTTTCAGTCTTTTGTACAGATTATAAATTATGACATTATAATTCACAATTTTCTTTTATTCTTTTTGAATAATTCTTTGCGAACTATTTTTCAATACTTCTAAACTTGATCTTTTTACACTTTATTTTTCTTTTTGTCCAGAACTTCTTAATTATTTGCTAACCGACTTTTATTTTATTAGCGACATATTTTATAGTCTTTCACTCTTTTAATACTTTTTATTGACTAATTTATCAGTATAAATTAGTCACACCTTTATTTTATTACTTTTTTACGCAATTAGGAATTCTATTAATATAATTTATTATTTTATATCTTAAAAATACATAATTTGACTGTTTCTATTGATTATTCATTTCAAATACATAATTACAATTTTGCCATTATAATCATTTATTTTCATTTTATTATATAATTTCTTCCATTATTCATCATTTATTCTTTATTTTACTATTTTCGGATAAATTTAAATTTTAGTCCCCATACCATGGAAACTTTATCTTTTAACACAGTTAGATCTTTGAAATTACCATCTTACCCTTATTATTATTTCTTACTTATTTTTACGCGTTACTTACCCACTTTGGCAAAATTATCATTTTGCTCCAAAACTTTTATTTTCTTTCATTTGAGTCATTTTCCCATATAAAACCTCATTTTATCTTTCTTTTATTTACTTATCAATTTCTTTTTATCATTTTCATTTATTTTAGGAATTATCTACCGATAATTCATTACTCTTATTATTTTTACGACTTGATACTTATTTCAAAAAATTTATCAGTTGACTTTTTATTTCCTGGCATTGACATTAATTTAATTTCCTATTAATTTATCATTTTAATCATTTTTATACAATTATGCATTGCTATTCCAATTATTTTTATTGTATAAATTCACATAAAAATTTCAATAAAATCTCAATAATTTCCAAAAAAAAATTATTTATGCATTATTTATTGGTCATTATTATTTTTCATCAAAATTGTCACTTAATTCACTATAAAGCAAATTTTTCATTCAATACATACACTATACTTAATCTTAAAAATTCTCAAATTAATTTCAAAAATTCTCTAAAAATTCATAAACATCAATTATCATGTCTATTATTATTTTAAGCTAACATACATTAATTTCATGCATTTTTTTCATTATTTTCTTTACCTAAATAATTCGGCCACCAACATTCTTCACCTTAAAAATTTTATTTCTTCCATTAAGTCCTTCATTTCATTTACTCTAATACTTAATTTCATTTACCCTAACATAATTTCATTAATTAATAATTTTATATATTTTTATCTTAATTACATAATTAAGAAAAATTCATATTAATAGGAAAACTAAAGAATTTTGTAGTCACTTACCTTTTTCTAAGCTTAATCTTTCTTAAGCCTCACTTTTCTTCACTTGACACAAAGCAAAACTCCATCCATCAACAAAATCACCCTTGGCCGAATTCTTCAAGCCTTTCTAACCTCAATTTCTTGTCCTCAAATAAAAAATCCAAGCTCATAATTAGCTTCTACACCTCAAAAACTACAAGAACACATCAAAAAACCAATGAAAATCACTTAACTTTTCAAGTTTCATTTTATCTCTTTTTCTTTCTTCACTTGATTCCTTGTCTTTCCCTACTCAAATTACTTGATTGAGGTCACTAGGGTGACCTATAGAGAGAGAACTTCATCTTTTATGTTGAGGTTTATGAGAGATTTGGGGTAGAAGAAGAAGAAATCAAAGAGAGAGATGGAGAAGAGGTGGTTCGGCCACCATGGAGGGAGAAGGAGCTGGAGATTTCTGGAGAAAATCTCCAAATTTTTAGCCTTATATACTCTCTCTTGATGGGCCAAAATTGGGCTTAAGTGAGTGGGCTTTGCCCACTTAAACATTAAGGCCCATTTAGGCCTTTTTAAAGCTTAATTTTATTTCTCTCTTTTAGACCTCAAATCACTTCAATTTTGATTTCATAATTCTTAAAACATCGAAAATAGGTAGTACATACATTTTTGGCTCAATCGGAGTTCGTTATCGGTCCGATTCGATAACTGTCGGTGTCACCGAAAAATTCCATTCTCATCACCAAAATATTCTACATAAAAATTCATGTAGGCACACAAAATCTGGCAATATTTGGAGGTCGTTTACTATTTTTAATTATTTATACAAAATCAAGTTTCATTCCCTATCAGGGAAATTGACTCGCTACCTTTTTCGTATTTTTGACTTTTGAAAGCCTATTTGACCTCAAATTCATTTCAAATTTCAACACTAGGCTCACCATGACTATTCCTTTCAAATGGTCCAATAAAATATTTTCGACTTTCGGATGTCCTTTCGGACCCAAAAAATACTATTCACCGTCGAAAAATACTATTCACGAATGATCCAGTGTTGAGGCCATTACACCAAAACATACCATAATAGGATTAGTGTATAGTGAAAACAGAGATTGAAAAGGGTTTGGTATAAAAGAATTATTAATCATGTAATCAAGACATAATTGGTATTAATGTAAAAGTGAAGGACAATTTCGTAAATTATCACTTGAGGGGTAAATGTGCATTATTATTAAAGAAGTGGGGATAATGTATTAAAATAAATTAGTATAGTGTGTGAGTGGTAATTAAGATTAATTAAAGGGAGTAAAGTGTAAGTTCTTAATAGTCAAACAAGTGACCCAATTAGAGGCAAACATATGTCTCCTTCTAGAAAGGCAAAGAAAAAGCAAGAGAAATAGAGGAAAGGGAAAAAAGAAAATTTGTCTTTTGGTGGGTTGGTCGGTCATCTAATGGCCAAAATAGAATTCTAGCAATTTTTCTTCCTCTCCATGCTACTCTTGTGCTCATGGCTTTTCTTAATAAGGGACTTATGTAAATTGACTAATTTAAGGTGAGTTTCATGGGATTTTTGCTTAAAGTTGCCCATTATTTTGTTTTAGAACATGAGAAACTGGAACTATAGATGGGATTTGATATTGATGTGTATTCATGATGTGATTTAATTGATGAAACTAGCAAGAGCAAAGGAAAAGAGAAGAAGGGATTCTAGAAGAGTAATCTTGGATCAATTTTGAAGGTATGGGAGTTTCTATTTCACTTGCATGCATTTAAGTTGTTCTAGGATTATAAATGCATTTTAATAGAATTTTATTTGATCTTAGAGTTGGTATATGTTGAATAAATGTATGAAAAGAGTGATTTATGCCTTAAAAAATGATATAGTGAAAATCTGCTTAAGGTTTACTTGAACTAGTTTTAGTGTAAAGAGCATAACTCTTTCTGTAGATGCCTAAATGAAGGGATCCAGTTGGAAATGAAATATAAGACATAAATCTACAACTTTGTAGAAGACATGAAAACTTGAAACTATCCCTAAAGTCCTCAAAATTTAGCTTGAATTGGAGTGATGTCTATTGCCCTATCATCTAGAGAAGTTCGTACTATTTTAGTAATATCTTGAGATTTAGAAGTGAGAATTGAATTATTTTTAATTTTTTAAAAACTAGAGACATAGAGGAACAACTTTGTAGAAGAATAATTTTCCTAAAAATGTCTTTTATTGTGTCTAAATTGACATGCAAGTTAGATACTGAAAGCAGTCGGTAAGATTTCGTGAGCAGGGAGATAAGCCCTCTGTCGCGATGGCGACCCAAACAAAACACTCCCACTCCCACCAAGAAATGCCTTAATTGATGCCAATGTGATATTTAAGTGTTCCAAACATGACCACAACCCTTTTAGACACTTTTGGGCTTAATAAGGCCACATTAAGCATGAAATTAAAAGAATAGATGCATATATGATCTTTTTAAGTGTATAGTGATGCAATGTGATAAATATGATCAATGATATATCTAGTGAATTGATACCTTTTGGTATCTAGTGATTGGCACCTTTTGGTGTCTAATGAATCGATACCTTTTAGTATCTAGTGATTGGCACCTTTTGGTGTCTAGTGAATCGATATCTTGTGGTATCTAGTAATTGGTGCCCCAAAG